>JAJLSV010000012.1:0-334358 GCA_030567775.1 Ogataea nemodendra
ACCCTTAGTCCTATGGATCGATGCAAATATCAACCTTTGAAAATCATCTAATGCATCTTGAAGTTCTTGCAGGTCCACTATTGCCTCATAGCCCTCATTGGGATCACTGACTGCCCTTAAAGATACATATTCCTCATATTCAAAAGTCCCATTAAAACCACGGTGATCATGATGAAAGCGTAACTTTCTAACAACATAAGAAACATACTCCCTTATCAGTCTTCCGTAGTTCTTTATACCATCACCTGGTATGGCTCTTGCAAGACTTTCAATCCAATTGATACTCTTGTATCCACCAATTAAACATGATGGATGACCTTCCTGCAGCACCTTATGGATTACTATAAGGGATTTGAATAGTTGCACCTCATCCGATTGCAGTGGAAGGATTCTAATGGAATTCCAAAAATTTCTCGAGCTTTTATGATCCCAAGTGCAAACAATACATGCTCTAACATGCTTTCTTTTTGGAGCTGTTTCATCTGGCGAACATGCCTTCTTGAGACTGACTTGTAAGTCTGCTTCTGAGCGACTTAAAGAATTCAACATTCTAAACTGCAATCCTCTTCTGACTGCCCTATTTTTGCTGTCAATTCCAACTAGGACGTCCTTAATTACCTCTACTTTAGATGGGATGATACTATCTCTTAGCAAAAAACAGGTCTATCCCTTTATAATCTAACTTGTATTCGAAACATATGTGAGTGTACACTTGTTATGTTTTTATCTTTTTCCCACCTTTAGTCTTCCTCAATTTCAAATCCGCGATATTCCACTTCAGCCTCTTCCTTCTATTTATATTATAGGATCTATTATGACATCTACCATGAAATTTCCATTAACTTTAGAGAGAACATCAGGCTTTGACTTTAATTACATAGGTTATCCACTATCTGATAGCATTCTTAATGATTATACATATTCGGATTATAATAATTTTATTTAACAAACCAGCTACTTTGATAGGTAATGAGATCTTTATTTATTACCAATAGAGCGTTTCTTACAGAAGAGTGCTTCACGAAAATTACAGTTATCCGATAATGAATGCATCTAATAGCTCGAGGCCGACCGTTATTTCTTTAAAATATTAAAGCATATCCGAATCGTAGGGCGATCAGATGCCATTCTGATACTGGTTTTAATTTATGTTTTCGTGGCTGCAAGCACAAAAGTCATGCACAAAAAAAGACTTGCATAATTTTCGTGGAACATCGCTACCTAATCTTTACTTACGGAAAACCTTTCTGTAATCTTTCAAATATGAAGGATACCTTATTACTTTCGGCGTGAGCGTTTCAACCTTATCTACTATAAACAACCAACATACCAAAGAAGTGTCTAAGAATATATAGATTATCCTTCTTATTATAACCAATACTATTTTATGAGCTCCATTGAAAACTTGAAATCATTTGGTATGTGTTTCATTTCTATCGCTAATAATTTACACTTGCTAACATAGTTGTTAATACAGATCCTTTCGCCGATACTGGTGACGCAGAGACTCAACCAACAAACTATATCCATATTCGTATTCAACAAAGAAATGGAAGAAAGACTTTGACTACTGTTCAAGGAGTTCCAGAAGAGTATGACTTAAAAAGAATTTTGAAGGTTCTGAAGAAAGATTTTGCTTGTAACGGTAACATTGTTAAAGATGACGATTTAGGAGAGGTCATTCAACTTCAAGGTGATCAACGTTTAAAAGTTATGGAATTTTTGACTCAACAGCTTGGTCTTCAAAAAAAGAATATCAAGATCCACGGTTTCTAATAGAAAGTTACCGATAGTGATTACGAGACGGTCTTTATTTGCTTATGTATACCATTCAGTTATAGCTTTAGCTAATTATTACCTCGTTTCAACTGGTGCTTATACCAGCTTTGATAGTAATACCAATTATTTCACTAATTCTTATTCCTTACTTCTTCCTAGTATGAGATAAATAAATACAAGTGAACAAACCTTTCAATTTCTTTTTTCGCTCATACGTAAAAAAATACTGTTCATTTTATAGCAATATCTTGTTAATAATGTATTCTTTCTATAGGTTTAAATTATCTCATCGCATCTAAGACACAGAAAGTATGCCATCCGATCTCAATCTCAAGAAGTCCTGGAATCCGAAGCTTCTGAAAAACCAGGAAAAGGTATGGCTTAGAGAACAAAAACTTCTTCAAGATTTCAAAAAATTGAAGGAACGTGAACAACTATTGGAGGTACCAAAATATGTGAGTGATGGCGTTGTAGCAAATGATAAATACGTACAGGATAAGACAAGCTGGATTTATAACAACCAAGAACATCATATACATTCTTCGAATCAGATGACCTCTAATTACGACTATTTATTGGGAAGAAGGCCTCAGAATTCACCTATAATCAACAATAGTTCATCTCTTACTACAGCAATATCAACAGAGGATCAAACATTAGATGATCCAACAAGGCAAAATGAAAACCCTGTTATAAACAAGATAAATAAAGAAGATCCATTATACGAATTTAGAAAACAACTAAACATTTCCTCCTCTAAAAGTAAAAGGCACATGAAGACGCTAGAAAAAAAAGGTCATTGGGGCATCAAAAAAGATCTCCAAAAGGATTCTGCGGATAAAACAAAGAAACATAGACATCATCAGAAAAGAATATCGTCTAATAAAGGTCTTGCTTTCAAACCTCCGAAATCCTGACCACTCAACAACTTCCCGATTATCATTATATTTCTAATCCATTGTCATGTTCATATTAGTCTCTTTCTTTACCATTCTACAATAATTCTTCTCAGACGTGATATTTCAATGATTTTCAATGAAATTCTTTCCTTATCAATTGATCTCTTTTTTTGAACTGTTGCTTGAACAATTGCAATGGAATCTTGCTTTTGGAAATGCGATTCATTAATTCCAGGCAAAAAAGCATCACAGTAGAAGACTTCAATACCAACTTCCTATTCATATCAGTTATCCTATTGATTATGATTGATGGTAGATCATGCTTAGTTTCATTAATGATTTGTATCACTAACTTCGTTGGGCCCTTAATTTCCACGCATAAGTGTTCAGATGTTCCCAATTTTATTATCCTGATTTAAGAGGTTTAATATAATTTGAAGATAGCTTATATGGATGCGATTAAAATTACAACAATTCTGTTATACAGCTATTAATTGCCGAAGGCATGTGATATAATTTCAGGCATAATGAAACACAATCATTTGTTTCGAGCTTTAGTTTATCATCTAGTTTCTATTCCCTTCTTGTCCTGTTCTGCCCCACCCTACCCTTCTGCGCTACTTAATTTTTCTCTATTCTCAATAAATCTGGGAATGGTCAAAAAATAGATATAGTTGTTCAAATAACATTTAAACAAAAAGGGAGAGAACACATCTCTATCAAGCATTACTAGCTTTGATTAAACATTATCATTATAACTCTGGACGATGAATTCTAACAAAAATATTAGAAACGCAAGCCAGACAAGGTCTAATAGATCAAGAAGTAACTCCGCTATAGGATCTAGGAGAAACTCTGGTTCCACTTCACGATCTATATCAGTGTCCACTTCTTTGCTCCATAATAATAGAACCGCTATAGATCCTGATCCCGAAAATGATTCGTTTGATGGTTTGGAACCTGAAAACAGAAATATGGCTTTTGATGATCCTAATCAAGAGAACTATAATAAGCAATTAGCCAAAACCTTTTGGAAAAGATTTTCAGACAATGTATGGAATAATGACAATGCGTGGACGAAGATGTTTCTCATAGTGTCTTGCCTTTTTGCTTTGGTTACGCTAGCATTGGAATGTGCCATATGTGGTTTGTTTATGTCTAATTATCAACTTTCTGCTATAGGAGAAAATGACTTCAACCCATTGCTCGCAATTTATGGTTTTTACCGTTATTACCTCACACAGAAGAGATATGCTATGGGAGCGTATTTGGCATTGTATATCTATGCGGAATTATACCAGATAATAATGACATTTATTGTGCTATATACCAGAAATATCTATCATTTGGTATCGTCCATATTGTTTTTAATGGCTATGGCAATATATTCTGGTATCCAGTTGAGTGAAATCAATAACACAATCACAAATTTCCAGGTATATAATACGCTGTTTAGCTCTGCTGCGTTTACTTTTGAAGGTGACTCAACAGGAGCCGCTTCAACAATCAAAGGTCTATCTATTGCAGTCATAGTTGTTGCTTGCGTAATCTGTGTCGCTCATGCAGCTATTGGATGGAAACTGAAGGATAGATTTCAACAATTCACCGGTGAAGTAATAGGTAACAATAGGAAAATTATCAATGCAAACACGTTGTTTAACTTACACAGAGATGCTCTTCTGCTTGCTCTGTTTTTTGCTCCTGGTTTTTTCCTTCAGGCAGTGATTATAGCCCCTAATAAGACGGATGCAGAATTTGGTCTCACAATAGCCGCCTTAGTATTATCATTCTTTATCATCGCTGGTGTTGATTTTTCCACCAGCAGAGAGATGAAGACTCCTTCTGCTTTTTTTTCTGGCTGTTTTACTATTGCCTTTGGTTTCATCATCTTTAAAATCATCAGAATATATCTAAGGTATCCAAATGATGATTTGCCGGGAAGAACATCTGTCGTCGCATTTGGTGTTATCACTTCATTTTTACTTCTTTCTATCATGATACTCCTTCTGTTGACTATAAAGAACTTTGGTCTCGGATTGTATAACATATATGCCAACAACTATAACTGGCTGAAGAAGCCAGCGATGGAACAAGTTTCAAATAAACTCCAAACGTCTGCAACATCGGAAAAAGAGCCTTTGGCTCCAACTGCTTCTCATGGAAAGACTCCCTTACAAAGTAAGGTAGCACAAGACAACCTCCCCGAGGCTTCAGTCAACCATAGTACTCTACATCGAGAGGAGTTGGACTTTTAAGCAAATAGAGTATTTGTTTTTTTTGATTTGCGACATTTAACCGACTAATCAAGTCTCGATCCAACAGTTTACTGTGGATCCTGTACTGATGTCCAAATTACAAAGGAACTCGTCATCTTTTATCAGTAATTTACCTTTTCTGTTGAACAGCGTTACGTCTGTCAATTCAATCTTACCTATCTCCTCTTTGTGTTGGTTCCAAAAGGTGCTTTCTTTAAACCACGAGAAAATTTTGTTTCTTAAAAACCCTAATGTTGTACCGTAATCCTCATCACTATATTCATCCGGACTGAACTCAATGTGATATACAATGGGTTTCAGAAGTACATTGCATTTCCCTTTCTTAACATTTAAAGATACATACAGGTGTGCACAATGGGTTGGATATTCTTTAAACACATCATGACCTGGTTTGTTCCATAATTTAAATGCAATTCCCACCTTCAATATAATCTCATAGGCAACTAGTAATATAAAGATATATGTGAATAATATTGTTATCACCTGAGATAAGCCGGAAGATAGAAGATGAGCAGATAACTCCGATTTTTGTAAATTGTGAATTATGATATTATAATGGATTCCAATATAGAATTTTGAAAACAAGTCTTGTAGTCTAATGCTCAAGCAATTCCAAATATACTTCATTTTGTTTAAGATGGTGACCAATATGTCTATCTATTGTTGTCCGATATATTTATCTTTGATGTGGCCAAACTGTCAAGCTCGAAAAGAAAGCTATCAAGAAAATCAGAATTTTTTGACCTCTAAATTCGATCTCTAGGGCAATTTACTAGATTTAGTGCCACCACCATTCCACAAAAACTCTATCAATTCATAAATAGTGACATGAGATCATCTCCACACATTCTTATCATCCTGACTTCTGTTTGTGGTTCGCTCGCCTCGTACACGATCTACAGAATCATAAAACAAGTCAGATCTCACTCGCCCCATCCACCGACATGCAAAGCGAATATCTCTGAGCTGATTGGAAATACCCCTATTGTGAAATTACAGACACTATCCAGGTTAACTCAATGTGATATTTATGCGAAACTAGAGCTTTGCAATCCTGGTGGTTCTGCAAAGGACAGAGTGGCTTTGGCTATTATAAATGATTTTGAAAAAAGAGGTTTGATAAAGCCCGATAGAGGGGACGTGATTTTTGAAGGGACCTCTGGATCGACAGGAATATCACTCGCAATGCTTTGTAATTCTAAGGGTTATAGAGCACATATATGCCTTCCGGACGATACTTCGGAAGAAAAACTTCAACTTTTGAGGATTTATGATGCTAAAATACAAAAGGTAAAGCCTGCATCCATTGTTGATCCAAGCCAATATGTTAATGCCGCAAGAAAAGGTGCACAGGAACTCACTGATGATCATTCTACAAATTCGATAGGAGTCTTCTCTGATCAATTTGAAAATGATTGTAACTGGAGAGTGCACTACACCACCACCGCTCCAGAGATATGGGATCAGATGAATCACCAACTGGATTACTTTGTTGCTGGATCTGGCACTGGTGGCACAATCTCTGGATGTGCAAGCTATTTGAAATCACAAAATAGCTCGATCAAGGTAATATTAGCTGATCCCCAAGGCTCGGGGCTTTACAATAGAATTAAATATGGCGTCATGTACGATTCTGTGGAAAAAGAAGGAACCAGAAGAAGACACCAAGTCGATACCATTATAGAGGGGATTGGATTAACAAGACTTACGCATAATTTCAAACAAGGTGAGATGCTAATAGATGATGCTGAAAGGGTTTCCGATAAAGAAGCTATCAGGATGGCTAGATTCATCAGTTCAAATGATGGACTGTTTTTAGGTTCTAGCAGCTGTGTAGCCGCTGTCGCTGCCGTTAAACTAGCTCGAAAAAATGCAGCAAAAGGTTCAAAAATTGTGTTTATAGCCTGTGACTCTGGTAGTCGACATCTTTCTAAATTTTGGAAGTTAGCCCTCAGAGTAGACCCAGAAATAGCATTAGACGAAGTTCTATTATGACTTTTTAGAGTGTTATACTTCAAATTAATAAATATACTTCCCGAAAAGTGTTGAAATAGTTAAGTATCGTCAAAATTAACTAATATTTCGTTACCTTTTTGTCGTTTGTTTGATCGAACAAGATCTTTCCAATCTTTCTCATTTTCTGAATCCTCTGAATCTGTATATATCTTCTCATTGAAATTAGACGGTGTTTGGCTTTTTGAAGCCCTCTTCCTCTTCTGTTTATTTTCTTTTGCTTCCACTTTTGCGCTCCAAGAGGAATTCTTACGTTGTAATGTTTTTTTTGCATTTGATTTCTCTTTTCTCTCCTTTTTCAATTGGTTTGTCTTGAGTTCTTCAAGTCTTGATGCTTCCTTCTCCTTATTTTTGTAAGAATAATCGTCAAAATTAATAGATCTATCCAACCACCCATCATCTGGAAAACTCTCAATATAGCGATTCTCAGGCATTTTGGGCAGTCTCCTTAGTCCATACATTTTAGCCAATTTGATATAATCTAGTGATTGCAGTCTAAAAATTGACTTCGTCGCATGTTTGGAATAATATCTAATGAAACTCACGTAACACTTAACAGATAAGTCATATAGAGCTCTATCTTTCAGAATCCATTCTGTAAATTTCTGGTCGTACCAGTTAACGAATTCATCTGTTAGCTTATTAGATGCACATGACCGTAATACAACATTCTTAACCTCCATAAAATCAACGAATTCTTCTTCTCGTCCTGCACACAACATCACAATTGCTCTGCCCACATTATTAGCCCTTCCACTCCGTCCACTTCTATGTAAGAACATACTCGGATCTGTTGGAGGATCAATCTGCAAAACCAAATCTACATCTGGAATGTCCAAGCCTCTTGCTGCAACATCTGTAGTGAATAAAACTGACTTGCTATTTGCACTGCTGAAACTGTTCAAAGCTTTTAATCGAGCATGAACTTCTAATTTTCCATGCATTGAGAAAAGTTCTATACGATCGTCATTATTCTTCGACAAGTCTTTAAGCAGGCTGATGAACAGGCCGTAAAAGTATGTCACGCATACACATGTGGGAAAATAGACAATAACTCGTTTATAATTGTAATTCACCAAAATGTCCAAAGTCTGTTTTAACTTATCTTGAGGATCAACCACCATATAAGAAATATCCAATGAAGTTGGCACTGAAGCAGCTGTCAATGATTTAGAACGGACAGTAATTCTCACAGGGTTTGTCATTCCTGTCTTGAATATTTCATCACCGGCACTAGATAACGTTGCAGAAAAGAGTCCTGTCCTTCTTTGTCGAGGAAGTAATCTCACTATGGACTCTGTATCTCCTATAAAACCTATATCTAGTAGTTTATCTGCCTCGTCTAAAATAAGGATTTCACACGATGATGTCTTGACAAATTGGTTCGACAAAAACTGGAGAGCTCTTCCTGGAGTTCCGACAATTATATGTGGTTTCTCTTTCAAAAAATATTGAACGTCTTCTCTTGTTGAGCCAATTGATCCCATTAGTAATTGTGTCTTTATATCTATTATATGCTGAGGAGCTAGCTTCAAAACTGAGTCTAACACATTGTTTATTTGGCTTGCTAACTCTCTAGTTGGGCACAAAATAATGGCAATAAAATGTGATTTTTTCATTGGCTCTCCAACAAGCAACCTGCTGACTTTCTCAAGTACAGGGATAACAAAAGCTAAAGTTTTTCCTGAACCTGTAACAGCTTCGACTACAACATCTTTATTCCGACTTAATAGAGGTATGGTAGAAGCCTGAACTGGAGTCATCTGATGATAGCCCAAGGAGAAAAGGGCATTTTTTATCCATGGCATGATCTGATAGCTGGATGACTCCCAATCTAGATTGGAATTTAGAATCGTCATATCATCAATACTCAACTCACAACGGCAACTTTGTCGGGGTCTTCACTGAAAATTAGTTAACGAGGTTTGGCCGTCTTTTCTCTTAAGTGAGATTAAAAACTTTCTTTACTATAAAATCTGAGAAAATTTTATCAGCCGCAGATCATGGTAACAAAAATCCAGATTTGCAAAGAATTTGAGATTATCGTTTAGTTAGAACGTGAATCTGTCAATAAAACACAAAGAGACCCAAGCTTGGATAATTATCAGAAACATATTTGGTTAAATTTCCTTTGTGACTTCCGGTTATACTACTGCGATTGCGTTATATGATCAAGAGTCTGTTTTCTATAAAAACTCCTTCGAATTTTCAAAGGATCAATAAGATGCGTGCATCCCGATTCACAAATGATAATAAATCACAGAAAGCAGAAGAAACACCAATAGAGAAGCCTGACTATGATACTTGGTGCAAGAAGAAACTTATTCAACGTATCAAATTCTTAGAGGAATCTGCGTGCTCCTCCATGAAAGCATCATCTAAGGATGTCAAAAAGAATTACCATAGGTTATCTACTAACGAAGAAACGCAGAAACCCAAAAGGAAGAAGGATTTTGACTTCTCAAAATATACCAAGAGGTTCATTGCTTTAAGATTTTCCTACTTGGGATGGAACTACCAAGGCTTAGCAATGCAATCAGAGAAAACAGAACTGCCTACAGTGGAGTATAAAATCTTTGAAGCACTCAATAGGGTTAAGCTCGTGAACTCGTTTATACCGCAAGAATGCAAGTTCAGTAGATGTGGTAGAACTGATAAAGGAGTTAGCGCAATGAATCAAGTAATTTCGCTGGAAGTGAGATCCAAACTAACAAGTGAAGAAATGGAAAATCCTGACTACGATGACAAAGAAATTGACTATATAGGTGTGTTGAACCGTGCATTACCGCCTGATATACGATTTCATTCAATATGTTTGAGACCAGCTGAAGGCTTTGATGCCCGGTTCAGTTGCAAATCAAGACATTATAAATATATTTTCAGTGGCAAAGATTTAGACATAAGCAAAATGCAAGAAGCATCACAACATTTCCTTGGAGAGAATGACTTTAGAAACTTTTGTAAAATAGATGCTTCCAAGCAGATAATTAACTTCAAAAGAGTTATCATGCAATCGACAATTTCCCAAATTCCCGGTCAGCCAGACTATTACGTTTATGATTTGAAAGGTACAGCGTTCTTATGGCATCAAGTCAGATGTATGATTGCAGTATTATTGACCATCGGGCAAGGTCTTGAAGAACCCTCTATTATTAAAAGACTACTTGATATGTCTGAGTTCCCTAAAAAACCTCTATATGATATGGCCCATGATATTCCACTAGTGCTTCATGACTGCAATTTCAACGATTGCGATGTCAAGTGGATTACAAGAGAAGATAATGTATATAATAAGCTATCATTTGATGAATTTTGGAGCGATTGCCAAATAAAATCAATAGTGTCATCCTTCATGAAATCAATGTTGACTAAATGTCTATCTCTTCCGCATAACAAACTGTTGATAAACACAGGAAATGGAGGGGGTAAATCGATAGGAACTTATGTCCCATTTGACAAAAGACAAACTCTAGAGTCTCCAGATGAAATAAATGTCAAATGGAGGAACCGAAAAAGGGGCCTTGGTCAAATTTAGTCTCAAAAAGTTCTGGTTCGAGTTTTTTCTTTTACATCGAAAATAATGTAAAGCAAAATTTAGATCACCTTTAAATTTATAGGTAACTATAGAATATTGGTAAGACCAAGAAATTCATAATATCATAAACACTAAATTGATTACAGCATATCACTGGATATAGAGAATAAAAAATGGAGCAGCTACTCGCTAAGGCTGGAAGCCAAGTAGTGACATTTGCGGTGCGATCCGGCGTTCAGATCGCTTCTTCCTATGTCATTAAATCGGTCGGTAAACTAATGAACAATGTACCTGATAAGGATAGGCAGCAACTAGAACGCTTGAAAGATAAATTAATTACTAGAATTGAAATTGTTACGTATGCCATTGAGCTCATCCAATTGATTGCTGCGAGAGGTAACTCTAACTTAGAGAGTACCTTGAGACTTACCATGGATTTGAAGCAAGAAATAGATGACTTCCAAGAAAACATCGATGAATTGGTAGGTAATATATCGGGAAAATCAAAGGTTACGAGTGATACTGTCAAAAATATCCAGTCTTACATGATAGGATTGTCTTCAAGGATCGAACAAGCAATTCCGGTAATAAATCTGGCTCTGACGACTTCAGGAGCTAATCTCACTGGAAATCTAAACGAATACGTTTCACCTGGATTGTTATTAAATGCTTGCGTGATGATAAACGATTCCAATAAAATATTCGAGAAAAAGATTGAGTCTTCTCTCCAAGTAGGCCCAACATTTGTTTTGACGCTCTATGATATATTCTACAATCCTGCGAGAGCATCACACGGCAATTCAGAGATTTCCTGGAGAGAGAAGTTCCCTAAATGCCATTTTGAGATATTTCGGGTCGCAGATAGTAATAACGAATATTCTTACCAGTTATCTATAAAAGAGCTTTTCGATGACGGTAGGTATCACGACATACAAGAAACTAAACCAGAAACTATCACAATTTCCATTGATTTGGTGCAGAAACTCTTCTTCACAGCTTCGGGTAGACTTCTCAAGTTACAGGAAAGATCATCCCCTGTTTTGGTTTTGAAAACTAGCAAACAGTCTCAGGAAACACACCATGTCAGAACTGACATTACACAAGACGAACAGGAGTATGAAACTGAAAATAACCATGATATTTGTTGGTTAGCCGCTGGAATTTATGAAGAGGAGCCTGAATCTTCTGATGATGATGACACTGACGAGGATGATGACGGAAATAACAGTGAACAAGCAAGAGAAAGTATAACCGATAAATCGTTTGATAACGATGAAAACAGGCCATATCCGAGTATCTCATTGCTTGAATACTTGATTAGATTATGCTCGTTACAAGTTAAAGATCAAACATCCCTTCTCAAAGTGAAGGATGAAAGACTAAGACTTTACCTCAATGATGAGAACCCTAACTCTAACAGTGATAGTAAGCTCAAAGTAACTGACCGTTTCGCAGATCTCACAATATCCGATCATGATACTTCGCCAAGTGCAACCGCCCGTTCTCCAAAAAATAATTGATAATCATTATATGTATAAATATCCGGTTCCAGTACATTGTGTTTCCCTCATTACCTCCTTCAGCATGAATTATTGATCTGTTAATGTTATACTTTTAATATGTGCCTTATGAATAATAGTAACCTTGATTTTACAACATCATCTCCCCCTCTACAGGTCGTACCCAATATAATGAATTTAATCTTCATCCCAGTATTTGTTCTAGAATAACTATACGAGTTTGCTCGATTTTTTCCTGAAAAATAATCAGGAAGGTTCTGCCTTCGACATAAGAAATAACTTATATGTAATGATCTAGCCCGAATCAGGTTCGTCATTTGTTGAAAGGTTGAACATCTATCCCATCGGAGCCTAATTTCTACTAATGAATACAATATGGTGAATATTTTGGAAAAGATTAAGGAAATCCAAGATGAAATGGCTAAGACCCAAAAAAACAAAGCGACAGAGTACCATCTGGGATTGTTAAAGGGTAAACTGGCAAAATATCGTCGGATGCTACTGGAGCCTGAAGCTGGAAGTGGGTCTAGTGGAAAAGGACAAGGGTTTGAGGTGAGCAAGTCAGGTGATGCCAGAGTATGTCTAATAGGTTATCCTTCCGTTGGTAAATCATCCTTCTTATCCAAAGTGACCAAGACGAAGTCCGAAGCTGCCGCATATGAGTTTACGACGCTAACATCCGTTCCTGGTGTATTGGAGTATGAGGGTTCTGAAATTCAAATTGTTGATCTCCCAGGTATTATAAAGGGTGCAAGTGAAGGTAAAGGTAGAGGAAGACAAGTGATAGCCACAGCCAAAACAGCAGACTTGATTCTTATGGTGCTTGACGCTACCAAGTCATCTGATCAACGACAACATCTTGAGAGAGAATTAGAAGCAATTGGAATAAGATTAAATAGGCAAAGACCTAATATGTCAATAAAGCTAAAGGCTACGGGTGGAATAAAGCTGAATTCCATTTCACCTCCAAAAAACATTGATGAAAGATTGGTGTCTTCTATTTTAAAAGATTATAAGATACATAATGCAGATGTAATGGTGAGAGATGAAAATATTACGGTTGATGATTTAATTGATGTCATCAATGAATCACATGTCGTTTATGTTCCTTGTTTATACGTATACAACAAGATTGATGCTGTTTCGTTGGAAGAGGTGGATAGAATAGCGAGAGAACCTAACACTGCTGTCATGTCTTGTGAAATGGATCTCTCTATTAATGATGTGGTGGAAGAAATATGGTACCGTTTGAATTTGTTACGTCTTTATACCAAAAAAAGAGGAGTGCAACCTGACTTTAGAGAGCCGATGGTGGTTAGAAACGATTCCACAATCGAGGATGCGTGTAACTCAATCCATAAAGATTTTAAGGATAAGTTCAAGTATGCACTGGTCTGGGGTTCTTCATCAAAATTTGGCGTTGCTCCTCAAAAATGTGGATTGAATCATATGGTGCACGATCAAGACGTTATATCAATCTTCACAAAAAGATAGTTTAAGTATTCTCTATTTTTAATTCAAGATTCTTGATCCAATCACTAAGCTTTAACTTATTGTTCTCAAAGAATTCCTGATTCTCCTTTAATGATAGTTCAAGATCCTCTAATTTAGATTCCCATACATTAAAGTTTTTATTCATCGTTTTAAATTCATCATGCAAATTATCCAAGAAATAAACTGCAGCAGATGACTGTGATAGAATTTGATTGACTGACTTAAGTCTATTGATCGTTAAATTCACTAGCTTCTCTGTTTCTGGTAGTTGTTTTAATTTTTGATACACTTGTTCAATTTTTTTCTCTGCAGCTAATGAACTTGTTTGCTCTGTAACATCTAAACGCTTTATATCTCGTCTATATAAGCGCACCCTTGTGTTCATGTCTTCAATAAGTTTCATGATTTCCTTCATCGAAAACTGTGGATCCAATATTAAGTTTATCCGTCGATTGATATCATTCAATGCGGCTTGCAATGACATCTCTCCCCCTTCTTCAGTGACTCCAAGATGTGCTTCAGCTATACTAAGTCTATTTGACAATGTCAATGTTGATTCTTGGGTTTCTAATTGTAGATAATCAGGTATAGTTGGATTTATCGTCCCTGCAGAAAAGGTAATGAGACTATTCTTTATATCAGCAATATAACTTTCTGTCTCTTCCTCTATTTCCCGTAAAAGCAAATTTAGATTAATGTAATGATTGTCATCTTTAGCACCTTGATACTTCGATCTTATTTCTGACAATTCTTGTCGTAATCGACTGAGCTCTTGCTCCAATTGTTTTCCTTTTATAGATTTAATTCTGTGATCATTGACGTGTATGAGATTAGATTTATGATTGGCAACCAGCTTCTCAAAATCATCTGCAAACTCAACGGAAATCTCGTGATTCTGGCTTATAGATCCATTTTTTTCTGATTCATCTAATGACAGACAATCATTGAGATCACCATCAACACCCGATGCCTCAAATACTTCAATCTCCTCGTTTGCAAGAATGACCTCTTCTGAATAGTAATCGATGTCGTTCATCCTAGGCATATGGCTTACAGACCTAATGTATTTTTGAATTCCCTCCCAGAATGAATATATTCAATTTTTTAGGATCAAATACATGAACTAAATCAAAATGTGGTTTTCCAGAATATCCTGACAGTTACTACAACGCGAAGCGTAGACTGCAATAAATAAATCTTCATACAATTTTTTGAATTATAGAAGAGCAGCTAAAGAAAGCGTGCTTATAAGTTCTTAGCTATTTAAAATATATACATTAAATTCGAAATATATGATAGTCATCACATTATAATAAATCGACAGATAAATCAATATATATTCAGATTCGAAAAGCTTGCGGTGGGATCTGCGATTTTGAGTTAGCGAAATTACGACCCGCTAGTTCGTAATCCCAGTTACTCTGTTCACAAAGCATTAACGTAAATTCTAAGTTCAACCCAGTTTCGTTAATAAGCTTAAGGACAAGTTGCTGTTGAGCCAGAGTTAATCTGGCCGCAACATCGGGTGGTAATGTTTGCAAATTTGGGGCAACCTCAGATAGAAAATTTTGTCTCACATTTTCTGAACTGAATTCTCCAGCAGTACACCAGCCTCCGTTTCCAGAATAGGACTTTACTAATAACATGTCAGAAGCAACAATAAATGAGCCATCTGGCCCTGCCACTACCAAAAAGTATCGATCGAAAGACCTTTTTTCAAGTGAAGTCTTTTGATTAGACATGGAATTGTTGTATCTGTGGTTATATCTTCCCTTATTGTTTGAATTCTGTGCATCTATTTCAGGAGGCGAAACCTCTTCATATTCCCCATGTAGTAAAATTTGCATTCCAGAGAGTGTCACATACGATATCACTTCAATAGAGTATAATTCTGGTTTTTCCTGTAAACTATGCTTTGTCTTTGGCAAAGACTGAAAGATCTGTCTGATAGAATCTGTTCCTTTGAAAAGCTTGGTCATTCTCTGCTTTACACCTGAAACTCTCATCAGATTACGTGAATTAGCAATGTAGTAGCCCCAGCCTCCGGTAGAAGGGACCGAAGCACGACTATGACTATGCGCCACAGAACTTGTTGTAGACTGTTCAACAATATGCGTAGTGTCAAAATGGTAAGAAAATTGAGACTCTGGTGTATACAGTTGTAAAAGATCCGATCTTTGTTTGTCCCACATATCTAAATAAGTCGCAACAAAATTAGTGGCCGCTTTCTGTAATTCCTCATTCTCAAAAAAGACTGACTTATTTTGAGATGGAAATGATAGGATTGTATTCAGCTTCTTCTCATCACGAACAGGGTGACCATCTAAAATAATCAGTCTTGGGAAAGTTTTGACAATCTCTGAAAGTACGTTCGCACCAGAATTCATTATCGGATTTCCTGAAAGGAGAAGCTCTCTCATATATGGAAACTTATGCTTCATACGTTCAAAGAACTCAACCTTCGTGATGTTATTATTAGTAAGGGCAAGGTTCTTCAATTTCGGATATGCTAAGCCAAATTCTATTAGTTCCTTAGAATTGTCAGAAATTTGATTATTTGAGAGATTTATTGATTCTATCTCCATTTTGTCTTGAACTGCTAATTTGATTAGGGCAACAAAAAACTTCGAAGACGTGTTTGAATTGGAAAATAATCCTTGTTCCATCAAAGCTCTATCGCTTCTCACGTTTTCCAAATTCAATAACTTTCCATTGATATCATATCGTGATTTCAAAAATTCCCTCAGTAACTGTACCGTATTTTTGCCGGATGAGATATTTCCCATTCCAAAGTCGTCTATGATCTTTATCCTAAGACTGTCTCCTGCAAATCTGATACCAGTGAGCTTTTCTAAGTCTACTGCTTCTCTTCTTGTTCTAACAGTAGCTTTGATAGCTCCAGTGCTAGGCTCAATAAAGGCATTTTGTAATCCAATTTTTGTTTTTCTACTGATGAAGTTCACAAGATCCTGTTGGTTAGCATTTTGCCATCCAAAAATCTCAACCCCAACACTATGTGTAGAATCGTGGTTCACTTTATCTAGGCTTTGTTGAGGATTTCTAAATGCTCCTAGGTCTCCATTGAAGCCACCACGTCCATTTCCTCTCCCTCTATACATTTGATTAGACGTCTGTTCAGAACTTCTATCACTGTAAAGCCCTTGTGGCCTTTGGAAATCTTATTCAAATCTTTGAACACCCTAAAAGAGTCTGTCGGTACTTTTACTTTCTTTACTCACTGGGTTGAAAAATATTTTGTACGTTCTCGTTAAAGTTTGACAGATGAAAGTGCACATAACCATTCTTTAAATTAAGGTTCATCACAAATATAGTGACAGAACGGCATACATTGAAACAAGTGCATTTCTATGGATTAGCACAGTCAATCTAAAGTAATCTATAATTTAATCTCAGTAATAAACCTTTTTTAAAATACTTGAAGTACACCACAGTATAAGTTCACAGTCTCTTTGTAAATTCCCATGTGTTTTGTATAATATCCGTTTTATTAGCCCGCCTAACCGACCTAATAAAACCCATAATCAGTTACCCACCACATATTAACTCATAAGTAAGCTTTTAATTTATTTATATATTATTTTCAGGACCCAGTACATTCATACAATACTGATTCTATTCATCGCTCAAAAGATTAACAATTCCTATCCGAACTCCTTAGATGGCTCAGTCTTTATTCGACTTCAAATATCAAACTTCAACCAATCCAAATCTGATAGCACGCCCTGATTGTTTTCGCAAGTAGATGATACATCCCCAGATGACTTTGCATTTGCCATGGCAACCATACCTTTGCTTAAATTACTTGGATTTGACACCATCCCCTTGTTAAGGGAGCTCGACGAGCCTTTATTCACCATTACACTTGAAGCCGTTCTTTGGTTTCCAGTAGAGGACATTTGCACATTAAATAATTGTGCGGTATTGGTGTTTGATGAAGATGGGGAAGGCGCAGGAAGTCCTCTCTTAGAATTAATATCATGATACAACGTAGAAGAAAGTGAACTATGTCTCGAAACGGAGGAAGGTGGCAAAGCAGCAGTAGAAGGTGATGCTGCATTAAATGGAGATGAAGGTGACATCGACGAATTTCCAAAAGATGTTTGAGTCATAGGGGAAGATGGATTAGACGAATTGATCATGGACAAACCTATTCTCGATTTCCTCCTTTTGAATTGAGGTATATCTTGGGGCTGGGCGACGCTGGAAATGTAAGGAATATTGACTGGCGAGTATGCTACTGGAGAATTTGTGGATGATGAACTAGTGTCTATAGGCGTATTTGGATTAGAGGTAGAGCCTCTATGTGGAGGTTTTGGTAGAATAGGAACATTTTTAGGACGACATCCCGGTGCGACAGGAGTATTCATTCCATTGTTTTGATACTGAATAAGGATTTGCTGTTGTTGTTGATTTTGTAGCGATAGCTGTTGTGTTGGCATTTGTTGCGTCATTAAGAAAGGTTGGCCTGGAAAACTTTGAGGCAAGAAAGGGCTGCTGGATATCGGTGATCCTACAACAGTACCACCAAATTGGAATTGAGCTTGATGTGTTTGCGATTGCGAGTGAAACTGGTTATTGAATACTGGAGGCTGATGATAAGCAATTCCAGGACTGCCGACATTGATCTGACGATTCATATAGAAATTTGCTTGAAAGTTGCTCAGTGACTGTCTTTTGGAATTCCTCTTTTTAATTATATCTGTCTTTAAAGATAGCGGTCTCATCGTGCCATGAAGCTTTTGGAATAAACCACATGCATTGCAAAGAGTATTCCCTTGAGCATCTCTCCTCCATAATGGAGTTTTCATAGTGCTACAGTTTGAGCACTTCGACAAAGGCTTAGCCATTGAAACTGAACCAGGTTTTACATTAGAAGAAGCGGGGGCTGAGCTTGAAATAGTTGGATGAATGGAGATATCAAACTCTTCCTTCGGCAAACGTTTTGGAGAAGCACCTTCTGGACTGAAATCGTCCTTTTCTTCTGATAGCGCTTGAGGTTGAGACAACACATTTGTGTTACTTGATGACACTGAAGGTTGAGATTTAATACTCGGTATTTCTAATGATTTACTAGCTTCCTTGCGCTTTATTCCTTTCAAAAACTCAAAGTCATAATCATTCGCAAATAGCTTATCATTTTTCAAATCTAGCAAGTCATCAATATTGAAATCTAGACTTTCGCCTGCTTCTTTCACCTTTTTAGTGCTTGACAGTTTTGGACTTTCAGATAACGACAAAGGTGTAACCATATTGACATTGTTGTTGCTATTATTGGTGTTATTGAAAAGATTCAGGCTGTTGCTCGAGTTGCGCACAGTACCTGAGGCACCATTTGATACATCACTCGGAGGGGTTATTAGATTCGAGTTGCCATTTGTGTTATTGAAATTTGTACTTTGGCTATTCCTGGTGCCAAATCCAGCTATAGAACCGCTGTTAGCATTGTTTTTCATGTTCGATAGGAAGTTGGGAGATGTCGACACAAGGGAAGAAGAGGTTGGAGTAAGAAGTGAGTCATCGACGATGACATCTTCATTGTTCATACTGTTCATTAATCGTTCATGTTGAATCTTCTGTGATTCCTCTCGTATATTTCGGTTTTCTATCCTAGGATAAAGAGGCAGAAGATTCTTAGCGGAGGAATATATGTCCCATATTGAGTTTGACTCCATTATTGAAAAGAGTTTATTTTGTTGTTATCACTAACTTTTTTTGAAGTTCAGATAACACAAGCAGTTGGAGGTAGAAGACAAGATAATGCTCAGACAAAGCAAAGAGTGATAGCACTGTATCAATTTCTAACTAAACTGGCAGAATAGCAATAAAATAAAGATATATTTGATGACGAAAAAGGCTATCCCCAATGCGTGAACACAAAACCCTGTCTCGTCAATTAAAATGCAAGCAAGACAATATCTCTATAACCTAGAAAAATTGTGCTGTTTCAGTATTCGGCTGGCAATAATAGAGTCTTTTTCAGAAAGTATTAATCAACAGTATCGATTAATTAAAGAGGTTGGCCAGGTCATAAGCACTGAAAAAGAAAATTTTTTTGGTCCTAAATTCTTCAAATCCTCGTTCTCACGTTATTCATCTGTCTACGTAATAAAGAAATTATCGAGATACACAGCAATTACTTTTATTCTAAGCTCAAATGTATCTGGAAGGAAATGGAGGCAGGAAAGTGGCTTGATCAAGGGTGAGAATATATAGAATGTGAAAGAGAAGAATCCAGAGCCAGAAAGAATCTATATGCCTATAATAAAAGAAATGTGTTTCCACCTGTTCCGAGAATGAAAAAGGTGTTGTAATTGACCTCCTTGCGATGACGGTCAGTTTGCAATACATGCCCATTTAGGTGGAACAAGATTGCTCACGTACTACATAGACATAATTCATCAGTAAGACTTGATAAATAAGTAGAGACCTTTAAGATCTAGTGGAGTATTGTTATTTCACAAACCTATTATTATCTTGAAGGATGTTAGGATGTTGTCAGCTTACGCATAAATTAGAGTCCTGAGGTCCTTGTAAAGTGTAAATAAAATAATAAATTAGAGCAATTTTATCAGAGCAAGAGCCTGACAGTGTTTTAAACCCTTCGATATCTATATGAATGAGCTTGGTCATTCTAACTTGTTTTATGACAATATGTCTGGGACTCCCATGGAGCCGCTGATCAAATTCCTTTCGGTGGCTCAATGAAAAGCATAGGCTCCCTTTCCAAAATAAAAAAGAAACAATTACATGATCAGAAAGCAAGTATTTCCTGCCAAAATTAATATGGGTTTTTAGCGTCCGGTTAACGGGTTTTTCTTTTCAGGCCAAATGGTGCTAATAGTTATGATGCTCAGAAGTACACAACCCCATGGCTTTCCAATTCTGCTAACAATCCTCAAGCCAAAGAAAATGGCAATGGTTGATGGATTAGATCTCCATATTTACACTACCATTTAAAAGATTCCTCTCTCTTGTAAACTGAAAGTTTCATTTTGATCGCAGCTCCCAAAGTACTATTCTGAAAAAAAACTCAGTGGATCCTGCATATGGGGATTTTAAAACTAGGAGATAAACACATTACGTCTACTGTTCTCATTCTAGAGATTTTTCTAAGTCACATGATATAGTTGAAGGGGTATCATAATTAGTAGGCAGTACAATAAGCGGCTCAATCTCAGAATTCTGTGAAAATCAAGTAGGTATTGTTCCAGGATTACTATTTAAGAATAAATATTCTTATACCAGAAAACAGTTTAATTACTTGTAACTAAAATCTTGACCTAATAATATAATGTTTAGACTAACACATGATATAATAGTTTACCAGCTAATGATGTGGATCGCCTAAAACACGGTGGCCCTCTGGTTTCAGATTTGGTGGTACAGGGGCAGCTGATTTCAAAGTGTGGAGATTATGTAATCACTGTAATTTGTGGGGCAGTAAAGAAGAATCTGAGAATTAATTGATATCGACCACTCCAGTTATGGTTCGTATTTTTGTCTATTTGATTAAGAATATACAATTTTTATCTTAATTGACAACCGGAAGTCTCTATTGCAATTTAAAAAAAACTTAAGATTCACTGGGACTCAAATGTGTGACTTTTCTGGAAGTTAATATTTCTTATTTCTGGGAAAGTGTCTACAACAGACACCATGTCGTATTACGTCGTATTACTATTAGTACGGTATTTAAGAAGCCATTGATTTTTACTGCTGATTTCAACACATACTGAACAATTTGATAATACTTGTCTTGAACCAACAGTGCAGCTTCAAACAAGGTACATGAGAGCTGAAGGACAATGCTTAGATATACTAGAATTTTACTAAAATGTATTTCCAATACAACCAGAATAAATATCTTAACAATTCTGACGAAATACAAAACAACACGAAACATAACAGGGGACATATAATGCAATATCGTAAGTTGGACGGCGAGATCGTGAAAACAAGCAAGGAATAGGTGTTTAAGCACAAATGAAACTAGCATTTAGGGCCTGTAGCATTATTTTTCTTATCATTTATGCGCTCCTTTAACCTTCTTTCTTCTTCATCAAGAAGTGACAATCTTAGAGCTTCCTCAATCATTCTCTCTTCAATATCCATCTGCTCTTCTCGAGTGTACCTGTTACTCAGTCTTCCTGATCTAGCAGAATTTCTTCTTCTCCCCACATCTAATGAAGAATCGTTAGCTTCAATTAATAAGGAGGAAGCATGTAGCGCAGTAGCAGCTGCAGATCTTCTAGCCAATCTTGATCTTGAGTTTAAAAGTTTTTGTTCCCAGTCAGGCCTAATCATATCAACAGTTATAACCCCAGGTGCTGTAGGAGGAAGGGACCCTCTTCTTTTTCTTGTCGGAGCGGGCCTACTGGTGGACGAATACGTGATACCACTTGAATTTGGATTTGACTGAGAAACATCCAATGAGGTATCTCTAGATGAAAACATTTGGCTTGCATTCGAATCTGAAAAAGAACCAGAGTGCTTAGGAGGAGTCCCCATAGCAGAGTGGGATTTTGACATTGCATAGCTGATAGATGTTCTATGTCCATGATTGGATATCAAAGTTCCATTGTTTTCACCACCAGACTCCTCTGTGATAACAGAATTATTATCTCTGAAATCACGAGGAGAACGTCCGTCTATTCCTGTACGGAAATTAGGAGGGGTATAAGTGACACCAAAATCAGCCATCGCACAAAATGGACACTTAACCGGCTCACTTATGAGATCCTCAGGACTTTTGATCTGATCAGCGTCAGAATTTGGAGAACTACTTTCATCATGAGGTGGGTGAGGATCCAGTCTTTTCATTTGGACGAAGCATTCGGTGCAAATAGGTTGCACGCAACAACGGGACAAATTTAAATTTGATGGATAATATAAGAAACAAATAGGGCACTCTACAGCATCTCTGTAGAGCCGTAAAAGCAAATCACCAGAAGGGATGTAATCAAAACTTTTGATGCCACTATCCTGAATTGCTTTGTCTTTGTCGTAGCGAACTTCAACCTCACGTTGTATCCGAGCAGCCGCAGCCTTTAAATGCAGCTTGAAAGCTTTATGTTCCTTCCTCCTTATTGAATTAATACTTTGGTGAATTTTGTGATCATCAGGATCTTCATCATCATCATCAAGCTCGTCTTCATTCACTGCCGCATGTAATGACAGCTTATTTAGATGCTGTAGAAGTTTCTCGTTTGACCATTGTTCATCAAAGTCTTCCAATGGTGTATAAAATGGCGATAACTTTCTTTCTATAATAAGTTCCCGGACAATTTGCGTTTTGTAATTCAACCCGAACTTATAGTTACCATACGGTGCAAGGAAACCTCCATCCACATTTTCATTTGCCCGCACTATGAGATCCAGCATGTGCTGTTCCTTTTGCTTTCTTTTCTCTCTGTCTTTATCCTTTTTTTTCTTTGACAAACCTGCAATAACTTTTGGAGAAGCCAGTATATCTTTGGAGAAGGATCCTGATCTAACAGGCCTAACTTCCTTTGTCGGTGTATTACCCATTTCTTAAGATTGCTCACCTTGTAGCTATTGCTCAAATTCACTTGAACTGTTCGTCTAGTTAAGAACAGAAGAGATCCACAGCCGGAAGAAAGGTCAAAATCTTATCCTAACTCGAATTTGCAAGATGAAATAAAGACCAACGTTCTGATAGGAATGCGATTTACGATTTAGACCCAATTATAATCCAAGCACCTTTTGTCCCACTGGCCTCAAAAACGAAAACTCAAACGAGGTCCCTGATGGATGGGCCAAATATATAATTGAAGTCGTCACAATGATTTACCTCAATGCTAGTTTGATCTAGTTGGGAATAATATACCTGTATATATCGTTTAGTTCCAAGGATCATCAACCGGAATATGTCGGTCTATATGATAAAGTTGTATTTCGAAGCCCCCTTATTTTTCGACCTGCGTCGATTGAAGTCGCCTTCCGAACTATTTCCACTTGAGTTCGAATTTGGAGGAACACAGGTGGAGCTATAGTGTGACAATTGAAGGAGGACTGAGTACATTACAAACTAAACACAACACCGGACAGCAGCACAATTGAACCAATAATATCACTGAGAGATCTGTAATATTGAACAGACAACTTGCGGTAATAGATATAGGAGTTTCTTATTATCTCTTGGAGACCAGACAGTCCGTGGGTTTACAAAAGAAGCTTTTTGTTTGTCACCCTTTCAAGATACTAGAATTTGAGTGACAATAGCAGATTGCTTGTATGATTAATTAGTTTAGTGTACCAATTTGCTTCTCTAGAATTAACAAGAAACGAGACAATTCGTTGTCATTTACTAATAGTGACCCCGCATACCAATTAAACTGTCATCACGGTACAATTCATATGTCATGTCCAATACAAACAAAAAGAGGAGTATCAGTTACCTTATCGATCCTTTCAACAATGATTCGAATTGTCATCACTCGTTGGGGGTGAATTGTCTTCAGTATGATAAATCCACAGATACTTTATTTTCAGGTGGAAGAGACGGTTTAATTTCAATGTCTTCCTCATCGACCTCCAACGAAAATCTCGAGGATTACGATGACTATGATTGTAATTACCGCTCGCCATCTTCTATCAAAAACTTCATCCATGAAAATATGAATAATGAAACAGAAATTGTGTCCCTTGAATCGAAGATTAGAGAAGGTGTATCGTGTTTAACACCTGGAAAATCAGACTACAAAGGCGATGCTTTTGTACAGTCTCATCTCGATTGGATCACAGATCTCAAGTTAATTCCAAAAACTAACATTATTGCCTCCTGTTCCAATGATTTATCTGTCAAACTTTGGAATTACGAAACCAATTCGGTCTCTACTGTTGGTTGGCACAATGACTATGTTAAATGCTTGGCTTTGGGAAAGGACGAATTAATTTCTGGCGGACTTGATAAAGTGATAAACCTATGGGACTTTCAGAAACTCAAAAATTCGGCAAGCTACACATTCAATCAAGAAACTGGTTCAATTTATTCTTTAAGTTCATTTGGCGATTTGCTTATTGCCGGTGGACCTAGCAATGTCATAACTCTCTTTGATAAAAGATCATTGAATCGCCCCATAAAATCATTCGTTGGACATACTGACAATATCAGATCACTGTGTCTCAAAGATAATGCATTTCTATCTGGTTCCTCTGACTCCACAATAAAACTATGGGATACCAGAACTAGTAGAATACTGAGAAACTTTGATATGCATAATTCATCAGTTTGGTCTTTGATGATTCCAGAAGAGCAAACAGGATTCGATGTCTTTTATTCAGGAGACAAAAGTGGACTGCTTCTACGGACAGATTTGCGGTCCTCAAATTTGGATGGTATTTCTTCATCCAGAGAAGACTACTTAAGTTCGAAACTTAATGAAAATCTGGGAATGTCGACTCTAATAGCAGACCTTAATATCTCTTCTGAAATATTAAGAATGCGAAGTGATCACACCTCGAAATTTCTGTTGAGTGGCTCGTCAGGAGTATTAAGCATTGCGGAAGGCTCTAATTCAATATGGACTTCGACTTCGAATTCAGATAAGAATTTTATTTCAAATTGGGCTCTGCCCATCACCGATAAATTAATAATTTATCAGGGTATAAAGCTTAATCGTAACCTGTCCATGATCAACTCAACAAACAGAAATTCGTTAGATATACCAACGGTGGATGACTTTGACATAGTAAGTCAATTTTCCAGTGATAACTTGACTCAGATTGAGGAGGCTTTAACTTCGCAGATAAACCTGAGTCATCCAACGTTCGAAATAGGTTTTGCAGGAAACAACACTCAAAATAACTTTAATGGAGGTCCAATTGAAGTAGATGATGAGGGGAAGGTGGAGACATTTTTTTTGAACCTAAGTGGCGGAGAAAGTTCTGAATTTGTATTGAGTGATAGCAGGGACATTGATGATAGGGATACAAATGATGAGACGCCACTTTTGGCTCGGCAGTCTGATTTCAAACGCCAGAAACTTGCGATTCTGTTTGAAAGACTACCTGAGAACTCTGTCAGTTTAACTCCTTTTAATTTGTTGCCAAGAGAGTCTATAACGGGAACCAATGGACTTATAAAATCGCGGTTCTTGAACAATCGTCGTTATGTTGCAACTATGGATGAGGATGGATGCGTATATGTACTTGATATTATTAACTGTTCTTTGGTTGATAAAATTGACATGACAGAGATCGAGAAAAATGAAAATTCAGATTTAGACCTTAGATTTGATGACATCTGTCAAAGATTTCAGACTAATGAGAGTTTGCCTATGTGGTGCACAGTTCAAGTTAAAGCGGGGAAACTGATTACTACCCTTCAAGAGCCTAATTTCCTCAACTGTGAAATATATTCTGATGATTTCATTGCTAGCTATCCAGATTTTGAATTACCACACATTTTAAACGACTCTCAAGAGCTAATTCGATTAAACATTGGAAAAATAGTCCTGAAATCTTTATTCTACGATTTTGTGGAGTATGAAAAACAGCAACTAAAATATAGAGCACAAAAACAACCCGGTCAAGTATCATCCGTGAGAAGGATATCAACAAGTAATTCCTCGATGCTCTCCAAAGTAATGAACAAAGATAGTTTGGCAACTTTGGCTAGCGTTAATGATTCTTTGGGAGAAAAAATGAACAACTCTGAGTCAGAGAAAGAGAAACCAAAGCGCAAACTATTCGGAAGAAATAAGTCCAACCCTTCTTCGTCTGCAACATCTTCTGTCCCAACAACTGCTGCGTCTGTTACAGAAGAACCTGAAAGGCCCCTCTCAGAGGGTGAAATCATAGACAGTTTTGATAATTCAATAGATCTATTGAATCACATCCAGAGATCAATTCTGAAGATCAAAGAAGAAGATATGATCCCGAGATTGAAAATTCAACAAGAGGTTGTGCTAATAATCAATGAAAACACGAAGACATATGGGAATGAAACGAAGGCAATATATCATTCTTCGCTATCAGCATTAAGCCATAATAACCAAGATCTCGAAAACTTCCTTCCTGTATGGGTGATAAAGGCTTTGATATTAGGAAGATATCGCATAGCAGAGAGTCCAAAAGTTGGTTTTGCACTTATTCCGGATGCTTCCTTCTCACAAGAAAAGAAAGATTTGGTTACCAATAAATTGAATGCAGCCCATATGTTACGTATTTCCAAAGTTACAGAGTTTGCTCAAGAAAAGCTACCAAGTAACCTTCGTGATAAGGATATTGAGATACTCTGTCGTGGACATCTTCTTGATCCGAAGATGACACTAATAACTGTGAAAACAAGAATTTGGAAGAGTAGCGGCGATGTGGAGTTATATTACAGGCCAAAAGTTTAACTGTTATATAACGATTCTTCAATTTATTTATCAATTTGCGTAATCACATTCGATGAAATCATCATAGTTGTCATTTTAAGTCCATCTATGTGTTCAGATAGACCAATGATTTTTATCTGTATCTTTGATCACTCTTGTTCACTAAGGAATGCTTTTGAAGTTCAGTTACCCGGCTTTATGTTCTTTTTCAATCCTCTTGGTATTTGAAATTTTTTATTTTCCTGATTATAGTTAGAATGGAACAAACATAGAATATAATGCAAGACTAGAGTCTGGTGTCATCAGTGTAACAGCAACGTGTCAGAAGCATTCCTAGAGATAATTTTATCGATAGTCAAATTTGTAAGGCGGACTAATTTGATTTATTTTTCATAGCAACGGCTCTGCTCGGCTCTATAACAGCATTTTATACCAACTGGAACTACGAATATCAAAATATGGAAGACGTTGATAGAACCACATCGCGTCTTTGGAGAGCGTACCGGACTATCAAGGAGATGGTGAGGGATAGAGGTTACTTCATCTCCCAAGAAGAAATCGAGGTTTCTCTTGATCAGTTTAGAGAAAAGGTCTGTGATTCTATGGGAATCCCTCAAAGAAAACTCATGTCTTTCCAAGCAAACGCTACTCAAGAAGCCGCTGAGAAGTATGGTGATCTGGGTCCTCTCTGGGTTGAGTTTTGTGATGAACCTTCTGTAGGTATCACAACAATGAAAAACTTCTGCCAACACATAGCTGACAAGAATTTTTCTACCGGAATTTTCATATATCAACAGAATATGACTCCATCTGCTACGAAAGCAATCGCTGTTGCAGAACCGGCAACCATTGAAACATTCCAGGAGAGCGATATAATTGTAAATATTACACACCATGAACTAGTTCCCAAGCACATTAGACTCTCCTTTGAAGAAAAGAAAGAACTTTTATCCAGATATAGATTAAAGGAGTCACAGCTGCCTCGTATTCAAAGGGAAGATCCTGTTGCGCGTTACTTGGGTCTAAAGAGAGGTCAGGTGGTTAAAATCATAAGACGTTCTGAAACGTCAGGAAGATATGCCTCTTACAGAATTTGTCTTTAGAATATTGTATGTATTACAAGGCTGGAATCTCAATCAACATTGCACTTAAGGAATTCCACTTTAATCTGTTATGAATCCTTCAAAATACAAAGTTAGTAACACAACTTTTTAATTATTCAACGGAATTTTTTGTATCATTATAATTTAGTTTAAAGTCCATCAATTACTCATGGGTTCGGAAACAATCATTTAACAAACAAGTAGCTCCTCATTCACCAAAATTTTGTTTTAGACGTGCACACATTACTGCATCTCGTTCGCCGTTCCACCATTGAACGTCTTGCAAACCAACTTCTTTGCTTGGACTGACTTCGACACCAGCATTTCCCAAAAAAACAGGTCCCACTGTAATTATTAAAGAATCCACTAGATGCCCATCGATTTCTCTATCTTCGCAAACTAGCAGATCGTTTATGACTGTAGCTCCTCCCTCGATCATGACGGATCCTAATCCCATATGCTTTAAACTTTTAAGGATAGCAGACCAGGAAAGTCGCAGATCGACCTCTGATGGAAGAGCAATCAACGTGATTCCATTGTCAGAGGTAAAGTTCTCATACTTTTTATCCGGGGTCAATATTCTTTCACTGATCACTATCACCGGGGCTAGCCCATCTTTTGCGGCAAAAGTTTTTTGAACTCTTGAGCCAAAATAATGATCGTAAAACTTGAATGAAGGATCAACTATAATCGGCATGATATAATGCCTTTTAAAATTATAATCTTCTTTGTCTTGTGATGCGTTTATTAAGCTCTCCTCGAAACGACAATTCAAACCAGGATCATCTGCCAGGATCGTATTAATTCCAACCATGATACCATCATGCTTAGATCTTATGTAATGCGTCATAGTCTTGGTCTCCAAATGCGAGATCACTGTCTGCTCGCCTGGACATTTACTGATCCTCGAGTCCAAGGACTGTGCATACGTCAGCGTTACAAACGGATAAGAAGGCTTTTTCGATGGCTTTTCTTCGGAAAATCCTGCTGGGTTGATAACTGGAGGGAGATATGGATCCAAAAATGGCACTAAACTCTCCGGAAGTGGAACTAATGGAGCCATAACTTACTATGTATATTGTTAATGTGACAGTCGTGGCAACAGTGTTCAGCAAAGAAAATTTGAAGCAAATTTAAATTGAAGTCTCTTAACTTTTTAAATAATTTTTTTGATCCGTCAACCTTCGACTACCTGACCAACTCAATCTAAATAACTAGCTTGCTGTCACCATCTTAATTGATGACTTTTTCGCTGTGATTATCCTTCCGGCTCTGAAATATATGGCAATTGAAGGCGCATACAACTTATTGTATGACTAAATAAGAGCTGCTGAATCTCGGGCTGGAAATAGAAATTGGTGCTGGGGGTATGAAAGCAAAAAATTTTAATTTGATCTAGGAATTTTCGATCATGCTGTGATACATAGAAAGATGATAAAGTGAACTAGCAAGAAACAGTCGATGGAACGGACAATCAAGTATTGCTACGACCTAGATGTTAACCAGAAGATATGGGAATGTTGCGAATGCAATATCGGGAAAATTGGAACTGGCGTCTTCTCTCCAGTCCAGATTGTGGAGAGTTCAGTCAAGATGTTTCTGGCAAACAAAGACTACACAGTTTCTTCCCTCCAAGATTGTTCTTCGACAGGACGAGATGGAATTACCTAATATCAACCGAGTGATTTCTAAAGTTACAAGAAACACTCTTCCCTTTCACAGACAGGTGCTGGCATTCGAAGAATGTACCTCACATAACAGCTCCTTCGATAACAAAAGCGGTGATATTCTAGGCAGCACTGAGGGGTTCTGGAATGCTGTAGATAGAATAATCCCTTTATATCAGGAACTCCAGTTCACTGGCGAACTAAATGTAAAGAGGATGGAAGCACTTATATCTCTGTTGAGAAATGGTTTAAGGGTTCACAGGTTGGAATTGTCAAAGCTTCGAAAGAACATTGATAGAGATGCAAAGAGCCCTCTCTCGCGCAAACATGATTATTTGACTGAATCAATTAGAAAAATAGGCGAGGATATCTTCAAAGGTGGTATAACTCTTGGAAAGGTAGGACTCACTAATTTAATGAAAGCATACAGGGATCTAGGACTCCTCGAAGAGGCTTCTAGTCTGTGGGAGAAGGGCAAAGATGATGAACGGTTAAGACCTCTCTTTACCTCAGAGCCTGTTCTTGGATCAGTGTTTCAGTTCTTGGCAGACACTGGAGATTTTGAGTTCGAAGAAATTGACGATATCTTCGAAAAGGTGAGAAAAATGAAAATCGACGAAAAGGGTGCAAACGCTAAACTTCACAGTGAATTACTGATAGGTATGATTAATATTTGTCTTGTGAAACAACATGTACAGAAAGCAACTTCGTTATTCAGGGAGCTCACATCATCTGCATTCAATGATCATGAAAACTTAAATACCCTCCCAGGTCCTTCAATCATGAGCTATATGACGCAGGCACACCTGTCATTTTTGAAGTACTGCACTGATATGAATACAGCCGAAGCATTCTTTGAAAGTGCAGTAAATCAGACCATGCCGTATCCTACACCTCTACAGATCAACTACGTCAGACCTTACATGCATAATACTTGGGCCGCTACTCATGATTTTGAAAAGATTAAATATATCTGGAAGCAAACATGGAAATTTAACGAGAAGAGAAACCATCCCAATTCATCGCTATCTTCTTCCTTGAATGATACCTTTTTGGATTTCTTCTTCATCCAATATCCCTCATTCAGTCCAACAGCTGCACAGAGCTTAAGGGACATTATTTCTACCTACAGCAATATCAGAAAACTAGATGAGCCATTCTTCAATTGCTTGCTGATCAAATCATCAATTTGGAAAAATACTCAAGTTTTGAGATCTATTATAAAGGTTGCTGACCTTAACAACTTCTCAAAGACCAACGTCTTTTATAGATGCTGTCTTAAAGCCTCTGGTAGTGTGGATCTAAAAATAGAGGAAACACTCTATTTAGTCAATCAATTATTAGATACAAACGTTAAAAGTGGTACGAAATCAATCGCCAATGCAGACTGGTTAGCTATTAGGGACGCAACTATCAGATCTTCAAATTTGTCTGACGACAAGATTGATTTATACTTCAAACTATGGAAGATTTGTTCTCCTTATTTTGTTTCCAGAAGAAATTATAACTCTTACAAATATCAGGATATCAAATTGAATCCTGCGTATGCTAGAGTTTTTGAGGAGATCAACTCTGTTGATATAAGCGATCTGAGTTTGCCTCAACTGGCTTTCTTTACAAGGTTATATGTCTGAGAACTTTCGTTTACTTTTAACGTTGATATAGAGCACCTGACTTACATCATCGATTTCTACTTACATAGTCGCATTCTGTATATAGTTATGAAACGAATAGAAACACGATTAACTGGTTTTTTCTATTGTTGTTTCTTGTCGCTCAATGTTTGAGTTAACGAATTACAGGCAAATCTTTGCACCGGAATTTTGTGTTAAGCTCATTAAATAAAGTGGGAATAGGTGTTATCCCAGAGATATTACAATTGATAATTAGTAATTGCTATCAGGAGGTCAATATCACCAGAATTAAGCACACACCATCATTTTGAGCTGGCCGTGAGCCTGGGCAGAATTGCATTGACATGGGACTTTGTGCATCGAAGGAAGAAATTGAGCCAAAATTAGAAAGTGCCAAACAAACTGCAGGTAGGTTTACTACTTCTGGACAGAAGGTGACAAGTACCAGCAAAAAGACAAACACTCCGAAACAGTTCACTGCCACATCAGGTGGTCGTAAGCTAGGAACACAAAATTTATCTACAAGTGGACAATCTGATAATGGGACCAATAATGACGCCAACGTTTTGAACCCAAAAGAACTAGCGGCAAAGGCGGCACAGGATAGGTTTGAGAATGATAGAAAGAAAAACCAGCATGGTGCTCTGGGAAAGAAACTAGCACTTGAAAGCAAAAAGAATGGAAGGGACCATGCGTTAGAATCTTACAACGAGAAGAAGAAGACTGAACTTATCTACGATTAATCTCCCCAATCCTTTCGATCTCAACGTTTCCGTGGGTCTATATACAGCATTATTTCTTCAAATAGAAGAACAATCTCATGTTTTGATTTCACAGTCATTGATATCTCAGGTCTCTAGATATCAATTAACGTTTGTTACGTATTAAACATAAGTGAACCGGAAGTTTCATCTTTAGAACCACTCCAATGAATGCAAAGTCATTGATCAATCGATAACATGAGGTCTATAAGGTGATAAGGTCCTTGACTGACACAAATGTAAACTAGTAATTAATCACTCTCGTAAAACAGATTTTTAAAATGCTTTAAGACCTTCCACAATAGAAACCGTTGTTTATTTTTTTTACATAGGGAATTTTCACAAAACAACATTCACAAGAGCTTAGAAAAGGAGGAGAAAATAAAGAGTTTGTTTTAGTTGCACAGTGTCATTCGCAAGCAGCGCGTTCAGCATCCGTTTATTCCTAGCTCTTGACGAAACGGTTTGCAAGCTGGAATATGGGAGAGACAAGTAGACGAAGTTCCTTAGACTCTGTAAAACGGATACCAATAAAGGTCGCGGATAACAACAGAGTCCCCTCTATTTCACTAGTGACAGCAGACGTCACTTGTAAAGTGTCTACAGGAACTGGAACTTCAAATTCGACAAGAGAGGCAAAGGACTTGCTTATATCATTAAGTAGAGATACCAAAAATGGCAAACTTCGAAGTCAACTGATTTTGGACACTAAGGATACAAATAAAATCACAGATCAGTTACCATTTCTTGGAAACAGCAGCCATCATTCTATGAATTTCAACAATATCGTCACTGGAATGGATGATGGTGCCTCGAACTACCAAAATTCCATTCATTCGTCAAATGCAGATGCTTTCCTAACCAGAAAACCACTAAATGATCAAGAAGATGAAGAATTTATTTATCACAATAATGATGCTGCCAGTGCTATAAACAGTGACATCGCATCATTAGCAAACTCAAATATAGGGCAATTGGGTGGTATTTCATCCGTACAATTTGAATCGCAACATCCTAAGCTTTTCAGAAAGATATCATTGAACAAGGCTTTTGATAGCGATCTCGAGAACGCCGAATCCCAATTGATTTATCCCTCTACTTTTAGGGAACCTGGAAGTGTGATACATTATCCTTCAATTCCAACTCAGTATATGGCAAAAAATCCAATGACTAGAATAAGAGGTCAGACTAGCAATAACGAAAATTCAAGAAGGAACATAATATCTCAGGTCAGACAGGTTTCACAAAGATTATTTAATAATAATAGTAATAATAACAGCAATCAAAGAATAATATCAGCCAACACCGTTGAAAACCACTTGAATCCTAATATTGATCCCTTCAGCATGAGTCTTCGTTCATCCAATATCAATAGAAATTTTTCTCTAAATCCAATTGATGATTATATACTGGATGAAGATGACGAGTTAAATGAAGCTGAATCATTTCTTTGCAGATCATTAAAATATACTGATGGTAAAGTCAATGATGGGGGTGACGGAACTACGCTGGTTCCCATAAGAAATCGTAATTCTAACAAAAGAGAAGAGCCCTTTAGGAATTATGGAGCTGTTTCGTTTAAACGTGATTTGGATGATGCATCCTCTCAGTTTTATTATAATTCGCCTCATGACTACAAATCAATGTATTATCGCCAAAATTTATTAATCAAGATGCTTTCGGGCTTGCTATATTTTATTATTGGGGTATCTCTATTTTTGGTATCATTAAGACTTATAATCCTCAAGAACTTCAACAATCATTTAAAGACCTTCACAATTGACACTATAGACAAAGTTATAGTTAGTGATGAACTACTGGTATTTGAGATCGAAGCAAAGGCTATAAATATGAATTTTCAAGATATTTCTATATGGAATATGGATCTAGATGTCTTTCTTCTCACTGACACCAAGTGCCTGGAATCGGATATCAAGGATTCACATATTAGGGAAAACATGAAATCGGATGTTACAATGCTGCTGGGTAATTCCTCGAGATTTGTCACACCATTAATCTTTGGAGGTGTCTTGAATACATCAATTGATAGAAATGGGATGTTAAATGTAATAAGGACAATATGGTATAATTTAAATCACAAAGACCAACTTGCTGTTGCAACATCCAGAGGTCAGGTCAAAATTAGTAATCCTGCCAAAAGTTTCAGATATAAAGGCGAACTTCTTACTAGTGATCAATGGGCAAATATTCTGAATCATCAATTTAAACTAGATATACGAGGCTCCTTAAGCTACCATCTCCCGTTAATTTCAAGTGATGAAATAATCAGTGTTTCTGCAGAGGTTGATGTTTCTCCTCAGACACCTGATAAATAGTTATCTGATTATAATGATATATTTTGTACAATAAATATTAAAAGATATACGAGAATTTCGAAATTAAATATCTTCAATGTCCTTCAAAAGCAAGCTAATATCCCCTCTGCTTTTCTTAGAAACTACTGCACCATTAACCTTTTCCTTCTGTACTCTCCTCAGTAATGCTTTATCAACGGCGGGACACAGCCCACTGCTACTTAGTGTACATATATCACACCTTGGATTCTGGGGTAAACAGACCACTTGGCCAAACCCAACAAGCGTTGGATTAATTATCGGCCACTCCTCCTTATGGTCCATTAACATGCTTTCTAAACACTGTCGAACATACTCAGGCGTAATATTCTTGATAGGTGGAACCCACTTAAAGATACGAGCCATTCTCACCATGTGTGTGTCGACTCCAATACCCGTGCTTATGCCCCAAGCGATCTGCAGCAGTAAGAATCCCATTTTCGGTCCCACTCCTGGAAATGCAACTATTTCTTCTATAGTCTTCGGCATTTCCCCTTCATACTTTTCGTTCAATAGTTCAGATGTTTCCTTAATGAATTTGGCCTTACGACGATGGAACCCTACTTTAAATATTAATCTATCCAACTCCAATTCCTCGACATCAAGCACCGCTTCAAGAGAAAGGCCATCTTTATACCCCTTTTCAAGAAAATGAGAATGAAGAATCATCATCACCTGGTAATTGACTTCGTCTTTTGTTTGGGAAGAAAGCATGAGAGATATGAGACATTGGTATCTGAACACTTTACCACTTTTGAGACCCGATACACTGGTTGCCATTTTGTCACATCCCATTGTATCCACTGGGGATATCACCCTTTTTCTCATTTCTTTGATCTCATTATACATAGGCCAGAAATTTGCAGGTGGGACTATCGGTAAGTTGAGATGCGAATTATTCCTGATCTTAGGTACTTTAACATTTCGTTCAATTGCTATTTCCAGTTTTTGGCGCTTTACTCTGGAAGAAACAGGTTTAGGATCGAATGAGATATCATTTAGCTGTTTGGGTTTGACGGTGTTTTGTTCATTCCCCTCCTCTTTGATATACGGACTCGGACTTTTTAGATCGATACCAGAGAGATCAACGCCATTCTCTGTCTTTATCGATGATCTGGTTATGCGTCTCGATGGCATTGAGAAATATTTACTTTGTACCTCATCTTTCATATTGACTACCTTATCAAAGGTCTTTTTCCTGTTCATATACAAAGCCTAATACAGGAAACTGAGATTATACCAGATTACAAGATAAGCATAATCAAATGTTCTATCATTGGTCGCTGAAAAATATTTTGTCCCTGAATGAGTTGAGTGGATAAAATAATCACTTGAAATGATGCTTTTATATTAAATTCCAATAGAGGAAGTCACTATATAAGCATATAAATCATTACATAGAATATAGGGAAACGTCTGTATTGCGAATTTGAGCACAATATATGCATAATAAATAATACCTATAGAATGGCGTATTTGGGAAATTTTTCCTAAATGTCTTTACCATTAGGGCTAATCTTAAATTGAGCAAGAATGGGTATATGATCGCTCGGATATTCTCTGTTGGGAAACCCTTCATATCCCTGGAGATAAATAGGATCAAGATCACCAAGAACCTTAATCAATTCAAGGTTTTTGTTGTTTTTGTTGAACCAGATGTAATCGATTATCTCTTTAAACTTGATGGTGTAGGTGGTCTTGCTGAACTGGTTTTTCTCAAATAGAGAGCGATATGGCGACTCAAACTCCAAGAGGTCATTTTTGAGAACACTAGGCACCGTTTTACCGTAGTTAAAAGCGAAAGAAGGATCATGAGAAAGATCAACTAAACCGTCGCGTAAGAATCTATAAACTAATGATTCTGGAACCGAGTTGAAATCACCAGCCATACAGATATTCAGTTTTCCACTATCCAGAAGCATTCTTAGATCGGAATCTGTTACATTTAAAGTTCTCTTAATCGAATTCTTGATCAACTTTGTGAGAACATAGGTTTGCATAAGTTTAACATCGGAATGTTTGGGGGACCAATACAAATGCGTGTTTGTCACAAAGATGAGCTCTCCAGTAAGTGAATGCTCTAAGACAACAATCAGTGCCACAGTGTTTCTGCTGCATGCTCGTACCTTCAAATCATCCGTCTGTTCGAACAGTCTCTCATTTTCAAAGAAATCCGAGAAATTTATCTGTTCATAATTAATAATCCTGAATTTGTCTTTATTAACAAATATCGACACGCCATCCATCATAACAGGACTCTTATCCCAGTAATTAGATCTTCGTTTGATTTGAAACCTTGAGTCGTAGTTTCTTTCGAACATATATTTTTTCCAAAACTCGTCGTATATTTTGTACTCCATTTCTTGAAAACATAATATGTCACTCAACTGTATTAGATCTCTTAGATTCCTATTTATTAAAGCAAATCGATTGTTCCAATCCAGAAACTGTGATGGAACGTGTTTATACACATCGGTCCAGATATAATGTCTTGATAACAAATTATAGGAAGATATAGTAAAGGTATTCTTGCGGCTATTATCCTCTTTTTTATTGAAATAAATCCACTCTCGATGTTTTGTTATGGAATTGGTAATAGCAGTCGAATTGAATCTGACCGTCGTCCTAAATAAGCTCATCATCGGGGACTTATTTCCCCGTAGATCACAAATAAAACTTCAATGCGGTTCTGTTTATCTGGTTTACTATATAGATCGGTATCAAATTATTGATTAGGCCTGGATTAATATTTTCTCCACGACCTAATATGCTCGATTCCACACTAAATTAAGACTTCTAGACTTTATATAATAGATAAGCTATCAATAGTTAGATAATCAAAGCAGACATGTCATTATAAGTTGGGTAAATGAAAGTGCAAGTGTAGATAACGAAAAAGAAACAAACGAAATAAGTTAGCTAAATAAACAAAAAAGCTCTAACAAAACCAGATCTTGTAACAATATTGACATATCTAGTTAAATATTACTATACAAGTAATATACCAGGCTCTTATGTCTTTCTTGAAAAACTACCGTCTCTAAAATCAACCTTTATCTTCTTGTTGCTAGAAGTCTTCTTAAATTCAAACCTAGAGATTAGAGGTAAATGATCAGATACGAAGTCAGCAGTCGGTAATCCAATAACCTTCTTTGCATAATTTTCATCCATTTCACCAAGAAGACCTTTGACTGACAATGTGGGAGTTGAGTACCATATATACTCGATAACTTCCGTGTATGTTGGAGAGAAGTTCGTGAAGGGAAGTTCATTGACAGCAGAATATGCGGATTTCAGATGGAAAGGATGATTAAAGCCATCAGATGTGTATTTACCATAATCACGGCCCTTGATATCGAAGTGATCCTTCAAAATACCTTGAGAGAACAGTTGGTAAACGGCAGAGTCTGTTTGGGAATTGAAATCCCCACATATAATCAAAGGAATCTTGTTTATCTCATCTTTTGAAGTAGTATATTTCAAAAGTAATACCCTAAGTTCTTCTAGTAACACAGCAACTTGCATAGTTTTAACATCATTAAACTCAGGGTCCCAATGCAAGTGAGTATTAGCCAAAACTATCTTAGATCCTGTTGGAATATGATGTAATATAGAAACAGATGCAATATTATCTTTGTTCATGAATCTATTAAATATATCATCTGTTTTCTTGTATTTCTCTTGAGTCATAACTGCCCTTCCGTACTCAAGAATCTTTTTATCTATTAACTCAAACATTGCAGTCTTGTAAAAAGTTGCACATCCGTCAACCTTCTTAGCATTCTTTTCGTTCATTGTCTTCGCTCTGCTTTTACAGTGAAAAACACCCTTATAACCATTGCTTTCCATAAGAGGCACCCAATACTCTTCATATGTTCTTGTTTCAACCTCTTGTAGACAAATGATATTGGTTTTATATGACAGAATTTCCTCAGTTAACTTTTGTCTTCTGTAATCCCAGTTAAGAGCCCAAGAAGGGGTGTATTTGTACATTTTAGGAGTAGCGTAATGTTGACACAAAGTATTATAGCTCATCAATGTGAACGATGTCGAATCTATGGATGAGAGATCGCATTCAATGGCAGGTTTGAGATCGCTTTCCTCTGTGGATGGCTCACCATCATCACCAACTTTAATCCATTTTCTAGGCTCAGGAGGTGGCAATCTTGGGGCATCATCTCTCAGATGGATAATTAACCCTCTAGTACCCTTTTTAGCAATAATATTCACCAATTCCATGCTGAAATTTGGATTTCCTTCGACACCCAAGAACTCTAACTGGTAGAGATTTCCAAATTCATACGGCACAGTTTTCAAATCATTGCAAAACAAATATAAGTATTTCAAATAAAACAGCATTCCCAATTCCCCCGGAAGTTTAGTTAGCAAGTTAGAAGAAAGATCTAGTACTTTCAGAGACTTTAATTTTGAAATGCTCTTTGGAATAGACTTCAACTTATTTCCATTCAAATAAAGTCTCCTTAAAAATTCATAGTTGAAAACTTTTGAAGAAACACTTGGAATTTGTTGTCCACTTAAATCTAATGCTGTCCATAATTGGGTATTGTTTTCCTTAATTCTAATACGCTGGTCTTCCTCCTCCTCATCTATAGACACATCATTCGTAGTTTTCTTGTGTTGCATCAGTCCTTCATTTTGTTGATGTTGGTCCTGACTTTGTTGACTTTCCCGCACGCTTAATAAAAGTGTCATTGTATTATCGACCAATGACATACCTTGCTTAGCAGCACCATCAGGTAAAGCCATCATTTTTCTTGACGAAGATGCCGCCTGACGAGCATAAAAGTGAGGCAGATTAGAACTTCTAGATATCTGTGCCAAGTGTGCCTGATGCTGCCAGTGAGGTGAGGCAGAAACAGAGGAATCTACTGTGATGGGAGAGAATTGTGGTTGTTGAGATACATGTGTCTGCAGTGGCTGATGTAGCTGAGCCTGGTGTAGTTGAGCCAAATGTTGTTGTTGTTGTTGGGGAGTACCAGGTTGTTGTAATTGCTGCAGTTGTTGGTGTAAGTTCTGAAGCTGAGATTGCTGTTGCGTCTGTTGATGTTGATTAGATGGTCTATATGCTCCTTGATACAGAGTCTGTGCCAAGACAGTAGAAGGATTAAGACCTTCGGAGTGTGATTGTGACTGTTGTTGAATAAACCCTTCTTGAAGAGGGTTGTATTGTTGATTTATAGGTTGCTGATACATGTACTGCGATTGATATGATTGTTGTGGCTGCTGTTGTGGCTGTTGAGCCGACGCCTGCTGAAACTGGGATGCCACATTCATCTGAAAATAAATAAATTAATTATGTTCTAATTAACTTATTATTCCCACTAGAAAAATCTCCTAATGTTTCTAAGAAAGCAGTTCGTAGAGATAGCTTTATCTAAAATTTGCTCCTGTTTTGCAAAACAGACACAAATCGCTATTATGGCCTGATATTAGTCCACTAATACACAAACACTTCCAAAGTATTGTTCAAGCTGCAAAATTTTGAAAGCAAGTTATATTTCCTAACGCTAACTCTGAGTTGTTATAAGCTGCTTCAGGAATATTTTAATGATGCTTCCTTCTCTTTGAGTATCAAGCAATACTGCTTGCCAATTATAGGATTGCTCGTCTCTTACTTTAGGAAAGAAGATATAGAATCACTAGCTGCAGTCACTAACCTGAAAATTGACACCTCAATACTAGAATTATCTTCCTACCAACCTTAATCAATTCATCGTGAACTATATTCAACCAACAATTTTCTTTGTCTTTTTTCTTGCTCATTGAAAACAATTCCAGCCGCTTAGATAATCATAGTAATCATCGACGCGACGATAAAACCCTACACAATTTGATTTTACAAAAACGGCTGTGCATGATAAAAATATTTCATTTTTTTTATCTGAAAAGCCTGTTAGATAGATCCATTTAATGGAAGACATTTTTCGGGGATAGAAGTTACGACTGTTGTTGGTGCTGATGACAGGTGAGGAAGAGAAATCAAGGACATATTATCAGCTTATATTGAACACAAAAACTTTTATGCACCAATTTTGTTAATATTGGTAAATATTATAATCAAACTTACAAATGAGCCTCCATCTTTCATCGAATTGGAAGCTTCTGTCTTCGAAGCAGAATAGCAAAGCTGACCTCACCAAAAAGATCAGAAAAGTTCGGAAGCCATCCAAGACGAAACTAGAATTGGAAGGAATTCTTCAAAAACATTTAGCTGCTACAAAGTTAACTCCACTGAAAGAAAGCCGACAACTGTTACCTGATGATTCTGTATCGGTCAGTGAGCGACAAAAGGAGAGCGGGAAATACCTCAGCATGGATTGTGAATTTGTTGGTGTAGGCCCTGAAGGTGAGATCTCGGAGCTAGCCCGTGTTTCTATTGTGAATTATCACGGAATTACTTTATTTGATTCATTTGTAAAGCCAACCCAAAAGGTGACTGACTGGAGGACTCACGTCAGTGGGGTCACTCCCGCACATATGAAAACCGCCATAGATTTTAAAAAAGCACAGCACATAGTTGCGGATATGCTTGAAGGAAAGGTATTGGTTGGCCACGGGATAAATCATGATCTAGAAGTTCTAGGCCTTTCTCATCCCAGAAAGGCTATTCGTGATACTGCCAAGCACAAACCTTTCAAAGCAGAATATGCTGCAGGACGTACTCCGTCTCTAAAGAAGCTTTGTAAGGAAATTTTGAATATTGATATACAGGCTGGGGAACATTCTTCGGTTGAAGATGCGAAAGCGACAATGTTCATCTTTAAGAAACACAAAAATGAGTTCGAAAAACCAAGAAGAGTCTGGAAGGAGAAAAAAATGATGGCTGATTGTTCAACCTGACTCCTTTTTTCTTGCACTAACATAGAATATCCGATTGTGACAATTATGTATACAGAAACAAATCTACGATCGCCTAACATAATACCGTACTCAGGGGATATATATAAATCTAATACAGTGTGCGCCTATAGAAAGCTTTGAAAGCAAACTGTCTACTTCACTACTGATTGAAGAAAAAGCGTTCCCAGTAATCTGATATTAGTTCTAGATTAGGTATGACATAGAGTGGTAATCAGAGTAATTAATAACAATCCTCTCCAGAATACGATGAATGTATTCTTTCTAATAGTAGCATCAACAATTTTCCTTTCTTGAGTTTAACATTCGAAGGGTATTCACTTCGATCTTCCACAGTAAACGGATTTGTAGAAGATTGATCCCATACTTTTACTCCTTTCAATCCGACATTTTCAACTATCTGTAACAGCTCTTCACTATATCTTTCTTTATTCTGATATTCAGGATCAACGATCATTTTTGAGGCCACACTCATAACAGTATGAAGTAAACGGGTAGAGCTTGAAGTTCCACTCAACTTCCTCATCGTCTGGATAATGAAGCCAAACATCCTCCAGCCTACTCTAGGGTTATGTTGGTGAATTACCAAATAGAAGGCAAGACATTTTGCAGCAAATACTTCATCTCCTTTTAAATGGTTGAAAAAGCGACATATGGTGTATGACACAACGTAAATGTCTGTACTCTCTTCGCTGAAATATTCCAAAAAAATCTTTGGTATCTTGTAATTTTCGTCCAAGGCTACCAGCTCCAAGTCTTTCAGTCCACAATCCTTGAGATTTCCAATTAATTCGTTGTCAGATTGCGAAAACAAGTAGAGAAAGAAAATATAGCAGATTGAATTTTGATCAAACTTTTTGTGCTCTCTTTCGGAAGCTGCCAAAGAATCTTTATATCTAACTCTTAATAAAGTCTTCAAAAAGATCAATGTGGCCTCGGAGGTATATGTTACACGTAAGCCTTTTGAACACATACACATCATAAACGAATCAAAATGTTCTTTGCGTAACTCTATCTCATGAAGGGACCCTATCTCTTTGATTATATTCCCGAATATATTCTGCTCTTCAAAGAGTACATCAACGATACTCACATTTTGACCTTCTAAATCCTTTCCAAGTTTTTCCAATGTCGCATTCATGACTTTGACTGCGTAATGAAAATAAACTAATGAGTCTGTATAAGAAAGGGCAAGACCAAACCAGAAAAAGTGGGCAGCAAAGACGGGACTGTAGGGCAACCCTTCCACAACTTTAGTGAAAGAGTGTAGGACACTCAAGCAAAGCGACAGATTCCTACTATGGGCAACCATTGAAGAACTCAGATACTCATTGATTGTTTCCGTGAATTCTTTCAAAATCATTGACACAATTTTTTGGCTTACACCTTCTCTAGCTAGACTCCCCAGCACTAATGTAGCACGACTTTGTAGTCTTGCACCCTTTGTGAAAGCTACGTTCACAACATATGAATTCCATTTGACTAATTGTAGACATCTTTGGGAATCAGTTGAAAACTCTTTCAAGAAGGAGACTAAAGACTCAGTTACTGCTGAAATCGAATGTGCTTTGTTAATCGTTTCAATACCAAGAGGTGAAGTTGAGCAGACATCAATACTATCTTCTCTGGTTAACCCAAATAGCATTCTGAATCTAGCTCCATCAAACAAAGCAATCTTTTCTTTAATCAATGCTTTCTGGTAAGGTGATAAATTCTCCATAGAAAGAAAAGAGTGGAACGTTCTCAACAACAACTTCAGAATAGAAATTCGAAATTCTAGTGGACCATAATCCATGTATATGGTCACGATGTAGAGAATATCACTCAAGAATAATTTTGCAAACATAACAGAATCAAATAGGAGATATGCCAAAAATCTTGCAAGTACCGTTGTTTCTATCCATCGAGTGTGGGCCTCAATCTCAGATTCATCACTATAAATTGTGTAAGATTTTTCTCTTAATCTCCTTATCAACAGACCGCAAACTTCTACTGTTGGAGTCAGTGGCCAATATTTAGTAATTTCTTCCCAATTATGTCCTTCAGCTTCGTGATCGATTGCTGCTGCTATAATTTCATCAATTACTGTTTCAACAAGCCTATCTTCCAGCGTCAAATTTCCCCAGATATGAAGAGCAAATGCCAAAGTTGTCGATTTGGATCTTCTGCTGGCTCTAACAAACTTTCTAATCAGCTCTGAAGCTCTATGTCTGCCTCTCACAGGATCATTAGAATAAACATAACGATATATATTCTTTATCCAGGATGCAGAATAAATGACAATCGCACTCTTTTCATCATCTACCGCATACTCCAGAGCATCAAAAAAGCCATGTAGGAAATAATATGTCATAGCAGGATGATTGATCGAAAGTTCCAATGATATTGAATATACGTATTGAACATCCCCATATGGGAATGTCATTCCAGAGATACCTTCGATATGCTTACCCGCAGAAAGATTGAAAGAATTGATCATTGATGAAAGCAAGAGCAACGAAGCATTGCGAACTTGATCATCAGGAGAAAGCAGTCCTGCCAAATTTATATTGATTAATTGACCTATTGATATGTCAAAACTATCTTCTTCTTGGTCTTCTCTATAATCGTCATTACTTGAAAAGCGTGATCTTGAGAAATATAATGTTCTCATGATTTCAACTTTTTTTGTAGATGTTAAAATTATTCGTAAGTTTGCCTTAGAATCTATCATAGAAATCTCATTTGTCACTCCTGTGTAATTAGAAGCAGAAATATCCTCAAGATCTGCAATTGCAAAATAATCAACCAGATTAATTGTTGTCATCTTATTACCCACTTTAAGTCTTTGGGGTTGTCCCGAAAATATTTGCAAATACCGATTTCCGATTTTTAGCTTCACTGGGATAAATCTCTTCACGTCCTCTTGAAAGAGACTAACGTCATGAAATGTGACTCTTGAGTCTTTGCTGACACTATTACTGTAGTTTATCAAGCCCAACTTGGCTAGAGATTTTTCGTCGTCATTAGAACTGACAAAAACACAGTCCATAGTGTTTGATAACTCTTCGTCTTCCAGAATGTATTTCTCCGACTTAAGACTTTGAAAGAAACGATGGGAAACATTATAATAGTATAGTCGTTTGCAATTTTGCTTAAACTTATAACCAACTAAGGAGGTGAATAATTTCGCGGTTGGGCCCAGTATAGTGTCAACAGTATGAGAGGTGCAGTCAACGAGACGACAATATGGAGCATCCCAATATTTGCTTAGAGAGAGAAACAATTGATAACAAACAATCTCTGGAGTACAATTTTCAGGTATGGACTGCAACTCTAAAATAATCAGAGGCATACCGTCCTTTGTGATTGACTCTTTAACAAATGATTTGAACTGATAATCCCCTAAGGATATCTGTGACATAAAATCATACAATTGAACACCTTTTTCAGATCTATCATTCCTAATATTCTCCGGTATCTCATAGCCCCTCACTCGTTTCGGTATACCAAGTAAAGTGAGAGTTTCATCTACTTCTCTTATCACTAAGAACTTTTCTTCAAGAGAGGTATCAAAAATCGGAGATGGTAGGGAGTAAACTTTTCTTATTTTTAACCAGTGGTCATAGAAGAAAGCATGAAAGTAAGAATAATCCAATAAACTAGAAGCGGTGTAAGGAGATGCATTTTCATCATTAAAATTTTCAACATCCGTGACTTCTAGCATGAAATCTATCATCTTTGTTTTCAACACATTGAGCTCGTCCGTCTTGGTTTGTATTAAAGGAATCCGATATGAAACAGAACTCTCATTAGCAATTAACTGCAAAATTCGAGCGATTTGTATCAATGACCGCTTTAAAGAAGGAGACACTGTCCGTAGTATTCCATGTCTCTCAGGGGAAACAATTGCAGGATTAAAGAGTCGTAAGAAGAGAAAAGCACCGAGGGCTGCAAATTTTGATTCTGGAAAGTTTACTGAAGTAGTTTCATAAATTGTCCTGGATATCATTCGTAATCCCTTTGGCATATTATTAACAGAGGAAGAAATGGAATCCACTACCATGGTGAGATACTTCATAAAAAGACTTAAGTTTTTCTCTTTCTCCTCTTGATTAACATTGGAAACCTTTTCTACTTCAAAATATTCATGGGAATTGCTGAGTTTTGTCAAAACAGATTCAAAAATTTGTTTTAAATAATCTGTAGCTTCCATGTGAGAATAAATAGCCACCATTCTGGTCGCCACGGTATTAGATCTTAAAATCTCGACAGAATCAGTTGTGTTCAAAATATCAGCTTTCAGCAACGAAGTCAATATTGAGATCTTAAGAGAATTTTCATCGGTTATTGACAAGAGAGAGTTCGCAAGATTGTCAACCTCTGACATGGGACAGGTTTTAACACAAGCCAACAAGAGAAGACGATCTCGAATCAGAAGTTCCATACCTTCGGTTATAGATGCAAGTTTCTGGGCTTCCACGTCGTTATTCATTTGAAGACTCAGATTATTAACGATACTGGAAAACACATTGATAAAGGAAGAGCGAATAAGGACGTTTTCATGATAGCCCAGAGGTAGGGAATATTTTAGACCAACTTCAGAATTGGACTTTAATAAATTGATTAGAGCTTGTATAATATTTTTAATGATGTTTGAGAACCGATGTTGATCTGATATGGTTGACCTCTCGTTACCTCGCTCCTCATTGAGTTTCTCCAAAACCCTTACAAAAAGATTGAAGTAGTTTGAAAATGCAACCTCAGTAGCAAGCATTCCTTGGCTATCACCAAGTGATCCCTGACCCAGTGAATCCAATGGCAATCTCAAAAAAATGATCTTCAAGATCAACGAGGTCTCAACTATAATGTCGCTCTGAAGAACCATCACTTCTTGGTCCTTCAACTCCTGTAACTTTTTGTTGGTAGATGAAGACGCTTTCGAATCCCCTAATTGCAATAACTTCGATGACTCCTTTTCCTTGTTGGTTTCGTTAAGTTCATAATTAAATGAGTCTTCCAGATAGCTAGCAACAATCCTAGCATATTGATTTTTCCTTAAGATATTTCCATGCATTGATAAATCATCAAGTCTAGGTAAAAATATGCTTTGCAGTTTGCAGAATTTCAGCTTAAGTCTAAGGAATGCCGGATTTCTCGAATGGAAATTAAGGGCTTTCATAATCTTGAAATTGAACTCCCAGAAATCATAGACATAAAAGTATAGAGACTCATAGTCAATCTGACTAATTGTTCGTAAAACATTCAATACCAATTCACATATATGGTACTCCTTATTATTCAAGGCCCTTTCAAACCTCCACAAATTCTTCGATAGAAGTTCCATAAACACACCACACAAATAAGGATGCATAGAAACACATAAAACCTCCCTGCACCGATCTCGTATCCTAGAATCATCCGAAAATAGATCCACCATCTTGTGATCGAGGAATGTTATTAATTTTGACTCAAAATCTGGCTGTCTCGGATCATCTGCTAGTTCGGGAGTCAAAATAATCCCACCGAGAGACGCAAGGTATTCTGCATAATCTTCTATTACGCCATCAGATGGTTGGGATGACACATTACCATCGTGCGAGCCAGCTAATCTTTCATACATAATATCCCATATCTCCAGCAATATTTCTGTTGGAGCAGTCAAATTGCACAAATGATCACGAAGCTTCTTTCTGATAGCCATGGTTCCAGCAGGGATCTTGTCAGATAAGATACTTTTGGCCAATTCCTCATTATGCCCTTCGAAACATTCTTTGAGATGATATTTTCCAGTGATGATCTTATAGTATCCCAATAACAAGTTTCTTGAAAATCTGTAGGTATCTAAGTTGTCTGAGAACAAGCCGAGATAAGTGGCCTTTTCAAAATTTTGAATTAACCGGGAACAACGCCCAGACTCATGGAAATCTCTTATCATCTTTACCTCAAGATCAAGGATAGCATAATTAGTGTAGCTATCTCTCAGTTCAAATAACTTAGCTAATAACTTGAGTAATTTGTCATGTAATTCCTTGCTAGTATATTTGGATATAGATATCTTCGACAGCAAATCGACAGTGATCATTGTGCCAATATACCCTCGAGCAGATTTTGTAACGTCAGAATTTGCCGCTGTAACTGGGAAACTTATCAGAAACCTATGAGCTGCATTAACAACATTTTCATCATCGTCCAAAAGTAATTGACATATAGGAGCCATGAGTCTTCTGAAGCCTTCTTCAAAAAGCATTAAATTCGTCCCTCTGTGAATTCCTGTAGCACGATAACACAGGAATGGTAGAACTCCATAAATGTGCAATATATTGATGATAAACAGGTTGGTTTGCTGATCACCCGCTGCTATTTTCTGTATATTCTGAGCTGATTCATCTGTAGACAATCTGGAACTTGTAGAGGACACTGGCGTAGATGATACTGATGATTGACTTTGTTTGACATATTTCTTGGGTTTTCCTGAACCAATAGACACAGTTAGCGTTGAGTTATTCCTAGAGTCGTCAATGGGAGATCTCAAAACACTTGTCGATGGGTTAGACGATATTAGAGAGGCTCCTGAAGATATGCTTGGAGTTGTCGTGCTTACAGAAGCAGCGTATGTTGATGATCCTGTGCTAGATAGGGAATGCTTTAGTGGACCCATGACCTTAGAAGATATTGATTTAGACTTATTTGCAGATTTTAATTGTGATGGTTGATTCTCAGGTGGTGCTGGTGAAGCCCGCCTTGTCCTCGAATTATCTTTTCCTTGAGCAAGGCTGGAGGTGGACGAAAGAGTATTGGATATAGTAGTGGTGGATTCTAATGCTAATGCAGTGTTTGATTTTGCACTTGTTTTAGGGACTAATTGTTTTGAGCTATTTGATTCTGTGGTAGTATTTTGATGCAAAACGTCCATAATATCCATCATAGAGTCCGAAGACTCGGTGCTAGAAATAGAAACAGCTTCATTATCGAATGTCTGCCGGCTCCTAGAAAGAGCCAATCTATGGAGAACTGCAAGTAAATACGGTGATAATTCCTCCAAGTAAGGATAGTAATATTCACACATTAACGGAATCTGCATCAACTTCTCAATCCCACCTGTTACTAGCATCAAATATTTTATCGGACAATCTTCATTTTGCAAGAGGGAAATAGCGTTAGATGTTACTTGCTTGGATTTTAACATCATGGAGATTGCGTGGAACTCCATTCTGTAACCATCGAAAACTTGAGGGTCCAAATTTGCTGGATAATAGTCTGTGTTTTCGATCACTAAATCATGGCCCACCTGGCCGTAAATATGGCGAGAAAACTGTACAATGTGATTTTGGGGATCAAATAGAGAAATAGAAGACCCCACGAACAATAACCTAATCAAACTGTCTGTGGCATAGGGAAGCTTTTGAAACACTTGAGACAAATCTTGAAGAAATACCTGCTTCACATTATTTTTACCAAGTGTTCTCTTCAAGGCCATAGGTGAAGGCTTTGCATGTCTTTCATCTAAGTACTTCTCAAATTGCTTCGGTAGTAACATCATCAAACACGACAAAAAGTGATAAGCAGATTTGTAGAAGGACTTAAAATCGACGAGTCTATATGCCAGTTCGAACAGTGATTCCACTTGATCCTTTATCTGCATACTCGATGATAACCTCATGAAGTCCTTGGTTCTAGTGACAGCCCAGATATATATACTTTCCGAGAAATATTTGAGCAATAATGATTGTTGCGATTGTTTTCTTGTGATCTGTAGAATATCCTTGACCAATGTGAGGTATTTTGAAATATTTCCGGAATCTATATAAGCCAATGATAGACAGTCACACCTAGGAATGATCATTGTTTCCACATTTATCCTTCTGAATTTGGACTTCAAAAAGTCGAAGAATTCACCACCATTACTTGCGGCAAGATACTTCATTATATGGTCACAAAGAGAATCTATCTGCCTAACAGAAGTACTATTTTCCTTATCTAAAACGAGATGATTGCTCGCATTAATTTGACCATTAGACAGCTCCTGAAGAACATTGAACATACCCTCATCTGTTTTCATTCTGCTTAATATTTTCAGCATTCTCAGAGCAGCATTACCCGTAATTTTTCTTGGCCTGCCAGGACTATAAGTACTATCAGATAAAAATGTCTGAGGAACCATTATTCCTACCATCTCGAAAGAGCTTTTCTGCATTTCGTTGACATACTCAGGGCGAACATGATTCCAAACCTCCTTTAGTAGTGCAGAATAGAGAGTAAGCACCATTAGCAAGGATTCTAGCGAGTAAAACTTTCTTTTGTATATGGGCAAGTTATTATCATGTTTGTTAATAGAATCTATCAGGTCCACTGTGCATGTAGTAATGTCATCGAGCCAAATCGAGTCTGCAACTTTGAGCAGTTGATTTCTTACTTCGACAAAAGTGGGATCTGCATCGAGTTGAACGAGTGTCAAGCCAATTCTCATTGGAAGTGAGGACTCCAATCTGGCATATAGGGCCGCAATCATGGAATCTGCGGGTTCTAGAGGGGGTGTTTGGTCAATTGTATTATTGGATGCCATATTTGGTTCCAAACAAATAAACAACAGTTAACGTCAATAGATATTCTGGTCAACAGGACAACGTTTCTAACCACTTGAAGTGTTGATTAGACGAAGGATATATGTCTATAAATATATAGTCTATTAGAAGTATCTGACACTCTCGATTCCGTGCGGTTTGTGCTGGTAGACTATCTGATATGATATCTACTAATACGAGAATGCGAGAGTTTATAGCAACAATTTGGTCAATTCTTGTGTAAGCCAGATACTGTGAAAATAGATATTATATGAAACTTAGTGACTTGCCACCTGATAACTTCAATTTGTCAACCTTATAAAACAAAACACTAGATTTATATCGAACTTCTTTGTTAATGCCCTCTGATTTATCTCTGACGCTTTTGGATTCTTGGTCCAAAAATTACTGGTGCGGGTTGAATAAATAACTGTTTCGCACCTTTAGGGAATATTTCTTCAGATATGACGTATGCAGAACCGTTGGAAATTTGTCTAGGACACAATATAATTGAGCAGGCCAGAGAGAGATAAGAGACAACATGCCACGTTTGGCAGAGACATGACAAGGTGTTATTCCCAACGGTCAATCAAAAGAAAATCAGGCTGTGTGAACCTACAAGATGTCTAGCTGTATTGGGATAGGGTTCTTCGAAAGTCTGCCATTACTCAGCTTCGGAAAGTGGAATAATCGAGGGTCAATCGAGTTTTGTACATCTACAATAATTCTATGTGCAAACAGGAATCCAAGACTGCAAATATAGCTGGTATTTGCTCGTAAGCAGGAACTAATCGAAACAACTGTGGTCTTGAGCCCCTTACATACTAATTTATAGTTCATTTACTCCTAGTCTCTGTGTTGCATTGGGGTAGCAAAATTGTCGTAGAAGCTACCTCTCATAACAACCAAGTCCCCACATCTCGTGGTAGTTCCTCCATCAAACATACTAACACCCCTCTCCTTATCTTTGCTCCTGCCACCTGTGCTGTCCCGTACCTCGCTCACGGGCTCTTGGTATGCGGCTCCGTTCTATCACTGCAGCCAACCGATCATCCCGAGAAATAAAACGGTTTTCACCAGACATTTGCGGAGAATAGCGAGCGCACGCTGTTGTGCACACTCTAGCCATCTTGCAGATTGTTTCGTTTGTGTAAGGATGTTTGTATTGAACCATAGCAATTTTTAGATTGGAGAAGTTAATTTATTGTGGTTAGCCACTGAATCTGATCTGTGGCTCCAAAGTATAATCAACAAATAATAGCAATACTACATAGCAATCATGAGATCAAGATTAAAATATATTATCAGAACTACTATACTTTTATTTAGAAAGCCAATTTAGTGAAGAACCACTTGTTCTTACCAGCTTGGTGTCTCTCCTCAAATGCCTTCTTGATAACCTTCTTAGCCTCTTCTCTCTGGGATGGTTCAGCTAGAGCCTCAGCGGAGACAGCGTTCTTGAATGATTCAACCTCGAATGAGTATCTGGTTGGCATCAAGTGGTTGTAATTAACGAGCTTGACAAATGGCTTGATCTTGGTTCTCTTAGCAGTCTTCTTGCTACCCATGGACTTGGTAACCTTAAGTGGTTGTCTCTCAACACCAGCGACAATGGCATGTGGGAATTGGTGGGACTTAGTACCGTCATCGTGAGGTTTCACAATGACGACCTTCTTACCGGCATATCTGCCTCTAACCACAACGGCTATATTGATGAGAAAAATGTTAGTAATTGACTCTGGTGAAGTATATAGACATCATCATATCAGACTAGCTCAAAAGTCGCTAGAATATATCTTAAAAGTATTCCTGAGACTTAAATTCGTAGGTTTGTTATTTCTCAAGTTCTAAAACGAGGTTATTGGGGTATTTGTGTTGTTATTCCAGTTGCTCATCTTCATGGGAAATGGTGTTCACAACGAGCCTGTTAATTCTCTACGCCATTTATCTGAACCAACACAGAAATTCTAGTAGAGCCAAAACAGGGAATTCATCATTTTCAGACCACTTGCCATCAACATGGTCTCCTATTTTTGTTTCCAATATGTAATCACCTTCGTTAAGAAGAAAGAGCTGAGTATTCAACTCAGCTATCTGTTTGTGATTTGCTAGGTCCCATGGTTCGTAATAAATGCCAACTAATAATACTTTTTGGATACTCTGCTGTGTTTTTCTCTAGCCTGAAATCGATTCTTGATTCTGATGTTTGTGGTACATACCAACTTTACCTGATTTAATGAACTTAGCCATCTTTATGTTCTATGAGTTATCTCAATTATGTGATCTAAGACTGATTAACAGAGCAATCCTAACTCTTTTCTTAAACACTAAGGCTAATTAATGTAAAATTTTTAAGGTTTTGTCAAATCCTCCTGGTTTGCGAGTAATTGCACAACACCTGAAAAATTTGTCACTGGTTCTCTCCGCTCATGGTTTCCCAGTGGAATATTGAGTTTAGCCCGGCAAGTTGCCTGGTGAAAATTTTCACTGCGCTCTAGTAATTAATTACGCATCACACGACTTAGAGTAGCTGCTTTCGGTATTATAGGACCGAAATGTGAATGACAGACAAAATATTTAGTATAACAGAACAGCAGTCACAAAATCAAGAGATATTTCTCAAATAGGATATTACAGATATTGATCTTTGCACTGGCCTTGTTTCATGTAGATAAGACTTTATCGATCATCTGTCATAGAACATTGTATCTTTATCTAATTATACATATGGTACTAAAAAGAATACGAAGCAGGGGCTAGAAAACAGCACTGAAATTAAACGTTATATTTTTGATGATAAATGCACAGAAAAGGCCAACTATAAAGAACACAAGTTGTGGATAGAGTGGTTTACGTAATCTCTAAATACCAATATCATTTTTTACGTCTTGTAGTCCTGGCCAAAAGCTTTGAATTCATAGACGTAACAAGCCTTGGAGGACCACCATGACTCAAAGGTGTAGTATGCTTTGATGTCCGTGTGAATGAACTCGTACTGCTGGACGGGGCATTGTAGGTCGAACTGGTATGCGAGCTGTTCCAAATTGCCTTATTTATGGCAGCTGAAATCATTGGGCTATTTTCTGAAATGACTCTCTGTGCATTTGCACCATTATCGTGATGGCCATGCTTTGTAGCGCTTCCCTCAGACTCTGATCTCATTGAACTAGGAAATGTAGTGGGCGGCGCAGGTGCAGGAGGAGGCTTTCGCATTCTTGGTCTTGAGGTTCGCAGAGTCTTACCATTACCTGTAATCTGTGACTTAGTGCGATTCTCAAGAGAGTATTCTTCAAGACCAGCTAGAATATCGGCATCGAATAGCGGCGAAGATGGTTGTATATCGACTGATAATTTGGGGGAGCCTATTGGAGGAGACATGGCTTCTTTAGCAGCCATCGAAGCAGCCTGACTGCCTGTAAGTGATCCCGCATTTCCAGAAGGGTCTTCAGCCAACATCATATGTATACTGCGTTCTTGCTGATTGAATCTGGACTTTGCTAGTGAATTTGTCCAGGCAGATAGTTCAGTTCTATCAACTTCAAACGCAAGCGTAATATTTGTAGAGACTATAGCAAACATCCCTATAAAGGCATTCTTGGATTTACGATCTCCAATAACTTCTCTAAAGTGTATCTGAGGGTCTGTCAAGTTTATATCAGTAACACATTGGTACTTCTGCTTTTTCCTGTTATGTAATTCAATGAAAAGCATAGCACGCCCAAAAGATGTAATCATCAATGTTCTACTCTTTGGAATTGGGTCATTGTTAGAAGTAGGTTTATAGTGAAATAGACTCTTGAATTTTGATTTGGCTTCTGAAAATGTCTCCTTGATTTCGTCCTCCTCAGGGTCAGCTTGGCCGTTTTCATTATCCTCTGTGAATGTAATAGCATCATCATATGTTAAATCTGAAGTGGTAGAAACTTTCCTCGTGTTAGCAGTCTGTGAAAGCATACTGGGGTTCGAAGAGTTAAGAAGCTCTTTATTTCTGTAACCCAATGGCGATTCAGCCAACATTCCTTTATACTTCTTCTCGAAAGAATCTGTTGAGTACTTTGAAACGTTAACAATTCCAGCCTTGACCACTCTTTCATCTGGGTGGCTCAGAAACTGAATCCAAGCCATGTCCAAAGCAGATAATGGGGGAACATCCAACATTTTAAAGACAGCAGATGAAGATGATTTGGAGCGAGCTGTGGAAGAACTGTTAGTTCTGGCAAAGCTTCGAGAGTTGTTGATTCTAGTATTGATGGTTGGTCGTGGAATATTGGTCCCTGGAATGACCTCCACATGGCGGGGCACTTTATTGTGTGATGAATTAGATGATAAAGTCGATGCTGACGCTGAATTTAAATAACTCGTAAAATGAGAGCCTGATACTTTCGATGATAATGGCTTTCCCTTGTTAGAAGAGTTCGTTCCTTTTGAATGTGTTGACGAGTCATCACTTTGGGATACTTTCCCTAGACGTGGCGAGGCAGCAGAAATCTCTGAAATATGGTTAGTTACCTTATGTTTCACACTATGAGATTGATGAGGAGGCTTGGAGTGAGGTGAAGGGTGACCTGTAGTTGAATTTATACTGCTAGGTTTGGCTATGTTAATTTGTGACATTAGCTTTTTTGTTGTTGCCATTGCAGCAGCAGTAGAAAGTTGATTTGAAGTTTCAAGTGGTAAGGCAGGAGATGAATTTGTTTTGATATCAGCCAGTGGATTTGGCAAACCAAAAACAGTACCATTGCTGCTAGGCAAACCAGACTGTAGAGCATTAGAATTCATTGATGTTGCATTTGAAGCAGTTGCGCTTTTTGATCCAGAAGAAACAGGCCATCGAACTGTAGAGTTGGAGGGTATTGGAGTCTTGTTTAGATCAGGTACTGGAAGCATGGATTTGGCTGACATCTTGTAGGGTCCTAGAGCTGGTGGAGCAACTGCCCAAATGGATTCAAGATTACCCCAATTAGTGCCCTTGAAAAAGTAGTGCTCTTTCATTTCGTTGATTGTTAATCTGTCTTTAGGCCTAATTACAAGAATCCGCTTCACTAGATCTCTCACAACCATTGGAAATCCTGCACTAAATGCATACTGCAACTTGATAATTTTCTGAAATGTTAAATATTCATTCGATGCTTTGAATGGTGGCTTACCGGCAATCATTTGATAAATTATACATCCCAGAGCCCAAATATCAGACCCCTTACCAGAATACTTGTCATTAAGTAATTCTGGCGAGACATATTCAGCTGTGCCAACAAATGAATTAGCTCTGACATCGGACGGATATTTACCATTTTTACCAGCATTCAAAATTCTAGCTGTACCGAAGTCAGTAATTCTGATTTTCATCTCACGATCCAGTAAGATATTCTCTGGTTTTATATCCCGGTGAATAATTCCATTGCCATGCATATATGATATAGCATCCACCATTTGAATGCTATAATATCTGACAGAATCTTCGTCCATGGTTCCATGTCTTTTAATTAAAGCTAAAAGTTCACCATTTGGAGCATAATCTAATACGAAATAAAGGTTTTGTTCATCCTGAAAGGTATAAAATAAATGAATGATTCCATGCCTATTACCTAGTCTATTCAAAGCATTCTTTTCGATGTTCACATATTTCACTTTTTTTTCTCGTATAATATGCTTCTTATCTAGTATCTTTATAGCATATGCTCTATCTGTTGTTATATCTGTAGCATGCATCACTGTTGAATAAGAACCCTCTCCAAGTTCTTTTCCTATTTTGAAATCTTTGATTGATTTGCGAACAACTTTAGTAGTCAAATTACCGCTAGAGTCTTGCACTTGCTCAATAATCTGGGCTGATCCTTTTTCCCTCCATTCTTCAGAAGAGTTCCCAATATGAATACGACTTGGTTCGACATTTATGATGCTCTCTTCCCCGTCTTGTTCATCGTCTACCGAATCATTATAATCTTGGTTAGCTTTTTCAATGAAGTCTGTTCCTAAGATGGAAATTTCCGAAGAGGAATCAATTGCAGAGCTGGAAGACATTCTTGAATTATTATCTTGCGACATACCTTTGGATTTAGAGAGTGATGCAAGAGCATTATTCACGTCTGTTGAATATCTTTGAACAACTGTCCCTTGAATTCCATTGCCAAGAGTGCTCTCAAACTCAATGGGTGACTCCGAAACAAGATAATCATCATATAAGTCTGATATTTCACCAAGGTTCACAGTTTCTGAGCGAGGGAGACTATTTGATAAGTATTCACTGAGAGAATTGTTCTTATCGTCCGAGGGCATACTCGGACTTGATAGATAGACGAATTCGGTTTCACGCCCTCTTTTATTGATCAAATATGGATTCTAATGGTACTTGTATTTATCAAAACAAGATAGACCAACGACACATGCACTAAAATCAGCTCAAAAATGGAATTGTGCTAATGGGACAATAAATGTAACGATCCAGTGGCTTGGTGATCGAATTAACGATATAGTAGCCCGAGGTATAAGCGATATGATGCAGTGACACACTTAACAGTAAAACGTATATGCTAACTGTCATCTACTAACCACAAATGGTATTACCAGATTTCTCTGTCAACAATAATATCAGCAAAGGCAAACCACTTACCCTTTTTATCTGGTATACTATGTTTTGAGACTCGCCCTATCACTGCGACTATAATACCGTTATAATAGTAATATAACAAAGCCTATTTGAGCGTCCAACAACTATAATCTATTTTCAAATCTTGCTCCAGCTTGTCTTTGTTTAAATATAACTACTCTGAAATACATGACGAACCGCAGTACCGTAACATAACACACAAACTCAAAACAATACCCGAGATTATGTCAGTGATGAGGTAATGACAAAATCCAAATATAACATTTCACAACAGAATTTGGGGAAGAGGAAAAATCGTGGGCGGGGAGAATTTAAGCGGAGCATTGGACGATCGACTTTAAATAGTCGCTGTTGATAAAAGGGCGCTTAGTGAGAAAGGATCATAACATGATAAAGAAAGGGTGAAGAAGAATTAGAAAGAGAGTTATAAGCATTGCACAAGGTTGAGTAGTTTTTAATGAAGGTTCAGTTGATGAAATGTTTCAGGGATCAATTTCGATAAGATCAAGCACAATTCAGACCGATCTAGCTGAAATAAAACAATATCTGGAAAACCTGAAAGAGGAGCTGCTCAATAAGGATGATCCAGAACATAGTTACGGAATATACACAGACATTTATGACAGCCAAAGATGCAAGAGCTATACAAAATCAAATTCAGGTTACCAAGAATTCAAGGACGACGGAGAATTGATTTTGAAGAACAGAGGGGAGGTGGCGTCAAGCAAAAGTAAGTATAGTATAACTCCACAGAGAAAACACAGAGTTTCTCGACTATATTACAGGTTAAGAGAAAGTCTTGGTCTTCCGTTCAAAAAGACTGCCAGACATTCAAAAATAAAAACTGATTCATCGATCCATGAATCATCAGATTCCGTTCATCACTCACACTCTAATGGGGAATTGGATGCAACCCCAGAGACCTTAGCATCCAGTATAGACACCATCAATGGAAGCAAAGGTCATATTGGATCTACCAGGACAAGGCGAACCATTCGACATACAAACAGTATCAACAATTCCAGGACGCAACAAAGACTTTCAATATCTAGGTACAACTCTGTGGTTCGCTATCCATCTTCAGTAGTTGAGGTGTATATGGGAGGCGATTTATTTGATAACTACAGCGAATTCAACAGACAATACAGTATAGCAAGACATAGATCTATGACAGGAAGCGAAGACAATTACTCGTTAGCATCATTAGTGGCACCGGGTTCTCAAGCAGTACCTATCAGAAGGGACTCAGTTCTGGCAGCAGATGCAGTAGGAAGCTTGAGAAGTGCAAGAACATTCAGGAGTTTGCCGCATAGTCTTTTGAGACGAAGTAGGATCCTGGAATCAGAGGATATGTCGATCGACCAGGATATCAATATTGCTTCCTCTTTACATGCTAGTGTAGAAGAAGGGTTACAAAATATCGATATTTACTCACTTATATCCGAGGCCGTGGAAACTACATCAGGCTCTGAAGTCATTAATCCGAACGAACCATCCCAGGTTTCCCAAATAGAGATTCCTGATGAATTAAAAGACTCTGGAGCCAGCCAGGGCGGAGAAAAATCTCATTCAGAAGCAGCTGAACAACCAGAATTCCAGGAAGAGACAACCAGCACCGAACTTAGTCGACTGGGCTCTAAATCAGGCTCAGAGGAACTGGATGACCAAGACTCTTTCTACTCGATTATGCAATCACCTGTTCACTTCTATAAGTAAGTGTGCCATAGGGTAATGCCCTATTATCATTAATGAACGGCTAGGCGAATCAAAGATCTGAACAGCTAGTATGGCCCTGGAGTTATGATAAGCTGTAGATGCGGCTTGCGATCTTCTCAAATTTGGGACTCTCTAGTCGCGTTGAGCGTTGCCACCTGGTGTCACTGCCCATTTAGCCACAGACTTTAGACTTCAAGGGAGATGGAGACGTACAGAGTCCCTGAACTAATTTACCAGTCTCCTATTATGCGGCCCTACTCCTGTTGAATATGGGCTGCCAATGCACACCGGTCAGTCCCTCAGGCCCCCTGTCAAAATGTACAGGGGGAGAAGAAAAGTGATTACGCGTATTGGTCTGGGCATGAAGACATTGAGAGGGTAATGATCGTTGTGGACAACGAATTGAAAGATCCATATACTAGCTCTGAGGATTAATTGACTAACTGTTAACCAAGATTTTCTGTTATAAGAAGATTCCAGCTTCCTGCTAATGTGGTCTGTTGCAATATGAGGCGTCAACTTCGCCCAGTGAAGCTGTTAAGTTCGATCTCCCTGAATATTTTTTATGCCCGACAGCCATTCGTTACTCCAAGATTTCCGTATTGGGAAATTGTCAGAAAGATCCAAAGTGCGTAAAAATAAAAGGAGGTGGTCTTTGTTTTGGTTTCGGATTGTGAAAGTTTGTGCCTGTGATATGTGTGAGAAGGAGGAACGGTATCTAATTTGAAGGATCTGAAGTGTATCAGACACGAGAGAGAGATTGAACTTGAATTTTTTTAGATTATTATTTTTGTTTTTTCAGGTACTGGTGTCTAACCTTTGAACTCTTACTAAGAGATCTAACACTAGAGAGTGATTAAGCTGAGACGATATCAGTGAGCCATATAATTAGAGATAATTGGGAATCGTATCATTTGTGCCATGTCTCAGATATCTACGGAAGCGTTTGCAAGGAGCGCTTTTATGAATATAGGCCCAGCACCACATCCTCCAGTGAATACGACATCTCGATTGTCAATGCACAGCAAGAACTCCAGCGCTTCATCTGGAGCCAGTGGGACTTCAAACGCGAACGTGAATGACTTGACCTTTAACAAACTCAAAATTCACACAACTGTCCACAGAAAAAGTGGTTGGATACAAGTAAAGGAAGACGGCCTAATTTCCTTCAGATGGCCGAAGAAATATCTTGTTCTCAGCGAGTCAAGCTTAGATTTCTACAAAAATGACGATAAATCGGAAATATGGCTTCGAATTCCATTGCTTCATATTTCTGGATGCTTTAAAAACCAGATCAAGACATGCTGTTTTGAAATAGTGCACAGATCAAAGTCGACATACGTGTCTGTCAAGACAGAGAAAGAGCTGAACATGTGGATAGATACGATTCTTGCGAAGTGTCCAAAGGAAGGGTTTTCAAAGCCAATTACAGTCACACACGAGACCCACGTTGGTTTCGATCCGTCCAGTGGAACATTAACCGGAGTTCCTCCAGAATGGATTGCCCTACTTAAAGGGTCTAACATTACATCTGCCGATGTAGCTGCTGATCCTACCGCCGTGATCGACGTGCTGAACACTTACACAGAAATGGTGAGCCCAGATCTACGTTTAAACGAAAAACTGAACGGTACCTCCCTATCGGGAGCCACCGCTTTCAACCCCAAACCCTCTTCTGCCGGTGAGGGCAGCACATCCTCAAGATTTTTGAATGATATAACTAAACCATATTCATCAACTCATAACGAGGAGAAATATATGCAACCAAGAAGGGTTCCACCCCCACCACCAGAAGTTTCATCTGCACAGATGAAGAGTTCTACAAACGCGTTTGTTCCTGCAAGAAAGGCTCCTGTGGCACCTTCTGCTACTCAAGTTCAGAAGCCAAGCACAATATCGCCTGCCAAATCATATAAACCAGTAAGCCAGGTTCCCCCAAATCCGCCTTCTCTCAAGATTGGCCCTACTATCCATCCAGCCGCTGATAAGGTTACCGGAAAATTGAATACAAACTTGAAGTTGAACACAACATTTAAAACTGGTGACTGCGACAGTGCTTTTGCATCGCCCATTTCATCGCATTCTCCGATTGATTACACACCAAAGCGTCATTACGATACTACTGTTGACTCTTCACGGGTTACCACTCCATCGCCAACTACATCTTCTTTGAATAACTCAGGATATTCACCTTCTGATAAGAATTTCCGTAATTTGAGAACTACCCCGAAGACACCACATTATCATTCTCGCGAGCAAACTCACCATCAGCCTCATCATCAACCTCACCATCAGCCTCATCATCAACCTCACCATCAACCTCATTATAGACAAGCTCCAGGAACTCATTATGTTAAGAATCAAGTACAGAAGACGCCTCTCCAGAAAAATAAAATGGCTATGGCTGCTGCTGCTTCCAGTGTTGCTTTGTCACCTGGCCACAATCCATATGGACAACCTTTGTCTGTGAAGAATAAGTCTGGTCATGCTCTTACGGCAACCAAGCCTGCTCTAGGACAACGCAAGAAGGATAATCGTATCTCGACTATGTCCGATATGCAGATAATGGCTAAGTTGAGAAGTGTGGTAATCAATACAAATCCGGCTCCTTACTTTCAAGTGATTGAAAAAGCCGGGCAGGGAGCCAGTGGCTCTGTGTATCTAGCTAAATCTCTGAAGATGAGGGACAGACAAGTAGCAATTAAGCAGATTGATCTCAACAAACAGGGAAGAAAAGAATTAATAGTAAATGAGATTCTGGTCATGAAAGATTCTCACCATGACAATATCGTCAACTTCATTGAGGCTTATCTTAATGGATCGGCTGACCTTTGGGTTATTATGGAGTATATGGAGGGTGGAGCATTGACAGACGTTATTGATAACAACCCAAAGATCTCTGAAGAGCAGATTGCTGCCATCTGTTGCGAGACAACAAAAGGACTGCAACATCTACACACGAAGAACTTTATTCACAGAGATATCAAGTCAGATAATGTTCTTCTTGATGCCAAGGGTAATGTTAAAATTACTGATTTTGGTTTCTGCGCTAAGCTAACTACTGAAAAATCTAAGCGTGCAACTATGGTTGGAACACCTTACTGGATGGCACCCGAAGTCGTTAGACAAAAGGAATATGATGAAAAAGTAGACATATGGTCTTTGGGCATCATGGCAATAGAAATGATTGAAGGAGAACCTCCTTATTTGAATGAGGAGCCATTGAAAGCTCTCTATTTGATTGTGTCTAATGGCACACCTACTCTAAAGGACCCACAATCATTGTCTGGGGAGATAATGGACTTTTTAAGCGTTTGTCTTTGTGTTGAGGTCAAATATAGAGCGACTACCGATGAACTATTGCAGCACAGATTCTTCAAGAAGGCTTGTGGAACTTCTGAACTAGCCAAACTCTTATCCTTTAGATATGGTTCAAATGCCACATCCGCATAAGCAGGGCTTAATGTTTTCATTTGATGACTGGTTTCACGTCTTTTTATGTTTGTAGATCAGATGAATACTTAGTCTACATTTAACTTCTGCATAAATTATGAAAGATGCTCTTCATTTTTTGATATAATAATAAAAAATATGTACAGTGAAAGTTATTAGACTCTAATCGTTCGAGATATTTGTGGTCACGATATTAAAGGGGGTTTTCCATTAAGTCAGTGATTTTTGAAAAGTAATGGGTTTCAACACACCCGTTTTCATCGCCTGGGGTTAATATGACTCCATTACCACTTTTGAAAAACGCCAGATCGCTGTTTTTAACCTTCTCAATATCAAGAAAGATTAATGTGTCACACGATTTCCTCATTCCACTTATGATTTCTTGCTCTTCTGATTCTTCTGGTGACCCGTTTCCGGAAGAGCTACGAAGGGTCTTTAACCATCGAGGGAGCCCTCCTGCAAAATGTATGTGATTTCTTCCCATTCTTTTCAGTCCTCCAGATTCCAGGATATCAGTCAAACGTGCTCGATATGTTCCATGAACTATAATTGATGGAAGAGTATCGTTATTGAGTTCTATCATATCATATGATTGAGAGACTGTCTTTATGCTGTGACCCTGAAGAGCACATATTGAATAATTTTCACTTGGATTGTAGCTGATTGCTTCCTTACCGGAGTTGATTTCCACGATTTTGAATCTCCTTTTATCATTAGAGTTCACGATCTCAAATATTTCTTGAGGCATAGCCCTGAGTGACTTGAGATATCGATGATTTAATATATTTTCTAGAGTAACGAATCCCTTCTTATCGATTGGTAATTTCTCTGCTTCTGCCTGGTGTCGTAGCAGCTTGGATAGTGCCTTTGATATGAGAACATGTCTTCTTTTTGAATCCATGACCGTTATGAAGCTCTTTATAATTGCCAAATTATCCTCACTGAATTTAAAGATAAGATCTTAGGTTATCTCTAATATGAGTCCATTAAAAAAAAAGATGGAAAGTTAGTCTAAAAGTATATTATTTCCAGATAAATTAAAGATTGAAATAGAGTGAACGACAGTCTTAGAATGGATCAGAAAGAGAAAATACAGCCTAAGAGAGCATGCGAAAGATGTCGAAGGCGGAAAACACGCTGTAAACCATCTGAGGAAGAGGGAGTGTGTGCTGCATGTTTGAAGGCGAAAATGACATGCCTGTTTGAGACTCCAAATAAAGACATGAATCTGAAGAGAATTCGATGGAAACATCACACTCTTACAGAAGAGCAGAATAGACTGACGCCACCTATGACTATGGAGAATGAGGTAGGGTATACTAATGGTCCGGCGACTGACGAGGATGCATCGTTACAGAGCATACTTACAGATTCTGAGTACATCTTAACGGAGGAGGAAATCGATGCGATACATACATGCTTTTTTGATGAGTTGGACTACGTATCAGATATGATATTCAAGACAAGATATTTGAGGAATTACCACAGAAGAACTCCTATCGCTATGTGTTTGGCATATGCAATATGGGCCGGAGTCTATTTAGTAATGGAATATCCAGAGTTAGCTTCTCATTTCTATGAAAGAGCTCTGGCGCTGATCACCAAGACCAGACGAAGGTTGGATCGCTATGAGCCAGAGAATAACTCACTCACTATGATACAGATTCATATTGTTCTTTCTGATGTGGAATTTCGCACAGGAAAGGGATACGCTTCTGCGCTCAGCTTAGCAGCAGCTTCAAGACTATGTCAACTAAATGAATACGATAGTTTGGATTCTCGTCATCCATTTGGTTTGAGTGCTAAGGTGGCAGATAAAGAAGAAGAGAATGAAGGATTCCCTGATTGGATTTTGGAAGAAGAAAAGAGAAGAACCTTCTTTAAAGTGTACACATTTGACAAATATATGGTGATTGGCAAAGGCTTACATTCAATGTTGCCAGCAGCGAATGTCAACACACGCTTACCCTCTTCTATGAATATGGATTATCTATGTCAACTTGATCGGAAAGAGTGCCTATCTATGGGCTCGGATGGATTGGGTCTTACTTTAAAAGATGGTCTTGAATCTGTTAGACTTGGTGAGATCATGTATGATGTAAGCGCAGTTGGAATCCATATTCTGCTGGTAACACTTATTGATGAAATAATGAACTGGACAAGACAAATTTGTAATCCAGATCTAAATTTGACTAAGGAATACTTGAAATCTGTTGTTACGAAATATAACGAATACAGTGCTGAACTGGAGCTGTTCAGAAAATCACTCAAAGCATATGAATTTAGACTTATGAATTGTAACAACTTTTCTGCTTCTATGACAGAAATCAAGATGTTACATTGCATTCTGTATTTGTTATCAAAAATGTCGAAAAACAATATGATATTCTTCGATGAGGATTTGATAGCGATATATAACGACATTCATCTGGAATGTTTTGAGCGAACAGAAGAATTATTGCTTCAGTTGTCAGAGCCAGCTCTCATAAAGTCTGTGTTATCGCACCCTTCATTTTTTGTTACTACGCATCAGGTTTTGAAGTCAACTTTCCAATTGTTCATCATATCGAAACGGATCACTTGTGAAAACATCGTTTCTCTTCCCATCAGCCAATTGATGGATGAGCTATCCCATCTAATGAAATACCTGACTAAGTTTAGAGGAAGAAAATTGCCACTGTTTGTCGATCGTCTGATTGATTTCTACAATAAGAAATTGTCCACTGGTTTCAAAGATCCCTACGAGATTCTCTTTTTTATGGACTACGTCAGCTGAGTTAACTGGGCTTCAAAAGACGGTCCCTGATTGTCATTTTCCCTGTAATCTATCCTAAGTAGCTGCATGATATTAATTTCCATAAAATTAATGCTCTCCTTTCTTAAATTTGTACTCTCTGGATTTGTCTTCCGTTGGATCATTCGTTAATCAACGATTTTTCCATTTTGGCTCTACTCTTGGATCCAGCACAGCCTTCATTTATTTCCGGTTTTCTACGGAGAGCTATTTCTGATCCAAACCCCATTCCTCCGGCTGAAAAGACTACATGAGGAATAATGTAGTTAACTGGTGGAGCCTGAGTATTTTATTATGAACAAAAAGACCATGAGAGGTAGGCTGAGCCATCGGCAGTGTTTGTTTAGAGTTCAGCAACTTTTGGGTGTTGTTATTTAGTGAAGCTGTATTTGAGTCGCATAGTAAAGAAAAATTGTGGACTACCATCAGCACCACTAGGTGCGGCTGTTAATTTCAAGGGGTGTGAAAGTTGCACAGCCTGAATGAGGAGGCCAACCCCTCAATTTGTGGTAGAGCAAGTTTTAGTTGGAGGGGAAGATGAGAAAGTCGACGGCACGGAGAACTTGTCGGAGTATATGGAGTAGACGTATCGAAATCAGGTTCCGACTATTGATGTAGCGGAGAGCCTGGGACCAATGGCTGGATATTCTCACAGATGAACCGATTTTCGGACAACCAAAGCTCTGAGATTGGACACGACCCTATGGACTTCTGCCGGCCATTAAATTTAGGAGTTTTATTGCGCCCAAATGGATGTCAACAGGTTCTATCCGCTACGATTGTGAGGCAGTGTAAATGGATTATATGCCGTTCTTACATCGGATATTTGAGGTCAACGAGGTCATTTGTGCCATCGGATTTCTGACCTTGTAGGATACACTGAGAAAAATATACTCTCGAGTGGGGTGGCGTCGATTCTTCCACGGCTACGACCGGCGCTACATTGTGGACACCCCCTGATGCCACTAGTAGTCTTGAACATTTTGTTATAAAGGACGCAAATCCAACCATCCTTACACCGGAAAATCAGATGTTCTCCGAAAACTGCATGCTGTTAGGAAGTAATATGTTGATTGGGTGTCTTGATGAAGCAGACTTTCAACGGGATGTGTACGGCAATTTTCATGTTTCCCAACAACGACCATGTTTGTTTTCCCTTCTGCAGACGAAAATGTCATTTCCCACACCCCCGATAAGCTTGTTTGGTAAAGGGAAAAACAAAACATCTGGCGGAGACGACAAGCACATTTGTATTCTGGTGCTTCAACTATCCGACTCGTGGTCAAACTTTGTAGACTTGGTCCTATTGGTTTGACATTTCTGTTGGGTGTCTATCGTTTCCTCTTGTTGTCTCCCTTGTATTCGTCTGGCATTCGTTGCGGAGTTTTCTGTTGTATTTCTCTCCGAATTTTTACGGCACACTGCAGGGAATTTGTAGAAATTGTAGTTTATCTGTGCGGCTATTGTTTATGGCGTTTGGCGACATTTCTTGTATTTGATCAAACCAAAAACTTTTCATGTCCTGGTATTTATGACTACAATATAAAAGCAAAGGGGTTTGCTGCGTGAACAATAGTTGCAAAATACAAGACAAAATAGTCAATACAGGGTTTGATAGTCATAGTATTGGGTCCAGATATAACGAGGTTGCACTAGTGCCCTAGAACAGCTCTATAGAATACAAAAAGCCACATACACGTCATGATGACAACACGTCTTGCCAAACACAGCAAGTCGGGACTCTCGAAGTTCTCGAGCGTGCCCAAACTCGTCAGATTCAATTCTGTCATCACAAATTCAACCATCTCCCATCTCCACTCGCACACCATCAAGACTCCCATCGGTGAACAGGCCAAGGTTAGAGCCCCAAAGTACACCATTCTCTCTTCTGATGGACCAATCGAGTGTGATCTACATGGATTCCAGCTTTTGAACTCGCCGCTCTTCAATAAGGGTTCCGCATTTACAATTGAAGAGAGAGATGCGTTTGGATTGAACGGATTGTTACCTCCAGTAGTGAATACATTGGACGAGCAGATCGATAGAGCATATAGTCAGCTACATTTCTTGAAGACACCACTGGCAAAGAACGATTTCTGCACCTCCATGAGATTACAGAACAAAGTTCTTTTCTATGAATTGGTCAGAAGACATATTAGAGAACTACTACCGATTGTGTACACACCTACCGAGGGTGACGCCATTGCCGCCTATTCCAACAGATTCAGAAAGCCTGAGGGATGTTTCTTGGATATCACAGACCCTGACTCGATCGACGAAAGATTATCAGCTTTTGGAGAAGCTAAGGATATAGATTACATTGTCGTTTCTGATGGTGAAGGTATTTTAGGTATTGGAGATCAAGGTGTTGGTGGTATCAGAATTACGATCGCCAAGGCAGCATTAATGACATTATGTGCAGGTGTGCATCCAGGAAGGGTAGTTTCTGTTGTTCTAGATGTAGGAACTAACAACGAGAGACTATTGAACGATGAATTATATATGGGTAACAGATTCCCTAGGGTCAGAGGAAAGGAGTACGATGATTTTATGGAAAAGTTCATTCAAGCTGTCAAGAACAGGTTTCCAAGTGCTGTTCTTCACTTTGAGGATTTCGGTGTCACCACTGCTAGACCTGTACTAGAGAGATACCAACACGTCTTGCCATGTTTCAATGATGACATCCAAGGTACTGGTGCTGTGGTGATGGCTTCTATGACTGCCGCTTTGAAGGTGAGTAATAGAGACCTCTTAGACTCAGAGATCATTGTCTATGGTGCTGGTTCAGCAGGTCTTGGTGTTGCAGACCAGATTGTGAATCATATGGTCATTCATGGTTCCACTCCTGAAGAGGCCAGAGCTAAAATCCACTGTTTGGATAGAAGGGGTCTTATATTAGACTCAATGCATGATAAGTCATCTCTTGCTCAACAGATGTATGCAGATCCTGCCGATGAATGGGAAGGTGTCAATACTAAAAGCTTAGTTGATGTTGTAAGGAAGATCAAACCAACAGCTATTGTTGGATGTTCAACCCAGGCAGGTGCTTTCAATGAGGAGGTGATCAGGGAAATGTACAAACACAATCCTAAGCCTATCATTTTCCCATTATCCAATCCTACTAGATTGCATGAATGTACCCCTGCAGATGCCATGAAATGGACCGACAACAACGCCATGGTTGCCACCGGCTCCCCATTCTCTCCAGTCAATGGACATGTTATATCAGAGAACAACAACTGTTTTACCTTCCCAGGTATCGGTCTAGGAGCAGTTTTGTCAAGAGCAACTGTAATTTCTCCCTCGATGATTTCTGCTGCAGTTGATCAATTAGCTGCAGGTTCGCCAGCAATGAAGAATCCAAAAGCAGGTCTGCTTGCTCCTTTGGAAGTGATCGACGAGACATCTGCTAAGGTTGCAACTGCTGTTCTGTTGCAGGCCTTGAAGGAGGACCTGGCTCGTATCGAGGAGGAGGAATCACCGGATGGAGGTAAAGTTAAGGTCCCAAGGGAATTCGATGAATGTCTCCGTTGGGTCAAGTCGCAGATGTGGAAACCCGTTTACAGACCTATGATCAAGGTTGAGCACGTTGATTCTATTCACACACACCAGTATTAGAGGTATTGATTTTAAGTCATTACGCTTGTGGCTGTTTTGAATCATTAGTTTGTATTTTAATTCTTCTCATGGATGGATCTAATTTTACTACATATATCCAGTCATTAAACTTATCGCTAGTCTGTTTCTTACAGACTCAGTAATATTAGATCTATACTTATTACCCCTATGAATTGATATTAGCTAACCAGATAATCTGGCTATGAAGCTCAATTAAAATATTCCGACGGGAACCGCTCTGAATCCAGAAATGCTTTTTATTACAGTTACAATTGACATATTTTCGTCGGAAGAAGGTTACTATACATTCAGGAGCTGTGAATTATATGCTAGCACCTTTCTCATTGTTTCACTCGTCTTATGAGTCTCCAATAGCGCCCGTTTGTATCCTCTCGTCTCAGAAACTTATTCCAAATCCCCATATAATCGGGCTGTGCAACCTCTTATCAGAAAACATCGATCGGGAACCGTCGGAGATAGAAACAAGAGGGCTGTGCAGGCGTGTGTTTAAAGATGGATTTATCTTATGTATGGGGTTCAGTAGCAGTCAGATAGGTTGCTTTCGGAAGCACAACCACAGAAAGTGGTTAATATAAATAGAGGGAAACCGCACCGTTGCTTAAGATGAAGTTAAAGGCAAGAAATTATCAAGCATTTATCCCGTTGACATACCCATTTCTCTGTTATTAAGGAATTTAATTATACAACTAAAATGTCTCCTGTTTCTTTGGTTGCCAACAGCAATAGCCTCCATTCATGTGGCTGCAAGAACGATAATCTCAAAGAATTAAAAGACACTAGCTTTGTCTCTAACACGCCTGTTAACAAGTCGTTAGAGGATATTTATGGTGACAAGGTGAGGTTGACCACCTATTCGACTGACGATGACGTCAACCCGATTAAATTGAACTGGTACAAGCAAAAGGCCAAAGAAAGAGGCCCTATAGTTTGTTCCAGATCTGGGGACGGTATCACCAAACACAACGCTATCGGTGCTCATTCCGGCCCCTACTCTGTCTACCATGCTCTAAGCATTGTCTCCAGACAGCTGGACGCTAAACATGTTCCAGACTATACTAACGCCGAGCCTCCTATCCACTTTGCTCCGCAACCACAATGGTTCGAAGACAGCAAAATCGTCTCTATGGACCCATTGGGCCACCTAGCTCCTTGGTTATTCAAGGATGTCGCTGATAACGAAAACGTTGAAATTAGACCATCCATGTCGATCACGAAGGCCGTTCTTTCCTTGCCTGAAATCAAGGAGGAAGTTGCAAAGGGAAACCTCAAGCCTGATGGAAAAATCGTATTGAACGAAGAGGGCGAGTTGGCATGTTCTAAGATTGCCATTGATCCAGTTTGGCACTTACCAGGTGTTGCTAAGAAGCTAGGTGTTACTGAGAACGAGCTTAGAAGAGCTCTATTTGAAGATACCAACGGAATGTACCCTGAGCTGATAACCAGACCAGATATCAAGACATTCTTACCTCCTATCGGTGGTACTACCGTTTACATATTTGGTGATCCAGAAAATATTCCAAACCCTGAAAAGAAATTGGCTCTTAGAGTCCACGATGAGTGTTCGGGGTCAGATGTCTTCCTATCCGATATCTGTTCCTGCAGATGTTATCTGATTTTCGGAATAAGAGAAGCTGCAAAGGAGGCTCAAAAGGGAGGAAATGGTATAATTGCATACTACAGAAAGGAAGGTAGATCTTTAGGAGAAGTGACCAAGTACTTGGTGTACAATGCTAGAAAGAGAGCTGGTGACAGTGCCGACGCCTACTTCCACAGAACCGAATGCATTGCTGGTGTTAAAGACGCTAGATTCCAGCAATTAATGCCTGACATTCTTCACTGGCTAGGAATAACCAAGATTGATAGAATGCTCTCTATGAGTAACATGAAGCATGATGCAATTGTGTCCCAGGGTATCGAGATCGATGAGAGAGTCGAGATCCCAGACGAATTGCTTCCAGCAGACTGTAGAGTGGAAATCGATGCTAAGATAGCGTCTGGTTACTTCACCAACGGTCATGTTTACACAAAAGAAGAGCTCAAGAACATCAAGGGTAGAAGTTGGGAGGGACTTGAATAAAAACTCTCCAGAGTATCAGCTATTATATACTATTATTCGTACTGGATAGACATGAAAAATAACTTTAATGAAATTCAGGTATATATTGACTTTGATTTGTAACCTGTTGATCTAATTCCCTTATATATTCCGTAAATAACGTTTGTTGGTAATGACTGATGGTGTCTATATATCTTGGACGGTGGTTCAGTTGATTTTGAACGGGGTTTGAGATACCAAATCACGTGACTATATTATATGGTAGATCACATGACGGAGATGTTTTCTGAGCGACGTTCACTTGCAGTTTTCATGTATCAATTGGTCCCGGTAATTCATGTGTAAGGATGTTCGCGGAAGGAGAGGGTAGAAAAATTGGAATCGATAGATACGATCAGTCTGGTTATTGGGTTAATAGGTATGCAGAAGACCTTAGGCAATTGGTGGTAATTGGAATACGTACCAATATTAACACAGGGGTAAATTAGTGTTTAAGTAATTAACAGAAAGTAGCAGAGCAGTCTTGAAACTGAGAAGTTGTGGGGGAAATTAGACAATAGAGAATAACATTTAAGATCCAGCTACGTCAGTCATTCGATAGTAAATGAGCGAGTCTGTGATACCAGAATCAGAGAACTCTGCGCCGCCAGAGTCGGCTCATCTGAGCCAGAAATCAGACCAAGAAACAAATGAACTGCAAGATGTACAAGAACCAGAAGAACAAGCTGAATTCCAAGAGACACTCCAAACAAAGCAGGCGAAGCCTGCGAAACAGGCAACGTCGGGAGACCGTGATTCAGAAAATGTGACTCATGGTACCAATGGATCTACAACAGCCGACCATCATACAGCCACTGAGAAACCATTGCCTCCTGAGCCCATCAAGACGAATGCCAATGACCCTGTTGCACACCCACTTCCAAGCCAATCCACTCCTATCAAACGAAGAGCGACAGTTACTTCTGTCAACGAAGCGGCCACAATCTCGTTCATCAGGACATCTTTTGAGAAGATAGTAGCCATCAAGGAGATTAGTAAGAAACATAACGACGTGTTGGAATCTGCCAACAAGGCAATTACAGTTTTAAGTCATGGTGAATTACCAAATGAAGCTGAGATCTTTGAAATATTAAAGCTTACGTGCGAGAAGTCCAACACAGAGGCCAAGATTCTGGCTTTGGATTGTTTAAGCAAGATTTTTACTTTCAATGTGTTTACTGAACCTATCAATGTGTTGTACAGAAAGTCGAAGCCCGATTTGAAGACTGACGCCGATATGGAAACTAACATCGATGGTTTGACTAATGGCAACGAGTCAAAAACATTCAATATCCCGCTAATAGAGGCAGCTGTTCAAGTGATCAGTTCCTGTTTTGATGGGGAAGGCACCGACGAAAAAGTAGAGCTTCAGGTGATACGAGTACTGACAGGTGCCATTTTGAATGAATCCATGCCCATTCACGGCAAGGTCTTGCTTCAAGCGGTACGACAAATATACAATATTTTCTTGTTATCTTTATCACCAATTAATCAGGGGATTGCTCAAGCCACTTTGACTCAAATTGTAAACATTGTTTTCGAGAGAGTTTCTGATATTAGACGTAGGGTCAACAATACTGAGACTCACTATGATCTCAGCAACAGCGAGGATTTAGCTGCCCAGAATTCTGATGAGAGATCTCACTCTGCAAGACAAAAAATGACTCTTCAGGAGATGGAACAAAACATGCAAGCCGATGATGTTCAAATTGGTTCAGATGAGTTAAACGATAATGAGGAAGAGTTAGTGATCAAAGATGCCTTCTTGATCTTCAGATCCATGTGCAACCTGTCAGTCAAACTCATTGAGAATGAATCAATTGATATGAGGTCTCATGCAATCAGATCCAAGCTCTTATCGTTGCATATTGTTCACTGGATTCTCAAAAACCATATCGAGTGTTTCTTAGACAGAGAATGCTATATTGTAAATAGGGGAACATTGGAGAGGACTAGGTTGGTAGACGCTGTTAGGAAGTATTTGTGTCTTGTACTATCGAGAAATGCTGCATCTCAATTAGCACCTGTTTACGAAATAAGCTTAGAAATTTACTGGATCATGGTTGATAAACTGAGAGACCAATTCAAGTCTGAAATTCCGGTTTTTCTTGAGGAGATTTATTTCCCTGTTAGTGACATGTCTACATCAACGGCTCATCAGAAAAGATACCTCTTAAATGTTATTTACAGAATTTGTGACTCACCGAAAGCATTGATTGAGTTATATTTAAACTATGACTGTGATACCTTGATGCCAAACCTGTGCGAGTCAATAATGGACTACTTGGCTAGATTTGCACTTACTAGAATCGAAGCTACTCCTACTCAGAAGGTGAACTTTAGGGAGAGCTTGACAAGAAATTTAGCGACTTATGATTTGAATGATGTACCTCAGTTGAATGTCAGCAAACTGGGGGGACATCCGCCAAATCCAGATGCATCATTAAACTTTCCTATCGAATATGCTCTGAAAATGAGATCCATAGACTGTATTGTTGCATTTTTGAAGTCATTAAATGTTTGGACAGGTAGACCTCTAATGAGTTCTGGTTATAACGAAACTGTCACCGCGGGATCTACAGCCTCCGAGAGAGAGCGAGAGATTGTTAGTAGCTCGTTGATATCGAATCCTCACTCCCAGTTGTCGCCTGACGCTTCCACCACAAGCATCTCGGAAATACTAACTTCGAACAATGATGATGCTTCAATTTCCAAATTTGAAAGCATCAAAATAAGAAAGACTACATTCTTAGAGAGCGTGAAACTATTTAACTATTCCCCTAAAAAGGGAGTGAGATCTCTGTTAGAGAATCAGTTCATATCAGAAGACACACCGAGAGCAATTGCTAAATTTTTGTTGGACACTGAATCTCTAGATAAGGCAACACTGGGGGAATATCTTGGAGAGGGCGATGACAAGAATGTTGCAATAATGCATGAGTTTATTGATATGATGGACTTTAAGGATATAGGATTTCTTGAGGCTCTGCGATTCTTCTTACAACACTTTAGACTTCCTGGAGAATCTCAAAAAATTGATAGATTTATGCTGAAATTTGCTGAAAAGTTCGTCAGTGATAACCCAAATGTTTTTTCTAATGCTGATACAGCTTACGTTTTATCATACTCGGTTATCATGCTGAACACGGATCAACATTCGGCTCAGGTGAAAAAGAGAATGACATTAGAGGAGTTCGTAAGCAACAACAGAGGTATCGAGGACGGTAAAGATTTGGATCCAAAACTATTGGAGCATATTTACACTGATATTCAGAACGACGAAATAATATTGAAGAGTGAGCAGCATGCTGCTTTAATCTCTAACGATTTCCAGCCTATCAATCAGTCGTCTACACTTTTTGGAGGTAAGGACCTTGCTAAAGAGGCTTATGCTAAAGCTTCAAAAGAGATGTCTTCCAAAACTGAACAGGTTGTTAAGACCCTACGTACCTTGAACAGGAATAGTTCAAATGTTGTGTTCTATTCTGCTGATGTGAACAATAAGGCAGAATATGTGAGATCTATGTTTGACAATCTTTGGATGTCTATATTGGCTGGACTCACTCCTCCTTTCAAAGAATACGACGACGAAGATACATCGAAAACTTTACTATATGGTATTAAACTGGCAATTCATATTTCATGTTTGTTTGATTTAGATTATGCTAGGACTTCCTTCATCAGAGCTTTGGTTCAATTTTGTAACCTTAATAACCCTGAGGAATTGAAGGACAAAAATATTGACGCCATTTATACCCTATTACAGATTGCAGTACAGGAAAATTCTCACTTAAAGTCGTCTTGGTTAAATATTTTAGGTTCGATTTCCCAAATTGAAAGACTTAAGCTTCTTTCTCAGGGAGTAGACTCAGATGCTATTCCAGATTTGATAAATGCAAGGCTGGCAAGTAGAAATTCTGCTGAGAGTGCTAGATCACATACTCTGAATCAGTCGCAAGGGTTTTTTGCTTCCTTTGGAAAGAAACAATCGCTATCTGAACAAACCTCCCAACATCATTTCAATCAAAAGCTTCCCATGGAAATGATAACTAGAATCAATTCCACTAATCTGGATGTGGCAATGGACAAAGTGTTTTCTAAGAGTTCTGAGATTGAGGGTAATGGAATCTTTGATTTCATTGCTGCCCTCACAGAGATTGCACATGAAGAGATAGAATCATCTGGCCAAAGTCAATCACCTAGAATGTTTTCCTTGCAGAAAATGGTTGACGTGTGTTACTACAACATGAGTAGAATTAGGGTTCAATGGTCTGCTCTGTGGGCAGTGATGAACGAGAAGTTCAACGAGTTTGGCTGTCATCAAAATACAACTATTGCATTCTTTGCATTAGACTCTTTGAGACAGTTATCAGAAAGATTCTTGGAGATTGAGGAACTTTCTCATTTCAAGTTTCAGAAGGAATTTTTGAAGCCATTTAATTTCATTATTTTGAATAGTCCCCATCTGCAAGTCAGAGAAATGGTGTTAGACTGTGTTCAGTACATGGTTTATAAAAAGTCTGATCTAATTAGATCTGGATGGGTAACACTATTGGAGATCCTGACTGATTCTGCTAAGGATGATAATGAAAAGTTTGTCGCTAAAGGTTTCTCGTATGTCAATATGATAATTAAAGGTCATTTTGAGCAGGTATTGAGATTAGACGGCTTTGAGTCTTTAGTGAAAGCTTTAACTGAGTATGCCAAAAATGAGAAATTCCAGAAGACCAGCCTACAGTCATTACAGGCTATGAGAAAGCTTGTCAAAACTATTTCTGCAAAGTCTGAAGAAGAACAGGATCACTCCATCCTTGTTTCTCTATGGTTCCCTATTCTATTTGGGTTCCACGATATCATCATGAAGGGAGAAGATCTAGAAGTGAGATCCAAAGCATTGAATTTCATGTTTGATGCACTTGTTGAAAATGGTCGTCACTTCGAAGGTCAATTTTGGGATAAAATCTGTGAAGAGTTGCTTTTCCCTATGTTTGGCGTTTTGAATGGTTATTGGAAGATAAATTCCACTCAAGATGATCTTTCGGTGTGGCTGTCAACTACTCTAATACAGGCACTAAGAAACATGGTTGCCCTATATGGATATTACTTTGATGCCTTAAGCCGTATGACCAGCGGATATTTGAAGCTACTTATTTCATGTATCTGTCAACAGAATGAGACTATTTCCAAAATTGGCATTTCATGTTTAAAAGAACTGATTTTACAGAATTTGAAGAGATTCAACCAAGATCAATGGGATCAATTTAATAACGTATTCGTTGAGCTGTTTGATTTGACGACTGCTAAGGAGCTATTTAAGGCGGATCCATTGAATAATTCCGATTCAACTGCTAATGGAAATGGATCCACTCTAGATCAGTCAGAGGTAAATGAAGATGACGAGTCGATTCAATCTTCCAGCGAAACAATTGAGATGGAGTCAGAGGGAGACGTCCCAGTTCCTTTGGATCAGACTAAGGAGAAGTCCGCGATAGTCATCAAGTGTGTTTTGCAATTGCACATGATACAGACACTTTCTGAGTTATTTGATAATGATGAGTTCTACGAGTCGATTCCTGTTATGAATCTGCTCAAGTTATCAGAATTATTGGAAAACAGTTACAAGTTTGCTCGCGAGTTCAACGAGGACTATAATTTGAGAGTAAGATTATGGAATGCCGGTGTTATTGACAAGTTGCCTAATCTGTTGAGACAGGAGACAGCATCTGCTGGTGTTTACATTAGTATTCTGTTCCGGCTGTACTGCGACTCAGAAAAGGTTGACACCGATTCACGTTTGAAGATCATAGGAATTCTCATTCCAATGGGTGTCGCTATTCTAGAGAGATACGTTGCGTTGAACGAGGTTGAACAAGCACGGAACATCCAAAGCTGGAGGCCGGTTGTTGTTGAAATTCTTCAGGCTTACAGTCAATTGGACACTGAGGACTTTGTGAAATGTTGTCCTGTGGTTTACGATTTAGTTGTTGAACTATTTGACAAGAACCTCATGACTGATCTTCGGCTCTCTGTCAAGGACTTTTTGGTCCGTGTTGGAAACGCCTACATCTCTGATTCTCAACAAGTCTCCCAATAATTGCTATCTATGTCTTTGTATTACTATTTATGTTGTTCAATTGACTTTGTTACTTTAAGCTTTACCCGTAGGGACCTTTATATTTGGTACTGCCCTGACAGTTTGCTCGTGGCTTCTCCACTAAACTTTTCAGGGGAGACACGACAAAATGTTGGACGACAAAAATTTTTCAGTTCATTTGAACAAAATCGGTGGTAAAAGAGGTTGACAAAGAAATGTATAGCTGATTATTCCGTAGGCTGTACTGAACGAGCGAAAACAAGTAAGGAAAGATGTCTAACAACAAGGTAAGTAATGATCAAGAGTGATACCGGTACTTATTTGGATAATTTTTGAGGAAAAGGAAATAGGAAAGTGGAGATATGGGATACAGAAGGGAAAAAGAAGTCATTGGAGAGTATAGAAAGAAAGAAAAAGCAAGTTTGGACAAAATATACACAGAGCAGACATTTCGGACACATACAAGTGGTTTTGAAGATGGTATAGACCATTATATTCAAGATTGATGTAGAAATTTCCGAAGTCAGCGTCCCTAATTGGCCAAGAGTGTGGCCGTACACAATCCAGAATCTCCCAAACCTCAGATCGATTCAAGTATCAGTGTTTTGTTTCTACAAATATGGAATTCTAACAAGAGAAATAGAACCTTTACGCTCTTCTAGGGAACGACGTCTCTGACGATGAGGCAGAAATTGTTACACCAAAGGAAATTGTGAAGAAGAACACCTCCTCTAAGAAGGTGGACACCCCTCCTCCATCTGCTGACAAGTCCAGAGCTAAGAAGAACGGTAAGGCCCCTGTCACTGGTAATGAGGCTGGTGCCAAATTCAAGAACAGAAACTCGGAGGCCGAGGCTCCTAAGTCTACCGACCGTCGCTCATCCAAGAACAAACTCGACAGACATTCCAGAACTGGCAGAGCTGAGACTCCAAAGTCCCAGAAGTCGAAGCTTGGTGATGAGGCTGAGTCTCAAATCGAGGGTGAAGCAGATGCTGAGGGAGAGGTTGCAGCTGAGGATGAAAAATCTGGTCCTGAGCCAGTCTATCAAACTCTTGATGACTACTTCAGCGAGTTGCAATTGAAGCAACAAGGTATGGCTGCCAAGCCAACCAGAACTGCTAACTCTGGTTCTGAAGAAAAGTGGTCCAACGAAGAAGTATTGTTGAAGGAGAAGGAAGTTTTGATCGAGGGTAAGGCTAAGGCTGCCAAGCAAAAAACCAAGAAGACCAAGCAATTCCTTGATGTTGAGGTCACTGTTGCTGATGCTGCCCCAGAAAGACAACAAAGATCCTCAAACAACAGAGGAAGCAGCACCAGGGGTAGAGGCTCCAGTGCCAGAGGTTCTGGTCCAAGAGCTAGAGGACAAAAGCCTGCAGCCAAGAAGATTGCTTTCACTGAGGAGAATTTCCCAACCCTGTAAGCTATTCATATCCTAGCTTATGTCTTTTTAGGATCCAGCTTACATTAATCTTGATGAGTCCTTTCCTCAACTGGTCTAGCCTATAGTTGGCTTTCTTTTATCTATGTATTTTTCTTTGTTGATAGGAGCAACGAAAAGCATCTATAAATATTACTAAGAGATGATTATACTGATACTTGATATGTAAATCTTACTTTTTCTGACGATAACTATCCACCTAGATAACCTGTGATCAAAGGTAGTCTGGCTACCATTAAATTCAATGACTTATCTATCTGATTACCTTAAATGTGGGGAAGGACCGGAAACCTTGTCTAATATCCAACAATGCTTTGCGGATATTGTTGAAACTTGAGAAACCGCAACTTGAGATTCATTTGTTGGGGCAATTGTGAGAGACAGCTGTATCATGTGTTTGAATGTTGTATTGTACGTTTTGGAGTGTTTATTACCCGCATCTTGCTAGTGTTGATTGAGCAGGGGTCAAGACTTGAGCAGCTTGCAGATGACTGACTACCAAAAAAACTGTGTTTGCCAAACCGGTTTTCCAATCTGAGACAAGCAGGCTTTGAATTCTTATAGCCACGAGCGGAAACAGTCTAAAAGTCTCGAGGTCTCTGTTTCCGGTCGGTGTGTACCTTTCCTTATCGGAAACAGGCTGGTCAGTCGGAAATCAGTGATATTTTTCAATTTTCAGTCAACTTTCATGATTTTCCAGAATAAATTGTGTGGATAACATAAAGAATACAGGTAACAAGAGGATTTATAGTGAATTTAAAATAAGAAAAAAAGCAAGCCCTTCAGTATAAAATAGCGGAAAAGTGCAACAGAGATTGTAAGAGACATTAATTAATAGACAGACAGAACCCAAGGGAGGCGGAACCACACATACTGGTGATTAATTGACAGCATTGTTAAATAAACGCGTGCTCGCTCTTTGATTAGCCATTTTTTGAAAGCGCTTATATCATTATAAGAGCATCATATACAATGTTGCAGTCTCTATTGAATAATATGGATGACAAAACAACTGTCAAAAGAGAGTTTTCGTCACCTCTTCCCTCCTCTTCCACTACTACTTCAACAGCCTCCTCCACCCCAAATATAGCTTCAGAGGAGAATAAGCCACCATTATCGACTCTCCAACGGATACCAATAGACCAGATTGTTCGCACTCCACCCCAGATATCTGACCTTCTTAAGACCGACGATCCTGATGATATTGTGATTGAGGATGATCATGAAGGAGACGACACTAGTACAGGCCAGCTCGCTTCCAGTTCGGCAGTTACAGGAAGCATCACTACCAGCCAGAAAAAGAAAACAAGAAGAAAGTCGTCTAATGATGAACATAAAGTGCTGATATCCACATCTTCTCCCGAAGGAATTGCTGCTGCTTCCCAAATCACCCCCAACCGTGTGGCCAATATTCTCTTGAAAGAGGGCCCTTTGCCAATAAGACATCTCACTGCCCATCTGGTATCTCAGATACCAAGTTTCGGACATCTCTCTCTGTCTAAGCAAAGAAGATTGATCATGGCAGCCCTTGAAATGGGTGATTCAATTACTGGATGTGTGTTTGAGAAAATCGGATGGGGTCAATGGGAAGCTAGAGAGGCAACAGAGGAGCAGATCTCTCAGCGGAACAGCAATGCTTCCGTCAGCGCTTCCGGTCCAGGAACCACAAATAGGGAAAAGTCTCCTGGTAGTCCACAAGATTCTAGTGGATTACCGTCAAGTGCTCCGAAAAATACCGCCAAGCGGAAAGAGAGATCCATTGTCTCTACCTCTTCAAGGGCACTTAGTGCTTCACCTAAGGGCCGTAGTCTGGCAGGAAGTTATAGAAGAGAGTCAATCACAAATTCGAATGCGGATTTACACAATACGAAGGTACCTACTTCCCCGAATTTGCAACCTCTTCAAAACATTCGAAACTCGTTCAGAGACCGGGAGTATTCATTGGATGAGGCTATTGAGTCTTCTTCTGAGGAAGACGATGACTTGGATCTTAATAGCACCAATGGCTCAAATGACGATGAGGATGGTGGATTATTCACCTTTGAAGGAGATAACGTTGATCAGATAAAAGCAAAATCGGCTTTACGTAGTGGCTCTCTGTCGTCTGTTAATACCAGACGTCCTTCTTTTGCAGGAGTTACGAAACCAAGAAAACCAAGAAGCTCCTTTACCAGCCACTCAATTGAAGCCGCTTTTGATGAAAACATGAACCTGGACTCAGGATCAATACCAGATGGATTAGTCCCTGGCTCAAAACGAAGACCCAGGGTGTCGTTCTCGAACTCATCGAGTGTAACGCGGCAGTCCTTCTTGAGGACCAACATATCTCCTACCTCGGGACCAATTATGATGCATGACCAAGTGAGCAATGCCACGATTAATGCTATGTCATCTAATGAGAATTTAAGGGAAACACCTACTCGTGCAGATCAGGACAATTTTACTGACGAGGAGGACTGGGAGGCCATTGGGCCTGCAAGTTTGAGAAAAAACTCTTCCTCTGGTGTTGCTGGTGCCTTCAGCACAAATGAAGCCACCTCCTTGAAACCTATAATGGTTCAGATGGTTAAACCAGATATTTCTAGCCCGCTGAGACCTGCTGCTATCCCAAAAAGTGATGAGGAGATTGCAGCTATTGCCTTGATGGATTTGAAGTCTATCTGAATAATTATATGGGTAGCTTGCATCATATGTTCTGCTTTTGATTGATATGTTGGGTGTTGATACTTTACTTGATACGGTTATATAAATGGGGTTCTACTTAGTTTACGTTTGCTTTCTCCTATGTATTTGACATAATTGTGCTTATTTCTATTTTATAACATATATTTTATTGAGCTTTAGAACAGCGTCATTTATGTTTAATATGAAAATGTTTCTGTTTGTTTTGTCTGTTTGTTTTGGCTCTTTGTAGTTTGGTTATGTTCTTCAACTCTAATTCGGGTTGCTGACCTTTTAATGCTGCTTTGTGTTGTTTGATGGGTGAGTCCAACTAGCACAGCCTTGAAGATGTGACTAACGTTACAAGACGCGACAAAGTTATGATAAGATGTCTTTCAAATAGAGCTTCTTCCCGAGTTGGTGGCCTATTAGAACATAGAATTGAGCTACATAGGATCAATCAAAGAGTTCAATTAGATTTGGGAAAGAGGGATGAAAGTTTTGACGGCAGAAGAGAAGGAGATTGCCACGGTAAGTTATTATTTGAAGATAATTAGACGAGAATAATTATCATTAACATGAAGTCGAATGGCCAGTGACAGCATCTCAAGGCAAACATCTGGTACACGGTGTCCAAGATGGTGGAACAGGAGACACAGAAATTATCACAAGACTCGAAAACAGATTGTACGCCGACCCCTCAGTACATAGCAGCCCTAGTGGAGTTGGTATATCGTCAGCTAACAGAGGTCGGAGAGGATCTGGAATTGTTTGCTAAACACGCAAAGCGGAAGACTATATTGCCTGACGATCTCCTGATGGTGAGTCGGAAAAATGATGCTCTTCGAGAGCTTTTAAAGCAACATCTAGACTCTATAGAGAGAGCCGAGACCAGCAAAAAGATTGCTTCAGTCAATCCGTCTCAATCGTCGAAGAAATCTCCATTGAACACCACTATTGACAGGAGAGGATCTGAGCATCAGGAGGTTGCTGACTCTGGTAGTGAAGATCAATTCAGTGATTCTGGTAGCCAGTTTATATAGTGATTTTGATCTATTTAATTGTGAATTTTTAGAGTGGCAAACAAAAGCAGGCCTTGTCACCTTTCAATCCTTCGAAGTTTCAGCTCTCCTAACAACTTATAACCTGGTTGGTCTCCTTGTGTTCGTAGTCTGTCTGATACCAGCTCTAGAAGGGCATGAATTGCAGACGCGCCGAACGACGTCTATATATTTTGCTGTCACACGACCTCACATCCATTTGAAAAATTTGAGTGTCGAACTGGAGTCTGTATATATCAGAGTGAGTAAAATAATACACGAGGAACATTTGAGTAGACAATTCATCGTGCAAAGCAGACTCGGAACCAAACATAACTTCGAGATGCTGTTTAGGGTGCATTCTGTGAGAGCTCCTGGTTTGCTCAACTGGAAAATAATAAGTAGACTGCAGAGCACTAGGGCTGAGGTCAAGACCACTCAGGGCTCATCTAAGGAGCAGACCATTGAAGTCAGAAGCAAGAGAGGAGGAAGAGCAAGGGACCCATTTCAAACAAAAATTAAGAGTGTTTCAGAGTATTATCGTGACCCCAGATTCAGTAACATTATTCCACAATTAGAACAGACCAGACTAGCACCTACCGTTTCCACTTTTTACGCAAGAAACCCATTCCATGAAAGTCATATTGGAAAGTTAACAGACGTCTTGAACAAGTATATGAGACTACCTTTCAACAAGAAGAACTGTTTGAACAAACTGTGGTTGACATTCGAGGACTACAAGGAAATCGGAGGAGGAAACAAATTGAAGGTGACTGAATACGAAAAATTAGTGACTCTTTTGAAACGTCTTGAATCAATCGATCCACAACTCAAAAACGATGAAATTAATTCAATATTGCAAGAATACAGAAAAGAGGGTGATATGGGAGCTAAGTCTACTAATAAGAAGCAACTTGATGACCAAGGGAGAGCTGTTGCTGTAGGTCGTAGAAAGGCTTCCAGTGCTAAGGTTTACTTAGTTAAAGGACAAGGTGAAATTTTGGTGAATAACAAGCCATTGAATACTGTGTTCCCTAAGTTAAATGACAGACAGAGAATTCTCTATCCTTTGCAGGTGGTTGATTCGGAGAACTCTTATAATGTGTTCGCAGTCGCTAGAGGAGGAGGATCTACTGGTCAAGTTGATGCCATCAGACTTGCCATTTCTAAAGCGCTTACCATCCACAACCCTCTTCTAAGAAAAAGGCTGTTTAGTGCTGGATGTTTGACTAGGGACCACAGAGTTGTTGAGAGAAAGAAGCCTGGTAAGCTCAAGTCTAGAAAGATGCCTGCCTGGGTTAAGCGTTAAACTGTCTGTTTCCTACGAATTATAGACTCTGTTGGGTCTGAAATCTGTATATATTTGTCATCAATTATAATTGAAACATTATAAATGCATATTTAAAACTTAATTCCTGATAGAGACAGCCCAACATTACTGGCCACACTCTTAAATTGTCGAATTGCTCCCGTGAGCATCGATTTTTTGATCTCCATATCGGTTACTCCTTTACAGGACCGGAACTCATATTTTACATGATCTCTTAGTTCCCGCTGTAATGTTTTGTCCGGAATCTCTACCGTTTGTTAGTATTCCAGTCTTTCTATCTAAACCAAAATAACTTACTGCGAAAGGCTCTCAACATGTCTCTGTATACTTTCAGGGTTTCATTTTGTAGAAGGAACTATTATGAGTCAACTATTAGTAACTGAAGATCATCAATTTCTATATTCTCAACACACTTACGTCCTCCAAGCCAGGCATATCTCCACCTATACTCCGTCTGAATTTAGTCGCAGATTGGCCGGCTCTTAATCCACTCCTAGAGCTGAGTTTTCTAATTATGAATTTCATTAAAAACCACATTTATGAGCTTTTTCGACCACAGAGGTCTTCCAGGTACTAGATTCAGACTTTATGTCTTTTCCTATATCGTAACAGGCCGTTCAAGATGTATATTGACCAAATAGAAATAAAGAAACTAGTCTGCGTCTACGCCTTGGATCTGAGGTCCGAAAAATATCTGTGCGTATAAATAATTTAGATGAAAGGCTTGTTATTGAAGACGAGGAAGGCCAAATAAATAGCAATTATTAATGAAATTGTGACAGAAAGGCCATTATATTTAGCAAAACGCCTCTATAATAGTATCAGTGTAATTTTCTAGCTTTGATTTGCCCAAATACAATCCAAAATGGTGAAGGACACATATTACTATGACCTGTTGGCTGTCGAAGTGGATGCCGATGAAATCAAGATAAAGAAGGCATACAGACGGATGGCATTGAAATATCATCCCGACAAGAATCCAGATGACAAAGAGGCAGAGTCTAAGTTCCAGGATATTTCAGAGGCATACCAGGTGCTCAGTGATCCACAGAAAAGAGCTCTGTATGACGAGGTCGGAAAGGAGGATCTTTCGCAGGTAGGAGGAGCAGCCGAAGCAGTAGACCCACGAGAACTGTTCAGCACGATGTTTGGAGGAGAAGACTTTGAACCCTACATAGGAAAACTGACTCTTTTGACTGCAATGTTTGATGAGCTAGACAATGTCACTGCCGGAGACTCCGACAACGCCCCTCCCTCACAGAGCCAGGAGGTGTCACTTCATGGATCTACAGACATGTCAGTCAATGGCGTGCAAAACAATACGACTGGAACAAAGAGAGATAGAGTTGATATAGAAAGGCTAAAGAAAAGGCAGGAAGAAGAGCTCAAGAAGGCCGAAGAACTCGCTGCCAAACTGATTGAAAAGATGAAGCCGCTGATAGACAATTCGTCCAGGGGGTATCTAAGGAATCAAGATATAACCGAGTTCCAAGCAAATATCAGCAAGGAAATTGAATCTCTTAAGATTGAATCGTTTGGTGTGGACATCTGTCACACAATTGGTAAGGTTTACCTTTTCAAGGGAAAGTCTTTTCTAAAATCCCAAAAAGCTATTCTTGGAAAGTTCCACAAGATGTCGTCCTCGCTGAAACAGAGTCAAAATACCTTGAAGAGTATGTGGACAATGGTCTCATCGGCAACTGAAGCTCAATCTACTGTGGAAGCTATAGAGAAGCTACAAATAGACATTGAATCTAACGAGGTGAATGATTACGAGAAAGCAAAGCTCGAAAGGGCTGTCACAGGTAAATTCATATCTGTTGCTTGGGCATCTTCTAAATTCGAGATGGAGACAACATTGAATAGAGTTTGCTCAAAAGTGTTGAATGATAAATCTGTACCTATAGAAGTCCGGAAAATGAGAGCAGAAATATTGGTATTAATGGGAATGCTTTTTTCGAATGCTAGACGTGATCCTGATGACGATAATGATGTACAGATGTTTGAAGAGTTGATGAGAGAAGCCAAAGAGGTTAGGGCCAGAGACTTAAGAAGAACCGCAGCTTCAAAAAATGTTTCGTCCACACCGAATGGAACAGACAGATTAACTGGAGAAAACAAGACCGAACAAAAACCCATCGGCGACCGAAAAGGGTTCTTCTCAAAGCACCTTTAATGTGTTCTGATTTAATTAAGAAATGGTGCTATTAATATGCATTTTCTTTTAAATTTGGCGTTATTGGAGCGTCAAATTGTTACCTACATAAACTAGATTTAGTTGTCCATTTTATGGGGTATTTTAAGATAAACGACATTCGATGATCCAATACATTGATATAATAGTTTATATATGAAATTTTGAATAAAAGCGTTGGAAACTTATATAAATCAATAAACAATAGCCTGTAAAAACTACACAAAAAGTGCAAAAGTTAATAACACTAGAATAATAAAGCGATCAATGTTATGGCGTAGGTCATGAAAAGTATTATGTTGAAATGAAGTATCAATAGAGAAAGAGAATCAGATAAAACATAGGGGGTATTGAATTGTGAAGATTCAAACACCAGATGAACCATACAGTTTTGCCCACTCTTCAAAACGTTCAAGACCTTCCTTAGAGACACTTGGTCTAATATATTTCAATGAATTAATGAAATCAGGAAGAAATAATGGTCTAATTTCGCTTTTGGAAGTAAGAAGCAGTTTATCCCCTAATTCTCTAAGAGGTCCCATTGCCGCATCCTTCGCTAAAGCAGTGAGATCTGATCCTGAGAAAGTATCGGTCAGCTGAATCAACTCTTCCAAATCTTCATCAGATAATGTATTCTTCTGATGCGAGAGTAGTCTTTTAAATTGTGCTTTTCGGGTATCATATTCCGGTAATGGAATGTATTGTCGCCTTACGAATCTTCTTCTAGCTGCTTCATCGATTGCCCAGGGTAAGTTTGTTGCTGCTAGAACAAGTACTCTTTGAACATCCTCTCCCTGGTCTTTACCAGCTGCAGCCTTGGTCAAGTCTGACCATTGAATCAAGAACTCGTTCTTGATTCGTCTTGATGATTCGTTCTCGCCTTCATTGTCTCTACTTCCCAGGATAGAATCAATTTCGTCGACGAAAATGATAGAAGGTGCTAACTTTTTAGCAAGTTGGAATAATGCACGAACTAACTTCTCTGATTCACCCAAATATTTAGATGTCAAAGAAGAAGCGGATATAGAAAAAAAAGTCGACTTAGACTCCGTAGCTACGGCCCTTGCAAGCATAGTCTTACCTGTACCTGGTGGCCCAAATAATAACATTCCCCTAGCAGGCTCACGAAGACCGCTGAACAAATCAGGTCTCAAAAATGGATATACCACCGTTTCTTTGAGAGAACTCTTAGCAGCTTCTAGACCTGCAATATCCTCCCAATGAACTTCATCTCCATGAACAACAATCTCATTGAGAATTTGTTTGGCAGCAGTTGGGTCCACACCTCTCAAAGTGGCAATTAAACGATCCTCATCTTCTTCCAATGAGGTATCACTTTCCAATGTTTCGGTATCCTTTGTTGGCTCATTGACATCCTTAGAAGAAGTTGCAGCTCCTGAAGAAGTGGACCTTCCACCCGGTCTATCATGTTGTGTAGGTGATGGTTTTCTTGATGACGATTGCGTGGCCCTTTGCTTTGGAGGAGCTGGAGAGGCCGAAGCTCCTCTCACTTGCTTTCTAACAGGCATATGTATAGCAGAAGGTGGTGGTGATGTGGTTCTATTTCTAGTCGGTGACTTGTGTTGGGGTCCCCCAATAGTTGAAACCTTATGAGGTAATTTCACAGCTGCAGATATCTTTAATGCAGCTCTAGCACGATCTGCGGAGGTCTTCAGAGGGGCCGATTGTTGAGGTATCGTCTTACGGCTCCTACATGGCTTGACTTCCAGTTGTTCGAAGTCATCCGTGAGATCAATTAAGTTTTCGACGCTCTTATTCTTTCTGTTATGTCTCGAAATATTTCCACTCTGTTGAAGTTGTTTTAATGTTTCTTGTTTATAAAAGTCTCTGTTATCATCTGAACTCCCATCAAAATCTCTAAAAACGTCATCTTGTGAGCTGTGAGAATAAGATTTCGATGCTGTAGATAAACTGCTGGAAGGGGCCCATATAAGATTAGCTGCCTTTTTGGCTGTCACTTGAGATGATGCCTGCGACGAAGCCTGCGAAGGGTGACTCAGATTAACGGAACTAACACTTGCATTGCTATTATTTGTTCTCAATGATTTCATTAAAGGCTTGGTAACCGTCTTTTTCGTGTTCATAGTCACAGGATTATTTGATCTCAATGTTGGAACAGATGTGTTAGCTCTTGAGTTCGGTGGGGAAATTCTTGAGGGAGCTTGTTGTTTGCCTGATGCTGGAGACTTCTCAAGTTTGTTCTCCAGCCTGTCCATATGATCATCTGATTGAGCCTGAAGAATACGAATCTCATCAAATATGTAGGATTCCTCGTCAGTTAACTCTTGACCAATAATGTTTTTTTCCAGCAAATCCACCTTCGACTGAGCTACCAGGTGTAGAGATCTCCATCCGGTGAGAGCTTCCATAGCTCTATTATTCTGTTCCAAACTCAAATTGCTCAGAGAAACGTTCGCAATCTCATTGTACAACTCCAGTAACTTCGGCAGTGGAGGGCTGACATCCTTCTTCTTTCTGGAAAACATGGTTGAAACACTAGTCTTTATGTACCTGAAATTTGCGAGGGTCTCCTTCTAGGAACCACTTTATCGCTTTCTCGTAATCCTTGTTTATAAAAGGAGCTTTTATATTCGAGTGCACTTAATATGTTACAACTTGAAAAATTGACACACACATACAACTCCGACGGAGACCTGCTCACACAACTAGAACAAAGAACAGGACTTGGATTTGGACAGTCCCTTTTCGTTATTGCTGTTACGTCAAAGAAAATTCTTTTCTTTGTCTCAATTAGCAGCTCGCACTGACTTATCCACTATCCACTGTCCTATTAAGCAACCTATAGGAAATAACTAGCTAATGTGACCTGTAATCTTGTCCTTTCCCTTTCTTTCCCATATTTTCTACTATCATGTTTTTATCAACTTCCCACAAAAGACCTAGGCCGCCGGACGCTGCGCCTCATCTCTACTCTGTTTCTGGAGATTCTAGCTGCAGCGCCACATATATAACTCTCATGGGAAAAATCAAAACATGTGGCTAATGTGGGAGGTGTCGTCTGAATTGAAATGGTGCAAGGATGTTATATAGAGACCAATGTTAATCCTCTTATACATGACTTGAGAGATATAATGGGACTGGAGTGAAACTTATGAGTAGATTACAAACAATTCAGCGACTGCATGGCTTACAAATTACTGGGAAACGAAGAGGAGGTCATTTTTCGGGAAATGTTATTTCTTTGACCCCGAAATAAGTCTCAGGATCCTCTGGAACGTCACTTCGTATCTACAGATTCTCGCAGATGTAGTGGTCTTACGGGATGCACCATCGTCTTTTTCTACATGACACATTCTTGAGACCAGCGGTTCTTCTATCCGAAATATTGTCAACAAACAGTCCACATGGGAGACATTTTAAACACGGCCCATAACAAGGCCCCTAAATTAATAGGCGACCATTGCCATCCAATAAATTAGATAAAACCGAGCTTTCAAACGCCTCCTTTGGTCAACAGAACTCTCTCGTCACACTTAAGTGACTTGACAGTTTCTATCACTAACGGCTTGCCAAATTCTTCGGAGGTAACTTTCGATAAAGAAAGAAGGAAGTGACATAAAAGTTACAAAATGGAAAAATTTTCAGCTGCGTACTTTTATATAGTTTTTAATCAGGCAAAGCGATTTTCAAGATGCAGTTTATTTGATATATTGATAAACATATAGGATATCTAGAAGAAGAAACTAAATGAATGTAACAAAAACGCTAATCCTAGTGAAATCTTGGAGGCCCACCAGACATGCTGAACAACAAAGGGGCAAAGGCTATAATCGAAATCCCAGGTCTTGGTTTCAGAGTTGAAATGACCATTCAAAAGTCCGGTGTTTCCATCATAATCACCCATAATCGACCTCACAGTCACCTCTTTGATGTATTTCGTTGAATTAACAGTTTTAGAAGCCTCCCATAATCCGCTCTCGGGATGGAAATTGTAGAAATTCTCACAGCCTTCGTGATCATGACCGGTCATGATTACTCCTGAGCTGCTATTTTTGAATGCTGCTTGTAAAACGGCCTGTGAAGTATCAAATTGTAGATGATTCTCAGATTTCAACAAACCTATACGATATTCAGCACCGTGGGGCGAATTATCCTTAGTATAAAGCTCAATTTTTGGTCCATCGACACATAAGCCTTCTCTCTTGTACATGGGAATATGTGTCAACAAGATAGTGGATCCATGATATTCATGTTTCTCTAATGCCTTTAGGAATTGCCAGGTATAATCCTTGAATTCGGGTTGCAGAAGAGGACCATCTAATGCCAGAGAATTCAATACAACAATTCTCCAGGGGTGACCCGTTTCATTATCATATTCGATCCAGTAGTTGTCTTTACCGAAAAGCTTTCTCCATCTACACATATGCTGATATGTTGTGTCCCCATATCCAATATCATGATTTCCAGTAATATTAATAAATAAAGGTTCGTTTGTCATATTGGCTGACGTCCAGTCATAAATATTCTCGTGATGATAATACTCAGGTTCCGAGAAATAGCCACTTTTCAGCTTCTCGTTAAACCAGTCAAAATGAGCACTCCAGTTGACATCTTTGTGAGCACCAATGAAATCCAGCTCAACATATGTCTGTTCAATTGGTCTAGGGAATAGCCTTGTCATATACCTTCTAGTTCGATTGTAGAATTCAGAGTCAGAAATCCATTGCGAGGAAAACAAATCACCAAGTCCTATAACATGCGTAGGGTTCAATCGTGCCTTCATCACATGATAAATGTGCCCTAGATAGTAATCATTCCCGTAATTATCGAGTCTCTTGATGTATTTTGTGGAAGGCCAATTACCGTTGATTTGGGGATCTCCGATTCCCAACATACGTATGTCTGGGGGTGAAGGAAAAAGATCCGCATCTTCTTTCAGATAATTGGACTTATAGATGTCTCCCAAATAAGGAATATCAATGATCTGACGCTCAATTGCCGAGTACCTTGCTTCGTTTCGATAGGTATACCTCCAAGAACATTGTTCTGAATTCAAGCTTGGATATGTAAAAATATACAGATTTAACAATGATGCAATAAATGTCACAATCCAAGTTATCCTGCTGAGTACGATATTCGTCATAATTAGTTCCTGGATCCGAGATCAATTGCACATCAAACAATATGCCTGTTAAACCCTGGAAGCAACATGTAACGAAGAATATCTATAGTCAACAACACAATTATGATCCGGAAACGAATGCCAGAATATGAATTAAACACATCTCTGCACCATTTGATATCCGGTTTCACCGCCACTTGTTGATGTGTTATTCTGCTGCGAATTGTGAATCATTCGCACCCCGTCCAAGTTCTTTAACCCACATTCCAGGAGTTACAGGTTTTTGTTTAGCCTTAGTATTTAAACTTTCTCTACTTTCCTGCTAAGATAGAGGTTTAGCTTCCTTTATAAAAATGCCTCTGGATGTTCAATCAATGCCCCCTGCATCCGTTGTAGATCACTTTTCTTGAATATTTTGTTAAGGCAGTTTGTCTGTTACTTATATCGTTAGCAATAAACATTAATATAACATTCAGTTATGATGATTATGCTCTACCTATATCTCTTTCTAGTCGGTGTTGCCTGGTCACACTTTCTATTAGTCTCCAAAAGGAATGAAGCTAAAATCTTGCAAAATGGAGGACATGAGAATGGAAAGGGGATCACTGTAGCTATTATTGTTTTCCACATTTTATGGTACTTCAGTTGTTATCAGGCAATGATCTATGATAACAATTACATATTTGATTTTTTCAGTTGTGCAGGGGTCCTGTTGAACGCTTTTGGAATGGTAATGCTCTATTTTGTTTCTTCGATCTTAGGAGAATATTGGACTATCAAATTAATGATTGCCCATCGCCATCCCCTTATTAGACATTGGCTTTTCGATTATATCAGACATCCAAATTATTATCTCAATGTATTTCCAGAACTTCTTGGATTAGCATTACTTTGCCATTCATGGTTAACCATTAAGATACTAGGACCATTATATGCGGTTGCAATGGCCCTTAGAATTGGTGAAGAAAACATGATCATTGATAAAGTTTTAATCAAGGAATAATGTTCCTAATCTCCAATTCCGTGATGGTTCTCTACTACACATCAGTTCTGAGTGGAGATTGCTTTAATAATAACTTTACAACTATATTTAATAAAACAATACAACGAATATTTAAACGATCCATCAAAAAACCATGAAAGCCATCTTAATATCTACCATAGCTGGTATATCCGCTTCTTGAATTGCTCATTTGGTTCTGCAACAATTTCTTGAACCCATTGCATAAATGTACCATATCAGGATACAAGTTACCGTGTAATTGGTATCCATTTGGCTGAACCCTGATGTTCCATGTGTAAACCTTATCGTTCTTCTCATTCAGTTTGAACAATAAGTAGAACCATCCGGGTGATCTATGGTTAAAGCAGAAACAATAACATGACCTGTTCTTGTTAGCCTTAGAATATCTGATTAACCATTCCCTGGTATCGTTCAAAGGCTCGTTCTTGAACTTTTCGTGATTCGTAATTTCCTCCACCTTCAAGTGCAAATTATTTATATGCGAAACGATCAATTCATCCAAATCATGATATCTGAATTCACCAACCTGTAGTATTCTCCCAATACTGTATTCATTAAGTTTATCATGCTCTACAACATCCAAGTGTTGAAACAGTTGATTCTTAATTTTCCACGTGACAGTCAAGTGATCAATTCCTTTTGAAGATGGTCTGATGACAAACTCTCCATTGGACTTTGAAGCAAGATAATCTTCCGCTTGCTTGGAGTTGAAATTATGGAAATATGGATGTTTAAGGAACCTCTTCATATTACTCTCCTGTGTTTCTTTCTCTTTCTCTGCCTGTTTATCTTTTTCTTCGGCATCAAAATCCCATAGTCCTTTAAACTTCTCTATTGTCTTTCCAGTAGTTGCATAGGCGATATCATTTCTGAGAACAGACAACTCGGCCCTAAATGCACCATAATCAACAGTCTTAATAGTTGCTTGGATAGCCTGGCCAGCCTGATACTTAGACAAAAGGTTTGAGCTGTCACCGTATTCAAGCACATTGGCTCTGGATACATTGCATGCTATTCCCGACTGCGTAACTCCCAATAAAAACCTGTTATCAACTCTTTGTAGAATGATTGAGATAAGATGGCCTCTCTGGAAAGTCTCCTTATTTTCACCACTTAGTAACTGGAAAACTTCATCTTCGGTCAAAATATGGAAGGATTTTCTCAATTCTTCATAGTTGTTCTGTAGCTCCTCTTTAATCATTTCTAAAGTAGCTCTCTTTCTATGGCCATGCTCTTCTAATTGATCTGCATATCCTTCTAGCAATAGATCATCAAGTTTCTCCACACCCTCTTCATATAATTTTGAAACAACTCCCCCTTCATCATGTTCAATTTCTTGCTTTTCTTCTTCCGTTAGATCGAGAGCATCACTCGCCATTTTTCTTGCTAATTCATAATCCTCAGGATGAATTCTAGTAGCATCTAATAACTCGACATCTTTGTCAGGTCTATCTGGCACTGGGAGTTCAATGAATGGTGCACAGTTCAAAAAAACAATTTTAGAGGTGAGACCTTTAACAATAAGATCCTCTCTTCTTAACAACGAGCCTCCAGTTGATTCAATCCCTTTTATGAGACTTCCTGCCTTTCTAGGACCTAATCCTGCAATATATTGCAAAATGGTAGAAAAATACTGTGATCTGACAGCTTCGTTTATCTTGACGCCAACTAAACATGCCACATCCACAAATATTGATTCGACAGCTTCCTTGATCTTATCAGTGGTTAGCAAATTCTGATGCTTATGAATAGAAACTGACGTCACTGAATTTCCTAATGCCATGTATTCCAGTAAAGGACTCTGGACATATCTTGCAATTCCAATACAAAATCTTGCAACTGTAGGCTTATCACTGAACTCCTGCGCGGCACGATCTGAATGTTCATAGAGTTTGGCAGTTTCATTAGGAACGTATATCACTGGCAATAAGATAGGATCACCTTTGTACTCATCATCAGCATCAATTTCTACAGTGATATTATGTTGTCTAATTATCTCTTCAATCTTTTTGGTCATTGATGACAGTTCAACATTAGAACTCGATACTGCAATAACTTCGGGTTTGAATCTGTTAATCACTTCAAGAAGTTGTTTTTCGAAGTCAGAATGTCTATAGCTCTCAGCAAACTTGATATGCTCTGTGAGAACACCATCATAGTCCATAGCAATGGCTATGATAGCAGAATCTCTCTTACCATCGCCATTAGAAATGGCGAGCACCTTTGGAATTGTTCCCTTTGCATTAGGCACAGGATGAAATGGAGCCTGATCAACCTTGTTCATGAAGCTCTCTCTAATATCGAAGTAAAGTATTCTCTCGCTGGTTGTTTTGATCCTCTCCTTAACATCGGCAGAAATAGAAGGTACAAGTTTTTTCAAGGCCAAATCCAGAGAGTCCTTTCTTAACTGGTTCCACTGATTACTAAGAGCCGAAGTACCATCCGACGACAGGAATGAAAACAGGTGATTAGCAAAATTTTCAAAGGCATTCTTCAATCCAACTTTGATATTAACATATCCTGAAGATTCAGCTTCTAGCATCCTTAGGAACAAATCAGGTTGATAGGAAAACGACTGGGTTGGTCTATTGATTGCATATTTGAAGTCAGCATAAGGAGAGTTCTCCATAATTTTAAGTTTACCTTTTTCCGTCAGTTCCACGTCAATATTTGCATAATTTTGGAAAGCCAGTCTCAAATGTGCCTTCAGTTTTGGGTTGTGAGCTAATTGTTCTGAAAAAATATGCTTGACAGCATTTGTGGCCTTTTCAGCAGTATCAAAATACGACCCATCAATCACAGCTTTCATTATCAGGTCCCCCGGTTGTTCTTCATAGTCTTCTGTGAGATATATCTTGTTGTTTGTAGAAACATTTTCACCGAACTTTTCAGAGTCAATACCAATTTTCTTAACAACATCATATATTTTATCGTTTTTTATTCTTTCAATTGTCAAAAACTTGGAGTGTGATTTTTGTTTATGATTCCCATCAGTCTCTTTTGACAAAATTTCACGGAGCTTTGTGCTATAAGTAAAAGTGAGGTAGTCTTGCAGATCCTGAAGTTCAACGACAGTTTTGGCACCCTCAATGTATTCATCATAAAGGATATCCACAACTTCTATAGATTTGAACATGTTTTGGATGTTAATTTTTTTCTCGAGAAGTGCATGATAATCGATATCAAGTTGAACAATTCTCCATAAGTCATTTTCGTTTAATAGTTTCTGCACCTTCAGCTGATCATTTTCACGATAAGTATGGAGAGTGTAGTCCTTTCTACAGTTCCATATCGTTGGTACTTCAAGGTTGTCTCTCGAAATAAAATAGACAACTTGGGCAACAGCTTTCTTGAAAGGTTCAACCAGTGACTCCTTATCTTGGAAAAAGGCTAATTTCTCTTCGTATAACGTTTCAGATATCCATTGCTGCTTGTTTTGAAATTCTTCGTCACTCAATGAATATTCTTTGATGCCTTGACGAAGAGACTGGAAACGTTCAGGAATGTCAGTGATTCTGATTTCCTGATCTCTCTCTGTCAAAAGATGCTCTTTCAGTTCTTCAAACTCGAATACTTGATTCAACGTGTGAGGTTCCTTTGATTTCTTAACATTGTATGCGTCCTCATCAACTTCATCCTCCATTTCAGGCTCATCTTCCAGACCTTCTGCCTCAATCGCCCAAGCATATTCTTCACCGTCTCCAAAGATTTCATAAAGCTCATCGAGCTTATCTTGATCAAACTGTGAGTGTCTAGCGAAATTCATTTGTTTGGCTTTGGCAGATCTCATTCTGGCAAGTCTCTCGTCACGATCTTCATCGTCTTCTGAAAACTCATCATCCTCAATGAAGTCGTCGAATTCTCCCATGGTGTCCTGTTCTCTCTGCTTTCTGATTTTTCTGGATGCCTCCATGAGATCGTCTTCATCGCCTTGATCCTCCAAATCCTCGTCTTCATCGTCCTGTCCTTCTTCATCTGAAAACATATCTGTGAGGCCTTTGGCTCCACTACCTGTTTCATCATCGTCGGCGCCACCTCTTTTAAGACGTTTGAACTTGCTTTTCTCGGATAGATGTGATGGTAGCTCCCCGGCGTTCTCCCTGAGAAGTTCAAGATCATCCTCGTCAAGTTCGTCTTCAGCTTCGAGCTTTTTCATGGCCTCTCTCTTTCTCTTTTTATGTCTGTGACGTTTTCTTCTTTCTTCTTCATCAATGTCTTCCTCGTCATTGCCTTCAGACTCGTCTTCCTCGTCATCCACAATAAACCCTTCTCTCACCTTTCTAAGTGCTTCCTCATCTTCATCCTCATCATCATCATCATCGGAAGAATCTACCACTTGTGATAATCCGGAATTTTCTGCATCATCTTCATCAAGGACAGCAGAGTCGTCAATCAATTGCGACTGGTGGACAGCAGCCTTTTCTTCATCAGACATCTTGAAGCTATCTATTTGTCAAAAAACGTGCTGTTTTATTTTTTGCTGATGTACAAACTTCACCAAATGGATCTCTTCAAATACTCATAGACAATGGATGTCTACCTTTGTGTGAACTAGAAGGAAACTTTCACGTAAACTGACTGTAAAGAGTTCTGATATCCTGGGTGATTTATACTCGTAAACCTTATATCAAAACCTTCGTTGGACCCCTTGCTGTCGTCGTTCTGGTCAAATCTTACCGTGAGGTCTTCAAACAAGTTTATTACTGGATCACAATTTCCGGTTATAACCTCTATCAAGTCGTCCTTGTCTCTCTTCTCTTCTCTATAATTCATCATCGTCTTGTATTATTCTAAATCTGGTTTAGCCTTTAAATTTTCCACCGTCGCCCAGTTGCAAAACCGGCCGGGTAATTAGAGCACAGCCATGGAACAATATCATCAATCGAATCTATTAAGAAGAAGTATATACTAAAGTTCAGACACTACATCGCAACCGATTTCAATCTACAGAGAGCTTCCTCGTTGAATGTTGTCCTTGAGGTCCTTGAGATGCTCGTCATAATGACGACTGAGCTTGGCGTTAAACTGTTTGTTTTTGTCGTTGATAAAACCGGCTGTCTGATCTTGTTCGATCTTGCAACGTTTCTTGTATGAATTGGAATCCTTGGTTTTCATATCATGAGCTAGTTGATTAAGTTTCTTGGTATTTGTGATTTTTGCTATGATCTGAGCCTCGGATTCGCTGTTATCCTGTGATTTCAGATGCTCGTACAACTCTTTCTGGGTGTTATATTCGTCCTGCGACAACGTTGACATTCGTTTCAAGCTTTTCACATATGTCTGGCCGGCAAGCTGTTTATAATTCTGAAATTCTCGCATGTCAGCTGCCGTTTTTCGGGATTCCAATTTGGAGTTCCATTTCTCATCCTCCTCCACACTGTAGTTTAGTGCCTTGAGTCGCTCATAATTCACGCCTTTCAATTCCAGATCTGTTTTCAAAGTCTCTTTTTCTGCCTTCTCTCGTGCTTCTTCTGCCTTCTTCTTGTTCTCAATATCGACTTTCTTGCGTTCATGTTCTTTCTGAAGTTCTTTTTTGTTATTTGCTTGTGACGCCTTTTTGAGCTCCCGAAGCTGCTTGAGTTTCTTCAGTCTCTCCAGTCGTCCTGAACTGTCTTCCATTTTGTTTTGCTGTGGTTACAGATGCTCATTAGTGTGTTTCAGTGGTCCTGGTTCGTCATCTTTGACTATCTTTAAAGACCAATAAACTCTCTTCTCAGCCTCTCGACAGGAATTAGAAGGTAGTTTGAGACGATCGGCGCGTCGAGTGTTTATCTAAGGTCTTATTGACCGTCAAGACAGATGAAACAGGCTAATCCGTCCCCCAAAAGTCTCTGAATATGTCTTAGACAACATATGCATACACATTATAGTGATATTTCGACTTATATGGCGTAATTTATGGCTGATAAAAAAGATATAGCAGTTTTTGAACACAAGAACGACGAAATCAAGAGTTGATTCCGCAGATAAGGAATCCGGAGGATCCAACCATAGGTGGTCATTTATCCGGGGTATTCCGGAGACGAACCTGATGCTCACTCAGATTCAATATATATAATAGGAGCGTACAGTAGACCTTTTGGGAACAACTAGCGAAAAGCAAGATTTTACGACACTCTAACATCTACACTAAATTTGTTAGATATACGATACCTTTACACTAGCTCACTGCAAAAGTCAATCCTGTAACTACATCGGTCTCATCTCGACGTACGATATGGCCATACTTCTCATAAGGTGTAGTGGATTGTAGGAAATAGATATTTGTTGACAAAAGACCGATTTACATCGTCCAGATAGAATATATTTCAGGAAGCAAAAGAGCAAAGGAGCAAGACAGCAAAAAAAACATTTTTGTAGATAAAAAGAGATCTAAAAATTCTAGAGATAGTTTTATTGGGTATTTATGGATCAATGAATTAGACATTTCCAACAGAAATCCTTTGTTATAGAAATAGATATTTGATATGGAAGCAAGTCATCTTCATTCAGCTCCATTATGGAAAAAATTGTTGTCACCATTCCAATACGGGGAACCCAAATTAGATGATGGCTTTTGGGGACCTGTCACCTCTACAATCGATTGGTGTGAGGAAAACTACGTTGTTTCGCCTTATTTTGCCGAGATTGTGAACTCAACAACCAATATGTCATTCTTCTTCCTATCTATGAGATTGCTATACTCGTCCATCGTGAATGAACATGGACTCATATTTATCTTTGTATCTGTCGGAATGTGTGTCGTTGGAATCGGATCGTGGCTGTTTCACATGACCCTCAAATACGAATTCCAACTATTGGATGAATTACCAATGATATATGTTACTGCTCTTCCATTCGCCTACATTTTCGGCCTAGAGGTGGGTTCCAGAGCAAAGAGAATTGCTGTCTATGCAGCTACTGCTACCATCATCAGTGTTCTCACATATATTTATTGCTCCGTCTATAAGAACCCGGAACTTCATCAGGCATCATATGCATTGCTCAACTTTGCAATCATCTTCAAATCTATCTCTCTTGTTCGCGAGCACGTCACAGACCTCCAAACCAGACGTTTGATGTACAAACTGGTCACTTTTTCTCTTTTTGAGTTTCTGTTTGGCTTTGTGATCTGGAATCTGGACACCATCTATTGTTCACATCTGATTCTGGCTAGAAGACTAGTAGGTCTCCCTTTGGGTGCCCTGCTGCTTGAGGGTCATGGTTGGTGGCACGTGTTCACATCCCTGGGGGTATTTCATTTCATCATCTACAACCAGCTTCTCAATGTATGGTATCACAGTAGACAGAATGACTACGAATTAGTGTGGGCCTGGGGGATCCCATTCGAAGTTAGGTTGATTACGAATAAACAGACTTCGATGCATGATACTACTAATGTTTCACCTGTCTCGAAAGAAAAGTCCAATTGACCTCGTGGTTCCCAGTTAAGAGCTCTTTGGATCTCGTTGACTCTCTAAGACACTTTCGGAGTTTCTCCAAAATTCCCCATCTTCATTCCTTTTATACTTCATATATATAGTTGTTCTGGTGTTTATATACAATCTGTTTTACATTTGTTTCAATGGTAGTTGGTAGAAATATCTTAAGATCGAACAGTCCTCTGATAATCTTATCTCTAACCGAGATATCACCAAAATGCGGATCAGAAAACATTTTTATATTCTCACCTAATACTATTGGTTTCCTCCCTCGTCTTACAAAACGTGAATTATCTAGCTCTATTAGACCTTTGGATTTCACAGGAACAGACTAGTCATAGGAACCAACAAGATTCAGTCTTTTTAGGACAAAAAAGAGCAAAATGGTCTTTTTCGATTATCCTCCCGCCCTACCCGATGACCACGTTGGATACTGGGGTCCAATTACTTCAACAATCGATTGGTGTGAAGAAAATTACGTTTTGTCGCCATTCATAGCAGAAGTGGTGAATAGTTTCACTAACTTTGTGTTTGTGGCACTCGCAATGGGTCATTTGTACTCCACAATCAAGAACAAATTTGGAAATTTGTACATCTTTGTTTCCATTGGATTCGCTTCGGTAGGAGTGGGATCGTTTCTCTTCCACATGACCCTGCTCTATGAGTACCAATTAATGGATGAGCTTCCTATGGTGTTTGTCACTGCTCTCCCATTCGGTTACATCTTCAGCTGGAATCAACCTCCTTTGGTCAAGTATTCATGGAGAATCGGCACTTTCGTAGTCACAGCCCTTTTCACCTACATCTACATTTTCAAATGGAGAAACCCAGAGATACATCAGGCCTTTTTTGCCCTGTTAAACTTTGGAGTTATCTACAAGACTCTCAGAACCATCCAAACTGTGGTCACAGTTGCCGAAACAAGAAAGACCCTATATAAGATTCTCGCTTTGGCCGTCTCTCTTTTCCTCTTTGGATTCTTTATCTGGAATATGGACTTCCTTCTCTGTCCCAGCCTCATTTCTATTAGAAGAAATTGGCTAGGATTGCCTCTGGGAGTGTTGACTGAAGGCCATGGTTGGTGGCATATTTTCACAGGTTTGGGTATTTACTATTTCATCATCTACAATCAGTTACTCGCCACTTGGATGACTGGAAAACAAGACAATTATCAGTTAGTCTGGCATGGAATATTCGCTGAAGTAGAGCTCAAAAGGACTATCAAATCAGACTAATTGTTTTGCATTCTTATAGAACAACTTCGCATCAGATTAGCTTCAGTGCTTCACCAATAAAATCCTTGTATAACTATTATTTCTATCTATTTATATAACTATTCAATTATCATCGTTTTACCAGCTCCTCACACCTCTGTTTGAGCTTCTTATTAGATCCGATCTGAATGACTTTTCCACAAATGAACTTGAAATTATTCCCAAGCATCTCCAGCCTTGGATCTGAAGCTGTAGGCAGCGTTTGCTGCTGTAAACTTGAAATTTCTGATTCGAACTCTTCAAAAGCTGACTCAAACCACATTTCATTTGTTACATCCATATCTGCAGCAAGAACCAGTCCGATTGTTTTGATCTTTTCAAACAGATAATTAAACTCCACATGCCTTTGTATAGCTCCCTGTCTCTCAGTAGCTTTAAATGCGATCTTAATTAAAGAAGCTACTAATTCTTCATGGCTCTGCTGAATAACAACACAGATCAATCTGAAGAAGGTTAATTCAATTTCTGTTCTCAATTCGGCTTCTGTTTGCTCGTTTTCCATCAACTCTCTATTGAACTTGATCACTCTGTTTAGAAAGACTGTATCTAAACAAACATTGTGATTAATACAACTGGATAGTAACTTGCTGAAGAAAGACAAGTTCATACAGAGAATAGATTTGAGAATGGAATGAAAAGCCGGATCATCATACAACTCTCTAATCACAGAAATGAATTGGATAATCAAATTTCTATCTAGAAAGAGTCTAAGAACATAACTATCAGTGATTAACTTATTGAGAAGAAACACAGCTTGCATATAGATGTACTTGCAATTCTGTTCACTGGCTGAAAACGACTTTAAGTTGTTCAAAAGAGCTTCCAACCAATTCTCATTTAAGTTTAAACGTTCAATCAGACATTGTTTTTCCTTTTCATTGGTAATGTAGTTTCCAAGGATAATCATGGCAATTGATCTGACCGACTCATGCTTGCTCAGCAATAACTTAAGATATTCGTCAATCTCGTCATTCTTGTTAGCATCGTTCAAGGATAAATTCATTATCGAATCAAATATCAAAACCAGTGTTTCCTCGTTTCCTAAATCTAGAAGATTGATCAATCGAAATATAATTGTCTGATCATTTTCTAAATCGACTCTACTCCTGGTGATCAAACTCACCAGTCTCACGAGGCGATCCAAATCTTCTGGGACAGCCCTATTGGCCTGAACTAAATCAGTGAGTTCTAGTAATAACCCTTTGTTTATACTACTAACTTCTGGATCAATCAGTTCTTCTAGTATGCCAATTATAACATCATACCAATCCTCATCGGCTTTAATTAAAAGGCTGACCAAACCCTTGATAAAATCAGACCCATCTTTATTGGAGTATTCTCTCAGAGATAAACAAGCTGACGAGCATTCAAGTATCAGATTATGAAGAAAATGAAGAACAAAGAAGTTGGATTCCCTGGATGGATCATCTATGTTTTCCAGAATGAAATGTAGCAGTTCTTTCCATGATTTTTCTTGTATGATCAAGGTCCTATTAGACTCGGAATCTGCTACAAAGTTGGCCAATAACCGGAATGACTTAGCAATCAACTCTTCCTCTATGTTATTTTCTATGTACTTGGATACCAGAAACCCAAGTAAGTGCTCTACGAACCCTTTAACTTGTGGATCTTGTCGTAACAAAGGATCTCGAAGAAGAGTCCCGAGTTGATCTAATTGCTCAATAGACAGGGCCTCAGGTTTCTTCAGCTGAGCCAAGAGTTGTTCCACTATTTCATGTAATTGGAATCCCATACCTCTTGGTTATTTGATCAATTGAATCATGTAAGTTTCACTTTTCGGTAAACCTTGCTAACGTACTCTCCTATGTTGAAATTTATTTAGTCGCTACAGAAATTTCACGAACCACGATTAGATATAGATATTATTATTTGCCAACATTTAGATACTTTAGGATGGTTGTCTAGCGCACATAATCATTAGCTTTTGCAAATAGACAAGAAAGAACACCATATAGCTAAACAATATACAATGAGATAGAAATAAAGAACAATGATATGAATACAGAACTGCTCAGCGATGTCTTCTGACTTCCTTATACCATCCAGTACCAATGTCTTCTCCTCTTGTTCCAGTCTCTCTATCAATATATCCATCAACATTACAGTCATTGAGCCAAAAATGGTTGGATAAACCAGCAGCATCCATTCTCATCTTGGGATCGGTGGTTAACATACACCCAAGGAAATCGCTTATCTCGTGAGAATCGGTTTCACTAAGCTTATACTTTTCCATTAGAACGTTCTCGAGCGGCCATGGTTTCAGGTTGGTGATCTGACGCAACGTCTTGAAATCTGAGTGGAAATATCTCTTGGTATTGTAACCATTTTCCAAGACCTTTCTTGGAATTGGTCCAACAAGCTCAATAATTTGAGCTAAATGATCGTCATTTTTGCTGAAGGTAGGACCCTCTGTTGGCTCAAATAAATAATCGCCAGTAAGAAGTTCAAAAATAAGACATCCAATTGACCAAATATCAGACGAGCACCCCCAGTTAGAACCCAAGATAACCTCAGGAGCTCGATACTGTCTTGTCTGTATATCGTCAGTAAAGTGTCTATATATCCAACAAGCATTTCCGAGATCTGCAATTTTCACTTTGATTAAATCGTCATCTTCTAACTCATCCTCGGCAGGTGGATCTACTGCAAACGGATTCTTAAGACTTTTACCTAGTGATTGCAGATCCTGCATAGGTGTCTGTGTAGAAATAGCTTGCGCAATAGGAACATTAGAGGTGGTGTTTCCAGCAAAGCTGTTAACAGTATTTTGCAATGGAGAAACAAAAAACGAACTAGACCTCGATCTTAAAGGAGAAGGTAGTGGTTGAGAACCTGTAACTAATGTTTGACGTCTTGAATGTCTGCTTTTTCTGAATGGAATCTGTCTTTTACCATCCAATTGCAATGAAACAGGGGACGGTGTTCCTTCAATGCCACCATTCTTTATACGAGAAGATACTCGCCTTAAAAGTCGTCTCTCCCTTTCTGAGTCTTCCAAGAACTTGACTAGCTTTTCGACATCCTCGATCTCAAGAAGGATGTTCTCGGGTTTGATATCGGTGTGAATTATTCCGCATTGTCTATGCAAAAAATCAACCGCAAGTAACATTTGTTTAGCGATTTGCTTAACAAACTTCATTGGCAGTCCTTTGTGTTTGTACCGTCTGATTAAACTAAGGAGATTTTCACCGAGAACTTCTAGAACCATACAAATATGAATGCCGTTCACTCCCTGATGATCAAAGTAATCAAGCATCTTGATGAGGTGTGCATGACCAGGGTGTTCAGGATCCGTGTGGTTTATTTTAGAAAGCAATTTGATCTCGTCAATAGCCGTCTCTCTATAATTTTTAGCGCTTCTAACAATCTTCATAGCAACATGACGATTTTCTTGTGTATCTTTAGCCAACCAAACAGTGGAAAAATGGCCCCAACCAAGCTTCCTAACCAAAACGTATCTTGAATCTTTATAAGTTTCTCCTATATAGGCTGGGTGGTAACCTCCTGGAACATAATCTTCGTGATCTTCTTCGTTGGTTGGATCAATCTCATTATCCGAGTCGGAGCTATTATCCTCCTCGTTATCACTCTTATTTCCATGTTTTTCAAGGTTTAATTCAATTTCCTTGTCCTTATCGATCTCTTCTGCGCTAATTGAAAGCCTTTTAACAGCGGTGTTAGATGGCTCTGTTGTTCCTTTGATCAGCTCTACGTCATTCAAATTAGTCAACTTCTCAGTTACTTCTTTTAAAATCTCTGCATCCTGGATAAAATGGTGCTCATGAGGATCTGGATAATCACCTCCAGCCTCCTTAAGAGCTAGTGACAACTTTGATGGGACGGTTCCTGTTTCTATATTCTCCTTCACAGACTTCTGTTGTGCACTTTCAGATCCGCCACCATAACCAGACGACGAAGCTGACATTATTTTGTTATGTACGGTCTTTCTGATTCCAAATTGCTATCTCTTATAAATATGAGAATATACTATTGCTGATTCAATAGTGAATCCTGCCCAATTCTTAAAACTTTAGCCTGATACTGTAAATCCTCCAAGCTAATAGTCTCGATATATTATCTGCTACCGCTGGACACTCCAAATCACTAGTTTGGTCTCCTCTGGTTGCTCAGAACTTCCAATTTTTTTCTGGATCTTCTTCCTGTAATCCTCACTTCTTGAGAACTATTTATGACCACTTAACTGCTCTATATACCTTTGTCAGTCAATACAATTTGTCTTTCTTTGACCATCCTTTGTCTGGAGGAGAATAATGTTTATGCTCTTGCAGGGTTTTCGCCATGCCGGAGATCAATCGGCTGAACGACGCATCATTTTTTTTGCTTATGTAATATTTGCGTCGATTCAGACGATACAACTAACAAACAACAACGATCACTTCAAACAACTTCACTGAGTTACAGTATCACAACCACTGTATCGAAAATATATACGATTCATTAAGATAGGGAAATACTAATGTGAATATATATGGATCCCATGTAAAGTATAGGAAAAAAATATAATAAAAGCAAGTAATATTTGCGTGAGTTTCTCACGATATCTAATCTAGCTCATCAGCCATCTCGGTATCACTGTCAGCATCCTTTTTCTCATCCTGAGCATTCTTCTGGGCAGCTCTCTCAGCAGCAAGCTTCTCAGCAATCGAGGCAGCCTTAGAAGCTTCTTGCTTAGATCTCAACTCCTGTCTCAATTCTTCTTGCTTGGCTAAGTATCTACCTCTGATAACGTTACCAATCGAAGCCAATTCCTCGTATTTGGCAATGTACTTAGCTTTGCTACTGTCGTAACCATCATCATACAGCCATTCCTCGGTATCCATCAACATCTTGGAAAGCTTAGACTTTTCGTCCTCAGAAGCGAATGAAGCGTATTGCTCATCCAATTTTCCTCTGAGCTCATATATGTACTCCTCTAATGCATTCTTTCTGTCCTCAGTTTCAGCAACTAACTTGTCTTCGGCAACCATCTTTCCTTCCCTTTCAAAGAAGTCAGCTAAAACGTTTTCTGGAAGAGACAAGCCTTGGAAAGTGATTTCTAAGTCCTTGGTTTTTACCAGCTTCTTGACAATCTTGTACTCTGGCTCATCTTCTGGGGTAGCCTCTGGGTTCTCAATCAATTCCTTTACTTCCTGCTCCTCAACAATGTATGCAGACTCGATAGTGTAGAAGCCAGATGGGTCATTTCTCACCTTCAACTTACAGGTAGCAGAGTCTTGACCTTCTGGGACGACAACACCGGAAATCTTCCATTTAGCTAATTCGGCAGAAGTGCCAGTTGGCAATTCTTCTGGGTTTGTGTATTTAGCTTCAATCTCGAAGTCTGATGTTCTGAACAAAGTGATGAGCTTAGTAGATGGGAAAACTCCCCCCTTAGGGAACACTTCTAGGTGGTCTGTATCTTCAGCATCTTTAGCCCAATAGTATGTAACAGAGAAGTTGTTGCAGTCTTCAAACTTAAATGGTCTGACTCTGAGTGTAGGGGAATGCATAGCGCATATGAAAGCAGCACCTCTGGCAATAGCTTCGTCTTGATTCAATGTGAAAGACAATGGCTTACCGAAGATCTCGGCCAACTTAGTCTTGACAGATGGAACTCTTGTACAACCACCTATGACCTCAATAGAGTCAATCTCTTCAGCGGTGATACCAGCAGTCTTCAAAGCAGACTCGATTGGAACGTTAACTCTCTCTAGAAGTGGCTTGACCATTTCTTCCAATTCCTCTCTGGAGAGTTGAGAGGAAACATCGACATCATCCATGACGGACTCGATGTTGATAGGAGCTTGCGTGTTAGCAGACAACACTTTCTTCAATTTCTCAGCAGCTGCCAAAACTCTGCTATAGCCCTTTGCGTTGGTTCTGATATCAATCTTGTATTTAGTCTTGAATTCGTCAGCAAAGTGTTCAGCAATAGCTCTATCAAAGTTTCTACCACCAAAGTGCTTATCATAAGCGGAACCTAAAACCTTCAATTCACCTTTCTTGATAGAAGCTACAGAAACAGTGTAGGAAGAGTGACCGATGTCAATAAATACAACCTTCTTTGCAGCATCTTCTGGCAAGTCGGTCTTGAACACACCATATCCAACAGCAGCAGCAGTGACTTCGTTAACGATTCTGACAGGGTTCAAACCAGCAATTTGACAAGCATCAGCGGCAGCTCTTCTTTGGAGCTCGGTGTACCAGACAGGAACAGCCAAACATATATCGGTAATTTTGCCCTTGGTTTCCTTTGTAGCAATATCCTTCAACTTATTCAAGTACATGGCCACAAGTTGGGTTGATGAGAATTCTTCTTGCTGACCTAGATATCTAACCTTAGCAGCCGCAAAACCATCCTTCTCGACCAAAGGGCAAGTGAAAAAGTTCTTCTCCACCTCGAAGTCTGGTGAGCCGGCTGGCAATGCCAAAATTCTTTTGAGGTTTTCAACTGTATTCTTCAGGTTGGAGGTTTGCTGGGTCTTTCCAGATTCTCCAATTGATCTGTTTTTAACACCGAATCCCACAACGGTAGGAGTGGATCTGTTGGAAACCTCGTTCACAACCACATCGATTCCTCGGTTCTTTGCAACGGCAACAACTGTGCTGTTGTTACCTAGATCAACACCAAATGGAGTAGACATCTTAACTTATTGAATAACGATCTATATCAATTATAGTCTTTTTGCTTCCAATAACTATATTATCGCTTGAATTAACTGTATGTATATCCTACTGTGTATTTTGTCTCCAGTTTTAATATACAATGATAGTCTTTAGCCAAACAATGTTTTATATTCTCTCTTATTCGAAACAAAACTCTTATAATTATCATTGACACCTTATTACCTTTACTCGCCATAAATTGAAAAATTTTAAATTTTTCTTAGCTTTTTCCTCTTTTGATGAGAAAAATCCAGAAGATTCTAGAATATTGTGATAAGTCACGACATGAAAAATGTCATGGACTAGTATCTGTAGATGACGACTAAATTAATACATAAAAGTTAATGGCATATGGAGCAATTTCAATATCCAACACTTAATATGGTGTGAAGAGTCTGCCATCCAGGGGACTCCATCAATTTGTACACGTCAGTAAGATATTCCTGAGAATTGGGAGTCAATCCTAGACTCTTCACAATATTCACAATCAAATTGATCTCCTGTTCACTCAGAATCTCAGTATCTCCTATCAGATACACTAATAAATGGAAATTGCTCAACATTGATGCAAGTTTTACGGCATCGTGGGACCCAAAAACAGATCCACAATACGTCTTGAGCTCCGCCATAGTTTGAGACTCGCCAACGTAACCACGATTCTCAATCGAAAATTTATTGCCGCTATCCGATTTGAAGTACGGAAGAGACTTTTCAGGGAACCCATGAGTCAGAGATACTAACAGATATTCGACTGGAAAACTAGGAATAGCATTCTGCTTCACCTGTAAGCCGTATTCATTAACCTTTTGGTAAAATATCTCAGGAACATATCTCTCATCGTTCTGCTCATTAATGTAGACTTCGTTCGGATGCGTAGAAGGAGATATGAGAGTTGCCTTTACTAACGCCTCTCCACTCTCCGAAATCTGATACGCCTCGATATCAATCTCTCCGGTGGTGTTTCCAGAAATAACACAGGTGACAAACTTGGAGGAAAAAGTCCATGAGTCAGACCACTTGCTAACATTGGGGAACTTCAGCTGCCATTTAACGGTAAAGATTGCTTCCAAAGACGAGAGGAAAAACGAGTTTCGGTGCCTCTTACAAATAACTTTACCATCTCCACTACCAGCATCCATGAGATCAGTGAAAATTATACCCACAGGAACCAACCCAAGTTTACTAGTCAAATCCAATACTTTCTTTTCATCATTCCATTCCTGTAGTTCCAATCCGTCTTCTTGGTCTGATTGAGGTAGCTCATATATTGCCTCCACCTTTGCCTTGATACCCAATGGAACCTTATCATATCTGTCATATGTTCCAAACATAAGACCAATCCGCTGAGATCCTGACAATCTCCATGCATTGATGAAATCATTGATTATTTCACTATCTTGGAATTCCACATGGTCAATCATTCTAAACTTCTGTCTTTGCAGGGTGATAGCTGAGGGTTGACACTTGGAACAAATTCCTTTTGGCCATGGATCATGACCAGCAGGACATTTTTTATTAATTGCAAAATTAGATTCGCTTAATGGCGAGATGTATGATGACGAGGACTCCTCCTTGTTGGCTAGTGAGTTAAGCTCGTTAACATAGGCATGGTAGGATATGTGCTTGATGTTGTGCTCCGCTTGATATCCCTTGTCCCAGGGAGGAAGAGGAGAGCAATATTCACACATTCCCTTGTCTGTGTGTCTGCAAAGAGAAGTTTTCTTTCTAGGAATCAATCCTTTTTCTTTATCCAACAGCTCATCGATAGCCAATTGTCTAGAAGGTGCTATGCTAACATTCTTGATCCCCACAGCCTCCTCGATCTGTCCGGACTTCAATTGTCTACCAGCCAACTCTGTAGTGGCCTTTTCATACTTGAGAAACAGCATGTCTCCATTTTTTAACTTGAGTCCTCCGACTGTCTCATCTTTGATCTCCAGTGCCGATTTGCCTTGTTCATTCGGACTGCTTGCAACCGTCAATGATTCTGGTTTCAGTTTCGGTAGTTTTCCCAGAAGTTCATCCAGAACGTTTCCGAATGTCTGGGATGTATCTGTGTTCAATCTGAATATTCCATCTTGACATCTAAATCGAAGAACCTATATTTGCTCATTGTTAGTACTATGATTTACAACTCATCAGAACCTTGCCCTCGACATACCAATGCCATTTTTTCACTTTTTTTTACTTCACACCTATAGTTTTCTCTCTAAGATCCGTCACTTGTATGTTATATCTAATTCTCTGCAACTTATCTTTATATTTCTGGCATCAATGATAAAAAAACGATAAAAAAGACAAATACTTAACCAGACTCTATAAAGCTATTATATATTTATTGGGGAAAAGGAAAATTATTTAGACCTCAAACTTAAAATCCCTCTATCTTATACCAAAAGAATTGGATTTTTCCACAATAATAGATATTATAAGGCCAGACCAACAAAGATACGTTAGTAATCAAAGACTTAGAGAATAGAAAAGTGAGTGATAGAAACTTGAGTGTCAACTGATGATTGCAGGACCGTTTAAGAACATCTCTTTGCTTCTTGGTGGATGTAAAAAATCGGTTTCCCTACAATTGAGATGCTATTCGTCATCATCAAGTAACGACAAAATGGAATTCTATCGACTTCTGGCCCTTTCAAAAAGTGGGGATGCGAAATCGGACTCTCAAGTAATAAAAGAACATACATTCACTTTTAACACAAGGTCCAAGAAGGATAAGGATAATCCCGACATCGACAAGATCTTCGGATTTTCAGGCAAAAACAAATCAACAAAGTCGTCTAGAAGAGATGTTACATATAGACTGGTCAGTCGAAAAATAGCAGGTGTAACTGTTCCTAAAAGACCGATAGAACCGGATAACTGTTGCATGAGCGGTTGTGTAAACTGTGTTTGGGAGCTCTTCAACGACGACTTACAAGAGTGGAAGGCCCTCACGAACCAGGCTGTTGAAAAATTGATGCAACAAGGTGACAAGATTAAGGAGAAATGGCCAACAAACTTTGATGCCCCTCCTGCCCAACTTCCTGACAAATACATTCCCGACGAACTCAAACAATCCAAAGGAAAAGAGCAGAGAAGGGCAGAAATGCCTTTGGGATTGCAGGTATTTGCTAGTCTAGAGAAGAAAATCAAGAGTCGAAAGCGGCAAATAGCCGAATCCGATTCTTCTGCTCCACTCTCATCCTCATCTGTGTCCAGCTCAGGCCAACAATCCGCTTCTATATAATACTACTGAACATTTCAGTTACCAAGATATATTTTATTTTGGTTGTTTATACATATAATTTAGACCAATAACCGTACGATAGGAATTTTCTTTGTAATATAAAGCTATCAAGAATAGCCGAAGTTGCAACAATTACTCCGTTTCCACACCATTGGCCGTCAAAAACACCTTGGCCTCTTCGATCTCGCCTAAAAGCTCTTTGTATTTGTCTTCCTTGTCCTTGAACGTGTAAACTCCGTATCCCAAGGATCCTAGAGCATAGCAGCCAAATGACACCAATGCCCACCAAGGTAAAACTGGTAGTATCTCTTGCTTGATGACAGCTGGTACAGGAATCACTCCGACCAAAAGACTGAAATAGATCGCAGAACTCAAAAATACAGTCAATACCGTTTCCGATGCCTTTGTCATTCTTCTGTATTCGATGATTCTAGGTACTATTAACATCTAATTTCTTCCTTAAAAACCTCCGCCCTGGATATAGCTGCCATCAGTCCTTAAAGTCTTCTATCTGCGCGATCGAAACCAACACGAAACCTTTCGAAAAATCAGGCGGTGAATCTGGGGATCTCAGTTACAGGGGGAGCTCTACAAGATTAGGAGAAACAAAGATAATATAGAAGACATTGAAGATTTACTGAAGAAATTCAGATCCATCAACTGTAATACGGAAAAGAAACGGAACGAATTGAAAATAAAGAACTGTACATGGAAAAAACTAAAAGATCACAATAGGGCAGTCAAACAGAGACCCAACACCACCATAAATCCTGTGGTCTGGAAACTGTGATCAGCCAAAGCCTTAGAACTTGATGAGGAAGACGAAGACGAGGATGAAGATGAGGAAGTATCAGAAGTCTGGGAAGATGAAGATCCAGAGGTAGTCTTTCCTGTCTGCTCGTTGATGGTGTTTGTAGAAGCAATCGACAGGGATAGATCAGAAACGGAGTTTCCATCAGCATCCGTAACCGAGTAGTTTGTGGGAGTGAAGTCCATACTAATAATCTCTCCAATATTGGAGTTGTTGGCACCATATAAAATCAAGTCTAGAAGTCCACCCGGTTGTTCTGGAAGCGTGAAGTTTGTATCGAAGACAGATGAAGCGTCCTCAATAAGGCTTGCATCACAAACTACAGGATCTCTATTAGAAACATCGGACTCAGAGATCGATGGGATGGAAGAATTGCCGATCTGAGACTTCAAATTTGCATAATCGTCTTTGTAAGTCAAGTCTCCATCATCATCAATTTCGACAAGACCATAGTTATTGTCCTGCTCAGAGTATTCATAAATCAATCCACCACTCAAGCTGTAAGCAAGACCTCCAAAAACACCCTCGCTGACCTCGTCGAAAGTTCTTGGACGCTGCTTGTTACAACCATACTCCGAGAAGAATACGGGGATCGTAGAATTGGCGATGGTGTCGTTCAAAGTGTCGTAACCAGATGTGGACCAAGTGGAAGATCCTGAACACCACTCATAAGAGTTCAATCCGAAGAAATCGGACTTGGAATCATCATCTTCATCTCCGTCGATGTTACATTGTAAATACTCCCATGTTGCCACTCTAAGTCCATCTGTAGTGACGTCTGCGGCAGAATAACCTACAGGAATGCTTCTGTCAGCATTGTGAGCGATGTATTGCTTCATATCTCTCTGGACAGCACGGATATATCTAGGATCTATTTCAGCAGAACTTGCATCGTTAATAACTTCATTTCCACTAAAGAAGCCAAGTAGGTTAGGGTAGTTCTTGAAAGCATCAATCATCTTGAAAACTCTATTCAAATACCACCAGTTGTAGGATGACTCGGGGTCATCTCTATTAAGTGACTCGTTGGACAGAGGCGAGTTGACATCAATGATGACGTAGATACCAGCTGCATTGAAGATAGTCATACATTCATCATGGTTGATTTCCGGGTTAAGGGTGTAAACTCTGATCACATTGACGGGATTTTTTTCGGTCCCAAGATTCTGCAATGCATAAGCATCTCTCATGCAAACATCTTTGTCTGAGAGCACATCGTAGGTATTAGAATCCTGGTAGTCTGAGGATCCACCGGGCTGGTAGTCCACACCGTTGATGAAAAACACTTCACCGGGATCCTTTGCATCCACAGCAGGCTTAATGAATCTGTTTGCTTTGATCTCAATAGGAATGAGAGCATTTGCCGACGCTAGGAAGGCAAATGCCTCTACGAGAGTTTTCTTAATCCCCACCATTTTGAAGCGAATGTACAGTATCAGATAAATGAACGAATGCTGTGTCTAATAAGCTGGAACTTTCTCACGAGCTAAAGATGACAAGGCTATGGTGTCTATGAGACGTCTAGATTACTTTTTTGTTCTAGTTGCTCTTTGATAAACGTAATCAAGGGAACAAAGACCTTCTAATAATTTTATAAATTATAATATGAGCAGAAAACCAAAACATCTCGTAAAAAATCCACGGTGCGAGGATGTAATTCCCCGCCATCCGAAAAACGCGGACGATATGGTGACATCTTCCGAGTCGCGACAGATAGAATGTTGCAAACAGTAAGTGTGTATTGAATTCTTACAAATTATGGTCTTTATAGGACGAAACAGCTGATAGAAAGCAATTTCAGTCATCCAAGAAGACTGAAAAATCCCTTGTAAGCTAAATCTACGTCCCATAAAAGCTCTTTCAGTTCGTCGGCACTCAACAGTTCGTTCAACTTGAGGTTATTAAGTTTAATCAACCATTGAATCAACTTGGATCTGCCATCATATTCCACAAAAACCTTGTTCGTAGAAGAAACAATGTCACTCAGTAGCGGGTGGAGTTGTTCCTTGGTATTGTATTCTAGCTTGATTGCGTCCATCAGAGTAATAAAGGAACCAGTGGCCTCTGCAATCGCCTTACCCTTGGAACTGGAGTCAGAAACAGACGATATAGCAAGATTACTCGAAATATTGCTAGCCGAATGGTTCATAACAGCTGCCAAATTGGTGGCGGAAGATTGTGTGGGAGTTCCCATAGCCACGGTGGTGTTAGCGCTCTCGATGGTGGCCGGAATCCCAATTTCAATCCGTTTCACAGCTAGTGAACAATCCAGATGGAATCGCTGCACAAATGATTCTAGATTGTGGAATTCCTCATTGATTTCGTCATCCTTGAGAATCAATTTAAATTGGTTCAAAAGTCTCTGTGTCGTATTTGTGTAATAATCCTCGTTGTTTTCGAATTTGTCTTTAATGAACGACTTTTCTAGAACATTTATGGCTACCATGATAGAATACAGTTCCGAAAGCGACTCGTATTTGTCTCTTTGACGATTGTTCTCATAAAGTGGTATTTCGTGGTCCAGCGATCTTTTTGCCTTCCTTATCAGGTTCTGCGACACTGCCCCTGACGTCGAAGTTGGAGCATATGACGACTGCGATGAATACATAGGGATACCAATAGCCTTAACAGCCCATTTTATGTTTCTTAATGGATGTTAGTTAGTTAGATCTCCTCCTTTATACTCTTTCAACGTATTCTGAGGAGCCTCATGTCAGTATTGACCCGCGTTTAAAAATGACAGCTATATATTATCTACTTAAGATCTATTTGACAGTTCGGTGGAGTCAAATGGAAGCTCTAATGGACAGATATTGAAACATATCGAACATAGTGAGATTATGGAGAATCAATAAGCAAAAGAGAGAGAATGGAGGACTTTCGAAGTTTCTATTTTGGATAATTATTAAATATTTAAAAAATTTAGATTATTAAATATTCATTACGGAACATAAATTAGGAGATATTAGGCTCCTGCGATAGTAAGGTCTGTAGATTAGTCTCTATAGAGGCACGGAACCTACAATGCCACTCTAGATGTCGTTTGAGATCATATGGTCTCTTAAATGATCGTTCACAGTTTTCATGGGGACAATTTAGCGTCTTTTCGTCAACATTATTGAGGATCAGCTGCATAGCAGAAACATTACCTCTCTGCAGCTCTTTTGCGAAGGTTTTTGATGATTGTTTGTTTGCGGGGATCATATTTCTTTCAGTTGTAGGTTTGCGAACTATCATGACAGATGAATCTAGCGGATTAGATTCTTCAGACTTTTTTTCTTTGGAAATGGACTGTTTCTCGAGTTCTAGAGGGGCTTCGTATTCACGATGTTGTGTTTCATGGTGTTTCATAAGATCTTCCTTTTTAAGGTACTTTTCGGAACAAAATGTGCATTTCCACAGCTTAATAACTGTAGCTTCGTCGTGGATTTTCATATGGTTCAAGAGACCCGTAGGACCCACACATTTCTTTCCACATATCTCACAAACAAGCTTTGGATGTGATGATTTGATATGAAGTTGGAGAGCCGACCAAATCTTGAATGTCTTGAAACAGCCGGGATAATCGCACATCAGCTTTGCGACATTACTGTGTTGTTTCTCCATATGTTCTGCAAGTCTTCCCGGACGACTGAAGATCTTTCCACACTCGGTACATGTGAGTCTTCCGGCATTATGGACTGAATTTATGTGCCCCTTCAATGATTGATGTTTGTAGAAGGACTCTCCACAGCCTTCGTAATCACATTTGAATGACTTGAAATGCGTTTTTTCATGTCTTTTGAGATGCTGAGCCGAGTTTACCCCTTTTCCACAGACAGAACAATGGAATGGTTTGGCCTCGTCCGATGTATGTTTCAAGATGTGTCTTTGTAGATGATCCTTTCGGGTAAAAGTCTCGGTGCAGTTCGGATGATTGCACTTAAAGGGTCTTACATTTGAATGAGATCTCTGATGTTGCACTAGAAGAGACGGTCTGGAATACGCCTTTCCACACCCTTCCTGGTCACAGATGTATGATTTTGGTCTTGAAGGCGAGCTTGATCTTGAGGAGCCCCGTGAACTTGTTGCAGAACTTGTTATCGATGATGCCAGAGATTCCAGTTCAGATGAGTCTATGATTCTAGCACTTTTTGAACCAAGAAACCCATCCAGATGACTTTCCAGTTGGTGTGCCTTTCTCTTGAGATGCTCTCCCATTTCATGCCTCATTATCTCTTATTTTTGAGCCTTTTGACCTCTAGATTTTCCGAACAAGTTCTTTTAGTCGCAAATTTCAAAGATCTCTACTGATAAAGAACTAATTATCTAAGGGGTTGCCCTACCCAGAACGAGCAGATGCAAAAATTTTCAGAAGCAGATACAAATTGCATATACTAAGATACAAGGCTAACAAGTCAGAGCGGGTCTGAGTGAGGGGATAGAACAGCTGGAAGGAGCCATAAAGAAGCAATAATGGCAGATTACGGTGAGGATGAACGAGTGAGAGAAAAGTTCGACGACATTGAGGAGAATGGAGGAGAATTCAGCGACGAAGATAGATTTTCGGATGAAGAGACAGTAGGAGGAGAGAACGGAAAACAAATCATCACTGGGGGTTTTGGACCTTCAGATGCAGAGTTACAGGGACAAGGAAATTTTGCCAACAAGACCAAGAATTTAGCCATCCCAAAAGACCAGAGAGCAACAACACCATATATGACAAAATACGAAAGAGCGAGAATATTGGGAACCCGTGCCCTACAGATCTCTATGAATGCACCAGTACTGGTGGACATAGAGGGAGAAACCGATCCACTGCAAATCGCTATGAAAGAGTTATCTCAGAAGAAAATCCCATTAATTATTAGAAGATATCTTCCAGACGGCTCCTATGAAGATTGGAGCGTGGATGAGTTGATAATTGATCAATAGAATAATCGTTCTACATTGACCCACAGTATGGGCTGTTTGTTGTATTATGAATCCAAAAAAAGACATCCACATGAAAGCCAAATGTGTGGTTGTATCGCCCTTGCAACTTTGATCTTTTTTTGTATATATACCGTACTATAGTGAAATTACTAATTCCTATTTGACGAACTCAACTAATAGTAGTCCGATATCTTTAGTTTGTCACCACATCGATAAACTTGTCTGCAGCAAAACCCGTCTCTTCATTTAAATCGCTCGTTCTGCTGAACTTGTTCAACACCTGATCAATCTCCTTGGCCTCGATCTTGGCCCCTAGACTCCCGTTCTTACTTACCTCCATCACTTGTCGCTTGATTTCACCCGAGGAACAGACACCGGTCTCCTTTGATTCAAACACCTTGAATCCCTGAACTAATTCCTCCTTGCTGCTAAAACCACTGTATTTGTTGCTCATGAGTTTTAAAAACCCGCTGAAGTTCATACCTTGTTTCTGTGAATCTTGAAGCATACTACTGAGATCTTTATCGTTGGCTTTTTTAAGCCCAACGGTTTCTATTACTGACTTCAGATCTTTCGTTGTAATCTTTCCGTCATGATCTTGATCTATCACCTCAAATATTGCTTTGAATTGTTGAACCTGCTCCTTCGAAAGCTGGTTGATCGACGACTCTGTCTCCTGGTCCTACTCAAAACATCAAAGTTGTCAGTAAAATTTGTCATTTTTATTTTTTATCTCCTGTAAAATTTCAGCTCAACTTACATCCATGTTAGAAAGTGTATATGTCACCCAATGTATGTCCAAAGAATCTTTAATGTCTTCCTGTAGTCATCCCTAAAATGCTTTAAATCCTTCATCTAGTTATGATGCTCCAAAAGTAAACAATTGGAAACCGATTCAGATTACATCTGTACACCATATATAACGTAACCAACCGCTGCTCTTGAGAAATATTAAGTAATAGGAGCTAACTCATATTATTGTATACTGGTGTATATCTGAGTGAAGAATATAGTTATCCAGTACTTGAGGTACTTCTTTTCTTAGAGTGTGCTACCACCAAGTGTTTATTACATCCTAGAAGTGTTAAAGGACCAAGGAAGTTGACTCTATCATTACATAATCAGATATAATACATCTTTACACGGGAATCTTGATAGCAGTTCAAGAGATCTCTGGTGAATTAAAACCAAGAAAGCCCTCTGGAACAAAACAAGAAGGAAATAAAGAGGTAATAGCATAGGGAGAGAGGAGATATCCGAGGACATGTCTGCGAGTAGTTTCTTGAAGGCTGCTAGACAGTCCCTGAAAGATGGAGATCCAGACTACGTGATTTATTTGTGTGACAAGATTATCCAAGATATAGATAGTAAGAGTTATTATGCACATTTATTCAAGGGAAAGGCTCTGCACACATTGAAGCAGGATTCTAACGCATTACAGGCATATGAAGCAGCTACAGTAATTGATGCTTATGACTTACTATCCTGGAAAGGTATTATGCAAATTGCTCGAGAAAGTAAGGATTATAAGTACTTTTTTAAGATTTTGCCTGGGTACGCAAAGGCGTTGAGTGCTCAGAAAGACAATTTACAGGAGGTGGTACAAGAATTGAACAGTTATATGAAGAGATTCCGTAGGGATATCCCTGAGCTTTTAGAATATTATTTGAGACATATCATACCCGGCTCAGAATTGGGAGATCTGGTGGGAGAAATGATCGAAAAGCCTGAAAGATCTCTCTTTTCCTTAATCAATCTTTTACAGGAGAGAGAAAATTCCGAGAAAAGAGCACTAATTTCAAAACATAGACTAACTGGTGCAAGAATGCTGACTTCGGAGCAGCAAAAGAAGTATGATACAGTCATATGGACGCTTCTCGAAAAATCAGAGCTTCCAAAACTCTTCGAAACCTATATCAATATCTGTGCTGATGATACTTTCAGAATACGTATGGAGGACAGATATTTACAGTATAAATTTGAAAGGCTCAATGTAGCACCTGCTTCAATTAAGGAGCGACTTTTTAGAGACGTTTTTGAAACATCACAAGGGATGATTGTTGTGAAGAACCCATCTCAACTAGCGTGGAACTTATATCTTGATTGGTATGACTTTCTTACAATGAAAGCCTTGGATATTACCATTGTTACAGACTATATCAAGTTGTTTGGAAATGTGGGTTTGGGAGCCATATTGTATGCGTACATTCTTTCTGACATTTCTCCGTTTGATAAAGTCAAAGTTCAAGAGTATCTGAAAGTTGAAGATAAACCTCAGTCAAAGAGACAGAGAAGAAGACACAAGATAAAAATGTCAAAAAGGGCCAAGGAGAAAGAGCCTGATGAACCAGATGAAGATGAAGATGAAGATAACATTTCCATTAACTCTGTTTCTTCAGAACAAGAGTCGGCAAATGATGAACTTACACCTGCAGATATAGCTTGTCTTTTCTCACAAGGGATTAGTTCGGCTCCTGATACAATTCTGGGAAACAGAATTGTCATGATTTATTACTTGCATATGAAAGAATATGAAACTGCATTACATTTTGCTAAGCATCTAGTTACCCTTATTTCACAAGAAAATAGGAGAACTTCTGTTGATCTGCCTAACACTCAAAGAGATACCTTTTTATCATTGGCTACGATATACACTTATTATGAGTCTCCTAAAAATTTTCCAAAGGCTCTTAAACTCTACAACTCTGTTCTTTCATCCTTTCCTAATGATTTCCAAGCAAGAATCGGGAAAGGGCTAATTCTGGTAGAACAGAAGGAATTTAAATCTGCAGAAAGGCTACTAGTTGATGTTTTAAAGGAATCACCGACCAACCTGCAAGCATTATTAGAGCATGGTTGGTGTAACATTCAACTCGGAAACTTTAAAACTGGAAGAGAGACATTAACCAATGCCCTTAAGTTGATAATTGGAACAGATGCAGAATCGTTTGAGACAAGAGGAACCACTCTTTGGCGAGTAGCTGAATCATATTTAATCGAAATGAAACAAAATCCACAGCTGAAGGATGATGAAATAAACATTATGGTAAAAGCTGCATATTCCACTTTAATTAAATCTCTGAAGCAGTCCAGCTCATTAGCCTCTTCATATACTTCACTTGGTATTATTTACCTCAATTACCACGGGAACAAGTCCACCGCTTTGAGGTGCTTTTATAAAGCGTTTGAACTCAATCCTGGAGATCTGATTGCGTCCAAAGAGATCGTTAGGGATTTAAGCGAAAAGCAAGATTGGGAAATGGTGGACATCATTTGTCAAAGACTTGTTAACTCTGATTTAGGAAAAAGAGAGCTTTTAGTGCTCACGGATGATGCCTCCTGGCCATATAGGATGCTTGGTTGTTCTGCCTTGGAGAGACAGGACGATGTAAAAGCTATAGAGTTTTTTCAAAATGCTCTTCGTTCTAATTTGTCAGATATAGAGTCATGGATCGGACTGGGCGAGGGATACTTGTCAAGAGGTAGGTTTGACGCGTCGCTCAAAGTATTTAATAAAGCACTCGAAATTGATCCTCAAAATTGGAATGCAAAGTATCTTCTATCGGTTGCTTTGGGAGAAGTTGGAGAATTTGATGATAGTGTATGTCTCCTGAAATCACTTGAAGAAAATAGACCTAATGAAAGATGCATTATTTCAAGGTTATATGAAACATTAGTGGCAAAAGCAGATTATGAAATGAGTACAGGACTTATATCAAGATCTATTGACACATGTTATGAAGCTTTTAGGGTACTTAAAGCTGCCTCCTTGCTGGAAAACAAATCAATTTCTTTGTGGAAATCACTTGGTGATGTTCTGAGACTAATTCTCAATGTCGAGACACATATTGCAAGTTTGCCGTTTGAATTATTGAAAGACATATTTGCCAAAGATCCGCTTGATTTTCAAGACTCTGAAATCATAGAATTAATTTCTACTATGGACCCATTGTCTTCTGTTGATCATGACGTGCTAATCCAACAGGCAAAATATAAGGATCTGATCTGCTTTTACTTGATAAAATCGTATAAAATTGCTCTAAAATGTTTGAATAGTTCTAGTCCAAAGTTATTGAAGGCATCGCTGAGTTATAATTTGGGAATTTCGTATTTGATTTCGTTCCAGAAAAGTGACTCAGAAGGTTTAAGAGAATGCTCAATTAAGATGTTCAATAAAGCTATTCAGTTAGAGACTAATAACTCTGAATATTGGATTTCCTTAGGTATTGCCTCCTTGACAAAGAGTCCAAAAATTGCTCAGCACTGTTTTATCAGGGCTTCAGCGATGTCCCCAAGAGACCCTGTCGTATGGATAAATCTAGCGGTTTTATATTTACATTATGGCGAAATGGATCTAGCAAACCAGTGTTTTTTGAGGGTTCAATCAGTTTCTCCAGGCGACTCAAGTTGCTGGACTGGTAGAGCGTTGGTAGAGCAAGCATCTGGAGACCTGAAGAGTGCATCACAACTATTGACACATTCTTATGTTGTATCGAATGGTGGAAACCCACTCTCAATGTTGCTCTACGGTTTGTCTGTCGTCCGTAAAGTGGTTGGTGCTGGTTCAGATGAGCGAGAACTCGATAATGTTCAGGAATTAAATGTGGCGAACTATGCAATTCTGAATTATCTAAAGTACTATTCTGATGACCAGATAGCTTTAATTATTGCCCCATTAATCATTGAAAGAATCCGGGATTACAAGACAGGTATTCAACAATCCTTAAAATTGTGTTCGATTCTAGAAAAGCATTACAAAGAAACTGAGAGCCTGCAAGCTTTGATCCATCATTGTGTTGCCATAACCCAGCTTTCGCGTTTGCAGTTGGGTGCTGGTGACTACGATGCAGCAATAGAATCGGCTGAAACGTCCATGGAGTTTTTGAGTGAGACAGATGATTTGACTGACGAGATACAAAAATGTATCCTGTCTTCTTTGGCCGTTCTAGGCTTGTCTCACTTCTTTAAGGGTGACTTCGATGCATCGTTAACCGAATTTAAAAAGATTCTAGAAACCTATCCAGATTCCAAGAGAGTTGTAGTATTGATTGCCCAGGTACTTTACGATTACAATTCTGGAGAGACTAAGCAAGCAGCAATGGATGAGTTATTCAACTATATTGAAAACTTTGGCAGTTCCCTTCTCATTGCGCTTACTATTGCATCTATATCGTTGGTTGATGATTTGTCAGACTACTATTCTGCAATTAAAGAAGAGTTGGAAGCGGTTTCTCTTGAAGAACGCCTGGGAGACAGTCTCGATAGTATACCATATTTCCTCGAAGTATTGGGTGAGAGAATGGGAGAAACAGATCTAACTGTCTGGCAGAGAAACGCTTTTCTATTTCCATCCGATTTCCGAGTTTGGAAGAGACTTGATAAGAATCTATGTTTAAATGTATCTCTTATCTCTACCAGTGTTAACTCTGAACAATTAAGTGAAGCCTATGTTAGTTCTGGCGAGTTAAGAGAAATTCAGAGAGGCCTACTATTGAATCCTAGTAATCAGAAGGGATACCTTTCTCTGCAGGGATGCCTCTGATTACATTTATGAATACAAAGTTTATAGTGAATAGATAGATAATATTAATGGCCATTAATAGGAAAGCATTTCAAGTCAAATTATACTTCCTGTAAAACTGTTGTCTCAAGTATTAACTAAAGAAAGAAAAGGATAAGAAGCAATAGCTAACGCAGCCAATGAATGTAGGACAAATGATAGATGAATCAGAGAGATATCATATAACTTTAAAACTCTTGATTGTTTTTAGCTAGTGTCATGTCACTCATTGCAAATAGTAAGTCATCCTCATCATCCTCTACAGTCCCCGCAGTAGCTCCATGATGCCTAGCTCCAGCTGAAGGAGGAGAACGTTCGTGGTCCTCATCGTCGGATTCAAACACTTCTTGATTAAATGAACGAAGTTTGAGAAGCTCTGGATTAACTATCTTGTTACTTCCATTGCTAGAATTGGTGTTAGTCCGGTGCGATGACCCTGTAAGCTTTCTAGCACTTGACTGCAATACCATTGGAGCAGATGTTCCGGAGGGTGAAGAATTCCGTCTTAATATTTTGACCAAGGAGGAGTTTGAAGGCGAAGAATTCGGGTGGAATTTTCCGTAACTGACAGAAGGAGTCATTATTGCGGCAGGCAATGAAGGCCTCAATGCGAGGGAAGATGGAGAGTAAGTAGAGGAGCCAGATCCTCTCCGAGTTTTATCAACCATGGAGAAGTTCTTATTAAAAATTTGTTGGGGTGCATGGGATTGACCATAACTTGAAAGAGCTAACTGGTTATGTTGCTGTAATGAGGAACTCTGTTGTTGGCTACTATGGTCCATATGGAAAAAATCATTTGATTTTTGAAAATTTTTGAAATTTGTTAAGGAATCGTCATATAATGATGGAGAATTAGGGGAAAATCTAAGATCAGGTTTAGAATCTAGCATCTTCATAAAGCTGTCTAAATCGTCATCCATGTAAATTGAATTGGAAGGATCCATCTCGGAAGATGAGAGGGAAAGAGACTTATTTCTCGACCTGAAATTCTGCAAAACAGGGTTGTTTGACTGACTTGGAGTGCTTGGAAGATTAATCGATGATAATTGTCCATCGAGACTGTTATTCCTACTAGATGGATTTCTGAACCTTGAGCCAAATGATGACGAGAATTTCCTCGAGTTTGAGGATACAAGATGGATGTTATCAGGTTGCGATTGATTTTGTGTAACAGATCCAATTGATTTCGGTAGCGACTCTCTATTTTGTCTGAGCATAGCCACTAACGAAGCACTAGAGTTTGTTTTGTTCAATGTGACTGGAATTGGCTTTGATGTGCTTGATGCCGAAATACTCTGTCCTCCTTGCACTGAGGCAAGAGGTATACTTGCGGGAGGAGGTGAAGATGACGAATTGATAGACCCGACTTTGAAAAGTTGGATCGATCTTGTTGATGACCTCCTTCGTGGCGACGGATCTCGAATAGACACTGACGACAGTCTATTTCTATGGTGTTCTGCTGGAGAGGGAATGCTGTTTCGATCACTTTCGTAACTTCCAGTATTGACGAGTGGTAAATGGTCAAGAGTGAATTGGGAGGAAAGCAACTCTTCATTGTCATTTAGTTGGAAGTTGCAGTTTTTTCTATATGACACCGACAGTCTCAAGGCTCCTATGGGGGTCAAGATAGACTCCAATTTCCTTGATCTGAGATGTTCTTCCTCATCAGACAACCTCTTGCTGAGTCCAATTCTACCCTTGGATGTAATTGTTTTGGATCCATCTATAATTCTACACGAAACTTGCATTGGACTGATGCTTTCCATCTTTGATCTAATTAGTTTGTCTCTCAACTTGTGGGCTGGCAAAAGCCCCGTAAGCAAATAAAGCGACCGGAACATGATGATGATTTTTTTATAGATATTAGGTAGCTCTAGGTTATCGTTATCGAATTCACTGAGATCGAACTCCACAAGCCATCTTTCTAACACTACCTCTGCTTTCTTATGACTTTTGACAATCACGTCGTCTAGTAACAAAGTCTGGTTTGAAGATAGGCCCCTGAGGTCGAGATAGGTCTCAAGCACTAGAGGAGGTAATGTTAATACATCTTTTGCTTTCCATAATGCCATGTCCTCCTTCGGCAACTCTGAATCATTCAATTGCAAGTTGAACCATTTATTTAGTTTGCCGTGTGGGTTGCCCTCAGATGCAAGAATATTGGTTTCGGGACCCTCAAGCGGAGCGACAGCCGAGGTCAATGACGATCTGGAACGCGCTATTATATGTGCAGCCTTTAGAAAGTAGTTTTGTATAATTTGAGCCAGCTTGTCTGACTGTTTCTCAGACAGAAGCCTGGATTGTCGTTTGATTGTTGACATATGAAGCGGCCGGATGCGATCTGTCTAGACCACTTAGATAGTTGAATGGCGTCTTTCAAAAATAGAGAGATCTCGAAGAATCCTAACAGTACGCTAATGTTGTTTCACCAACAAATCAACAGCTGTACCGATGTCCTAGTCCTTCCTGACTCCCAAAACTGCTTATCTGCTGTCCTAGAGTGATGCGGGTAAACGATATCGCTATTTGAAACCCTCAAACAGACAATCTGTACGTCTATTTCAATCCCAATACTAGTCACTCTTCTAGCAATCACTCTTGTTCACCGTTATCTCAAATCGCTATGTATATTCTTTGAACAGCCCTTTTTGTTTCTGGTTTCCCCTTGTGAGTCAAACAACAAAAGGGGTTTTGGCTTTCTAATCTCACTGATAAAGAATTCTTGGAGTGCATTATCTCAGGTCTATCGACGCGTCGTTTTGGGTTACATAAGCACGATTTAGAGGAATTTCCTAAACAATACTGATATGCTAAATAATTGTACAGAATTAAGATGAATTATACTAGATTATAGTAGCCAAAGAGTTCTACAGTGGTGCGTAGTCTGGAAAATTTGGCCAGTGATAGCTTCTCATAATTGTAGAACTTCTGAAGCTGTTTGAGCTCGGAGGTGAGAAGCAGCTCATGTTCTCTTCCTCGGACGTCTTCTCTGCTAATCTTATCGAGGAGGATTTTGTTTTGTTGTTTGACCTGTTCCAGTCTTTCAAGAATCTCTCCCATGTTGAAGGTGATTGAATTGACAAACAGGCGAATTGACGTTGGCAGTTTGAACCGAAAAGCGTATACGGCCCTCATGGCAGAACGATCCTGGGCTTTGGGGATCTCTTGTAATTCAACGAGTTGGAAACTTATTAGTCTACCCAGGATACTTCTCACTGAACTTTCTTTCATCAAGACTGCCTTACTGATGGATTTCTCGTCTATGAGACGTCTCTGTTGAATGCAATTGACGACTTTCAGAGTGTCGGCGCCGAGCATGGTTTTTATGTATTGTTTGAAGGTTGACTGGGCCAACAACGGAAGAAGCTTTGTGAATGGAACATAGAATTGACCTGATCCAGATTCAATTAACAACGGCATCCTGCTGTCGCAGGCTAGAAGTTTGAGATGGTGCATCAGCAGCGTCATGGTCTGTGAATTTAGCTGACCAGAGCCGCTGTCGAATTCGCCCTCATCATCTTCATCATCGGAAGCATGCAAATGCGCAAATTCATCGGAAACCTCAAGCTTGACCTTTTTGTTTCCGTTTGGATTACCGTCATTGAGTCTCTTTCTCTTTTGAGAACTTTCCACTGAGGAATCTGCAATTGTTCCTTGGAGATCGCTTTCTGTTAAGTGGAAAAGGTCACCACTATTTATCAGTTCCCGATAGACATCGTTAACTGTGATGTTGAATCCCTTTTCTTGGTCCTTGAGTTCGAACCTCATTCTCAATTCATCGTCCGTGTGGGGATCGTATCCAACAGTGGTCTGCCCAACGTTTGCCAGAAACCTCTCGAGCTCTGCCGTTGGATTATTAACAGGTCTGGACTTAGCCTCTATCTTGTGGAGAATCAGCGCGTAGATCTTCGCAGATACATCTCCGACTCTGTGACGTGCTTCTGTAGCCAAATGCAGCGACCTGACTTTCTTTAGATATCTGTCCAAGTTGAAAGTCAGTGGAATCTGAGGGTTGATGGTCTGGAACACGGAGTCAGAAGCACCTGTGGAAAATAGTTCTGATTTGACTTTGTCGTTACTCATAAGTTTTTCGTACCTTTGTCTGGTCTCCTCCTTGATCACCTGTAATTTCTTGGACTGCGAGACCACTTTGCCCCTGTTTTCGGCATTGAAAACCAGAGTCTGCTCATGAAAAATCTTGTGGAACAGGTCAAACTTATGCTCAAAATGGGTCTTTTCTACTGGACTAAGCCATTTGTCGTTGATAAGAACAAAAAAGGCCTTTTGGATCTCCTGGATTTCTGACTTCTTCACAGAACTCTTGGTGTAGTCATCGATTGTGAGATGGCCAGCCGTCAGAATGTTCTGAATTATGGAGGCATGCAGCTCCGAAAATTCTCTCTTGACGGTAGAAATGATCTCGCTGGCATATATGAGCTTACGAACCCCGATATCGCTTGGGAAATAATATACCGTAGACTTATTGGAGATATAGCTGGTTTCCTCAAAATAAACCACACAGTCGAGCTGTATAAGCGAAACCAGAATCTTCCGTGTGTTTGCTGGCTTGAAACCAGCATTCTTCACCAACTGAGCAAGACTCAATCTTTTGTGGTTCAACAGAATCGCATACAAATACGCAGCCTGTTCCCCTAGAAAAGACTTCAACACTCTGGTGTGCAGAAAAGACTGCGCCGATTGCATTTTAGCCCATTCAGGAAGCGCGTCGGGAACAACTGCGCTGCTGTGTGATCTGGACATAGCAGAAGAGGGGAGACGACTGGTTCTGGCTGTCCATCGCCGATTTGGTGGGATCATCTTAATTGTAGACACAGTTTTTTTGACTGGTTTCCCCCAGCCAGCTAAAAAATTTTTTAGCCAGAAGCCGACGCGTCGACGCAGAAAATCACATGACTCGGACCACATGATATTTGCCCGGGTAACCAATCATTCCGAATCAGGCGAAGAAAACGGTTTGGTGCAGAGATGTCGCTGGAGAAGACACTGGCCAATAAGAAGCAAATAATTTATAAAAATTTGAAATGGGCAGGAATTGAGCAGATTGGGGCCCGACAAAAACAAGAAGCAATCACGGCTGTCTTATACAACCGTTTCCATGAGGTCGGTCGTGGTCTCCCAAGTCCAATTAAAGAAAGATCCATTTCAATCGTCTATTCTCCCGTTTCTGGCTGCAAAGTTTCTCTCCGATGGGACGTTTCAGGGGGTTTTCCTGGTTCGCGTGGTTTTCCACGGGTATTTTCCCCTGACAGGCCGCGTCCCGCCAATTTTCAGCACGCATCGATGGACAAATTTTCCAGACCAATGGGATACACACAATATTGAATCGTCTTTGGGGGTTTTCATAGGAATAATAAAATGTTGTCTGGATAGTATATATGGATTAAATAATAGATTATATATATATATGATATTGATTGTTTAGCAGAATCATCGATTATTACAGAACTAAACAAGAATGTTCAGTAGAGTTTCTAAAAGAGGGTTTTCGAGCTCTGTGGCCAGAGCAATCAAGGTGAGCTCAGCAGCAGTCGCAGACTGTGAAGTCTCGTCGCTCAAGGTGGTTGTGAAAAACGCAGGATCAAAGGCCAGTGCCCCAGGTCTGGCCCATCTGCTTGCATCATCGAGTTTCCTCAACACAGAGTCCAAATCGGGTCTCAGACTCAAGAGAGAGGCCGAGCTCTTGGGAGGTGAATACAAGGCCTCAGTCACCAGAGACTCCATTGTCCTTGAGGCTAAGTTCCTCAAGGAGGCCCTACCTTTCTTCGTCAACGCCATCGGTGACGTCCTCACCTCCACCCTGTATAAACCTCATGAGTTGGCCGAAATCGCACTTCCATACGCCAAGGTCACAGCAGCCACTGCTGCTCAATCGCCAGAGTTCAAGGCATTGGAAGAGTTGCATGCCATCTCTTTCAGAAAGGGTCTAGGTGCTCCTCTGTACTTTGATGGCTCCAAGTCTTACTCCTCTGAAGACGTTTCTGCATACGCCAAGTCTGTTTTCTTGGACGGTAATGTGGAGGTGGTTGGTTCCAACGTTGCTGAGAAAGACCTCACCGGCTTCTTGGCAGAATCCTCCTTCTCAAAGCTTCCATCAGGTGCTTCCACTCCAGTTGAACAGAAATCATACACCGGTTTCGAATCTAGAATCAGACAGGCCGGCCCAACCTCTGCCTTCATTGGTTTGCCTGTTTCTGACCCTGCAACTTTCTCCTTGCTTGCTGCCTACTTGAAGGCCGCATTGCCAACTTCATCATTGACTACTTCCATCGACTCCAAGGTCATCACTTACGACTCTGCCTCCCTCTTCTATGTGGCCGTCACCTCTGTTTCGGGTGCTGAGGTCGCTGCTGTCGTCACCCAAGCCGCCAAGTTGCTCAAGGAAGCTAGCGACTTGTCTAAGTACAAGGCTTTGGCTGAATACCTGCTCGCCGATGCTGGTGAAACACTCAACCTTGCCTCTGCCAAGTCTTCTGTATCTGTTCCAAAGTTCAACTTGGCAGTTGTTGGTGATGTTGATGCTGTCCCATTTGCTGACGAGTTATAACTCTACAGATAAGTGTACTATGTAAAAGAAAATGAGAACAATATAACAGAGAGAGCCAGACGTGACTCATGCAGACGGCAAGTGCAAGCTTGTGGTATGGTCTATTCCGACTCTTTTCTTGACATTTAGAATCAAAAACATCATCTATATCTCTTTCACTTTGTTTTTAGAAACCCAGAGGAGCGTCACAATTCATGCTCTCTCACATACACTGTACCTTTTTGTTTATATTTTACTTGTTTTCATAATATTATTATTAGTATTCTTTCAATAGATCATCAAGTAGATCACTGACAAGTTATTGCAGGCCAGATATCTGATTCACGTGATACGATTCACGTGAGTACAATCAGCTCGTCCTTGTCTTGTAAAAATTTGTGTATTGCGTAGTTACTTCCCAAAGGCCTTGATACAGACATTGTAGTGACAGTACATAATCCTAGCCAAGACCGATACATCACCATATCAATGTCGTTTCAGCCTATCAATCCCAAGCCTTATCTGCAGTCTCTGGTCAACAAACAGGTAGTTGTGAGGTTAAAGTTTAATAATATCGAATACCACGGAAAATTACTGTCTGTGGACAATTACATGAATTTGCTTCTTGGTCCTGACGTCAAGGAGATCGACACAGCAAACGATACAACAACTCCCCTTGGTGATGAGCTATTTGTGAGATGCAATAACGTTTTATGGATTGGAGAAGAACAATCTCAGGAGAATGGAAAAGAAGAGCAGGATAATACCGAAATTGACGACCAGAAGATGGATTAACGTCTTTCCAACGCCCCCTTTTAATTATTTGTCTCTGTGTATATTAGATATAACCAAATTACCTGTATATTGGTTCCTGATTGGCCTTCAGTAGTCCCAAATGCCTCGTTCTCTCGTGGAAGCTCGTTTAAAAGGTCGTGTGCTGTCCATATATTCTGAACATGTCGAGGATCGGTAAAGGGTGTATAGAATTAACGATGTTAGGAGCATTTCATTAGGGTGAATGGAAGAGTTGGATGTTCAAAAGCGACTTTTTACAGCGTCAATAGAGGTGTTCGTTCTTATAAAAGCTAGTCATATCAAAATCAGACCGCAAAACGAACCTAAATGTCAGATTTTGCCAACAAATTAACGACCATCGTCCATGATGAGGAGGACGATCAGATGGAGATCGAAGGAGGTGCCCTTCCTCCACCTCATCTGCAGCAGCTAGGCACGTTAGATGATCTCACAGCTACTCCAACAGGAGCTTTGGCTTCAACATTCTCGTTGGATTCAAAAGATGAGGAGGAACACAAGCCAAATGACCTGAGACCCGGTACTCTGTTATTGAAGGGAGTAGAAGAACTAGACACAAGAGCGATCAAACTGTACATTGACTCGATTCTGAAGCCAGATTACACTTTTGAGACTCGTGAACAGTTTGTAAAGTACAACTATCGACTAGAATGGATCAATGACCAGACTATCAATATTGTATTTGAAGATCCAGAAACTACGGTTGAGGCATTGAACATGATTTCGGAGGTTGAAGAGGGAATTCCCCCAGAACAAGAGAGACCCGCTAAGGAATATATCAGCAATGATGCAGAATTTAATGATCAGAATGTCAGACTAACGGTGCGTCAAAGTCTTTATGGGGACAGAAAGATCAAGAACGCCAGAAACTACTCGAGATACTATTTGATACATGGAGAGCCAGACTCTTACCAGAGAACGCATCCTCGCCAGCGGCATAGAGAGAGAAATGGTCGTGGAGGCAAATATCCAAGAGGACCGGATTTGATTACTGGAAAGGAGGACTACGATCCAGAATATCAAAACAGAGCGCCTAGAGAACCAGATTCAAGAGACACAGAGCCGTCACGGAAATTAGTGATTTCTGGCAGATGGAGATCTGACCGGTATTCCGATGACCGCCAGTCTTATTCCAGAGACAATGGCTATGAACAAGAGTTTTCTGGGAGACGTCGCAGAAGACGGGGTCCTAAAAACTACAGAGACGAGAGACCTGCTCGAGGATCCAGAGATGATGAGGAGGATCTGTTTCCGAATTTTGGAAAGGACAGAGAGAGGTCTCCTGTCAGATTTAGCTGAAAAGTTGTACTATCATTTCTTCCTGTTGGTTTTAACGTGTTCTTGAGCAACATTTCTGTATAATATGTACTTATTCAAATAGATATTAATGATTCCAGTCCTGAGAGACGATCTCTTATATAAGCAATAGCGAATCTTTAACCTCCTCTGATAGGAAAATTTTTACTTGAACCTATAAGATATCTTTTCTTCTCCATACAACAGCCGGTTTCAGGGTAAGAGACGCCGAAGCAACAGGAAAAGCTACTAAAAGGCTTTCGTCAATGATACAGCGGAATTTGAAGGGGTTTAAATTACGTTATATCTGTAGATTTCTGTCGTACCAGACACTTTTTGGGTAGTAAAGAAGACGGACTAGCTAATCTTCAACCGCAGATCCCAACAGAAAACCGGACAACCAGACGAAAGTCTGCGAGTCTTAGGGTTCTCTGATGCTCTGCAACCTAAGATGATGAATTGTTCATCGATACAACTACACCTAGAATAAACTCCCAGTACATATTTTCCATCTTTAGTTAACATGGGTTCTCTCGTGCGAAACATAGATGAATATGGGAAAGAAACTGAGGATACATCGAGTTCATTAAACGAACAAATTAATTAGACAATTCTAGTACTATCCATGAGGTGGCACAGCCACCAAATAATCCAACCACCTTGGATGGTTTGTCGTAGAGAACATTCAGGTAGTCAAATACGGTCTTGTCAGACCCATTTCCATTGAAGACACCGCAATTCCCATGTTCACCCCAACCCCAGGTGAGAACTCGGTTATCAGACGTTAAAATCAGTCCATGCTCGCTTCCTGTATCGAAATGTTGGATGTTGATGGCTGGATGTGAACAAAACAATTGGCCATGACCGTTGTTTCCGTAGGATTTAATCTGTAATTCCGCCATTTCGTTGAAAACTAGATGTACTGACGACCACATGGTTTTGATGTTTATCAAATTGTATAGTTGGTGTTCTCGTTCCAATCCCTGTTCTGCTATTCTGAACTGATCCTTTCCCGTTAATTCAAGTCTGTTTTCTCCATGGTCACCCTGTCTCAACCAGACGGTGAAATCTCGAGCCATGGAATAAGTAATCACCTCTTTCGAACCTGGCAAAAGAAGAGGGGTCCACAATATTTTGGAGTTGTTGATTCGAAGATCACACAGCTGTCCTTTCTTGTTGTTGCCAAACCCCCAAACCTCGCCATCCTCAAATTGAACTATCACACTGTGAATTGACGCCTTGATTGTTCTGATCCCAGTTTCGTTTGGTATTTCCAGCTTTGTGTAAGTCGAATCATCGTTACATTGGTGAGACCCAAGGCCTAACTCGCCATTGGGTCCATAGCCACAAACAAGAAGGTCCCCCGAGTCGGTAACTAGAACATTGAACTCCCATCCTGAAACAACATCCACTATATTTTTGCCGATTTCCAATCTCTCGAAGACCTTTATATGACTCCGATCCTTAAAAGATAGCTGTCTCTGCTGGTTCAACCCACATCCATAAACCTGTCCGTTTTCAAAAACGATAATCGTGTGATTTCCCCCACACGAAACTTTAATAGGTTTCCAATCCACAGAATCAATAATCGATCCGTCTTTTGTCTTGAACTTCACTGCTGTGGGCTCGTTTTGATCCTCATTATTTCCGATCCCAAGTTGAAAGTTCCCATTAGATCCACATGAAAGAATCTGATATTTCATATGGAGTTTATTTTTGTGGCCAGTTTTTCCACAAAAACTATCTCAATCCATCAATATTCTTAGAAAATGCACTATTTATGTCCTTTTCATCCTATATTTCTGTGTTCTTTGTCCTTCTTCTCCTTCTTGTCTGGTTTTGTATCTCTTGAAGAGACAAGATCTAGAAGGACAGATATATATCAGGTCGATCGACCCGTCGGTATTTGAATCACCTTTTTGCTCAATTTTTCCCCTTCTGGTTAGATCGCGTTAACATAGTGTGGAAAGGGAGATTGGAGACGAATTACAGCGGTACAGACGTGTTTGGAGGCATATATATACATCCAAAGGACACAATAATTGATTTTGTTTCATATTTCGTATGAAAAAGACAACTGGACTTTAATTACGGTTCAAAAATAACAATGAGCAACGAAAGTGTCGTAGTCGAAGAGGTAAAAATCGACAGGAAAAGAAAGTCAGAATCGCCTTCGTCGTCAATCCAGATTCCAGATTCCTCACCGATAAGAGTCCATTCGCAATCAATAGAGCCTAATTCATCGCCTGTCAGGATCACTACTAGACTCCCGAGTCTCAGAGAAAGGTTCTCATACACACCAGGCATCTCTTTGACAAATGGAGCAAATTTAATTCCGTCTGGTGCTGCTCCAAAGGGAGGTCTGTCGTCAGAGATCAGAAGAAATTTCACAGCATTAAAGAACAGATTTCCTCATTTGTCGCAGGCTACAGTTCTGTCTGCTCTCAAAACGAAAGGATCGTTGCGTGAGGCTGCATCGTATCTAGGGTCCCTGCCTAAGGATTATAAGTACGTCGAGGACGAGTCAGAATCATTTACAAAGTCTGCCAGTATGTTAACCTCTCCTCAGAAGATTGTTATTTCTTCATCGTCGCCGATCAAGTCTGATGAGGAGGTTGCCTCGTCCAAGGTCACCTTGACCAAGAAAGAGTCCATTCTCAAGAGATATGGGGCCATAAGAAAGGACACAGATTTGATCCCTCCTAAGAAGAAACGTCGGTTGGTCAGAGGTGCAAGAGATGTTTCTGATGACTCTGAGGATTCTTCAAACAGTACAGACTTTGGAACAAACCTGCTGCTCAAGGGACCGTCAGTTATATCCTTGTCAGACACCGATGAAAAAGATCTTGTGATCCTTGATGACGAAGCAGAAGACGATGACGACGACTCAGAGCATTCAGAAGATGACGACATCTTTACAACTTTTGATGATAAAGTACTTAATTTCCTCAATACTGCTGATAAGAGAGACGTCGTTGATATTGCTGGTGTTACTCCGTCTGTGGCTCAGGTTCTTATCGATAACAGACCATTCAAGTCTTTGGCTGCTATTGAGGGATACAGTTTTGAGGAGAAAGAGAACAGCCCCTCCTTATCGTCGGCGCGTAAGAGGTCGTCAAAGCGTAAACCTCTAGGAGAAAGAATATTAGAAATGACCGAACGTAAGCTAAGGGGATACAATGCAGTCGACTCATTGATCAAAAAGTGTTCCACATATGGAAAAAATATCACATCAATGATTGAAAGATGGGGTGTAGATATTCACAATGATAAGGGAGAATTAGAAATTGTTGACGTTGACATTGACACTGACAAGGATGACGACGATGATGATAGATACAACTCTGATAGAGCCTTGTTTTCAAATGACAATACCCAGGCAAAAGATTCGGATGATAGCATTGACGAAATGTCTTCATCTGATGATATGGAAGATAATGATTTCAAAATTAGCCTTTCAAAGCCTAAATCGCGTGTCAGAAAAGGGCCTTCTCTTGCAAGATCTGGTAGAGTCAGCTACCATAAGGGGAAGCCAAGATTAATGTCTGCTGACTGTGAACTGAAGAGTTACCAACAAGTCGGTATTAACTGGTTAAATTTACTATACCAACAAGGACTTTCTTGCATACTAGCAGATGAGATGGGATTGGGAAAGACTGTTCAAGTCATAGCGTTTTTGGCTTTCCTAAAACAACAGGGATATGGAGGTCCTCATTTAATCGTGGTGCCCTCATCCACCTTGGAGAACTGGCTGAGAGAGTTCCAGAAGTTCGCTCCTTCATTCAGAGTTATACCTTATTACGGGTCTCAGGATGCGAGAGCAGAACTGAGGGAAGAACTCACCTACGGTAACGAAGGCTATGATGTTTTAGTTACAACTTACAATCTGGCTAATGGGAGTAAATATGATCAATCATTTTTGAGAAGCAGGAACTTTAACGTGATTGTTTATGACGAAGGACATATGCTAAAGAATTCGAACTCAGACAGATACGTTAAATTGATGAGATTAAAGGCCACCTTCAGGCTTTTATTGACAGGAACCCCATTACAAAATAATCTCCGTGAATTAATTTCTTTGTTGGCCTTTATATTACCAAACGTGTTCAGTGAGAAGAAAGCTGATCTCTTGGAATTGTTTGACCAAAAAGCTTCCACAAAAAAGACATCACAGGCTGCGCAAGAACCGAATACAGATGATGATAGCAATTTCAATCCTTTGTTATCGCAGCAAGCCATCACTAATGCCAGAACTATGATGGCTCCTTTTGTTTTGAGAAGAAAGAAAGACCAAGTGATGAAGCATCTTCCTTCTAAGGTTCATTATGTTGAATATTGCGAGTCTGAAGAAACACAGAAAGAGGTATATGATAATCAGCTTGAAATAGCAATGGAAGCTAAGAAGGAAAGAGAACGCCGTAAATTCATGACTGTCGAAGAAATCAAAAAACTACCTAAAACCGATTTACCTATCAACTCGACCAATGTGGTTATGCAACTTAGAAAGGCAGCGTTGCATCCGCTCTTATTCAGACATTATTACGACAACAAAACACTGAGAAGTATGTCTAGAGAAATAATGAAGAGTCCTGATTATGTTGATGCAAATAAGGAGTTCATCTACGAAGATATGCAGGTAATGACGGATTTCGAATTGAATAGACTATGTCATACGTATCATAGAGAGCTTGAAGACTACAAACTAGACTCCTCTGTTTACTACGAAAGCGGTAAAGTCGGAAAACTTCTGGAAATTATTGAGCAGGTTCTTAACAGAAAGGAAAAGGTGCTTGTCTTTTCTCTTTTCACCCAAATGCTAGATATCTTGGAGAGTGTTTTAAGTTTGAATAAAGTCAAGTTTTTAAGATTGGATGGACAAACTTCTGTTGATGAAAGACAGACAATCATCGATAAATTCTATGAAGCTGAAGAAATTCCAGTTATGTTGCTCAGTACCAAAGCCGGGGGCTTTGGAATCAACCTCATATGTGCTAACAATGTTATTATTTTTGATCAATCATTCAATCCCCATGATGACAAACAGGCAGAGGATAGAGCTCACAGAGTCGGTCAGACCAAGGAGGTCAATGTTTACCGCCTTGTATCCAAAAACACTATCGAAGAAAGTATATTACAATTGGCTCACAATAAGCTCCAATTAGATAACACCATGATGTCTAATGGAGATGGGTCTGCCAGTGAAGAGAATCTTTCTAAGACAGTGGAGAACCTGATTTTCGCTACAAATTAAAACACCTCCTGGTAATCTAATTTAGGATAGGGCATTGATAATACAAAAGCCGACTTATAGATGATATGTACAATAATAGATTTAATAATTATTCATGTCGAACTCTTAGGATGCATATTGCACTTCTAGTCCATAACCTAATATTTTGGGAGTATTTTCGTTGTAGTTGAGCTTCACACCAGTACTCAATAGCCAGTCTTTGAATTTTCCTTCCCAGAGGAAGTTTACATTTTTCTTGGTCAAACTGGTAGAACATTTGAGACTAGAATTGAACTTCGATTGATTATATAGGTCCACAAAAAGCTTTGAGTTGTTCTCGCCGACTAGTTTTGATGGTGACACATGCATAAAATCTTCCAATATTTCCTCCTGTTCATTTTCATTTAGTGAGTTAAAGTTGTAAGGAGGGCCCTGTTGTTCAGGTTCAGTGCTTTTGGAGCTTGAGGGTTTTTGCAACTCCGCTCCATTTGGCAGTTCTGATGTTTCAGCATATCTCCAGAGATCACAGCCCAGTAAGAGTTCGCTTTCGTAGGAATATATGTTAAAGTTGTACTTTGATATGAATGTCGAAGCCAAGTCTGTTTTGATTGCGTATGTGGATTCTATGGAACCTAGAAGAGGGTTTATGGCCAGAGTCATCGTCAACGGTTTTCCCGATGATGATAAATGAGTAGAATAGCGTAATGCAGTGGATAATCCAGGCGAAAGTGACTGAGATGCAAGCCAGAACTCGCATCCCAGTGATAGAACAGAAAGGTCGGTGGACTGCTGATGATGGGAGTTTAGAGAGTTTTGGCCGGTTAAATTGTAGAGATAACGGAGGCCAAAAAGAGCCTCGTTTGTGGAGAATATAAGGTCCTGTGCAGACTTACTTGTCTGTCTCTGGTAACAGAGGGTCATAATGGTTGTGGTGTTAGACAGCTTGTTGAGTCTTGGAGTGTTGATGAATTTGACGGTAACTTGAGAGTTCTGAGATAGTCTTTTGATAAGCATTCCTTCGAGAAACTGGGACGGAAAGTACATTTTTCCGTAGATAAAAGTAGGTCTCAGGTCATATTTGACTTGGGGGAAGTGGGGTATAAGTCTATAGCCTTCAAGAACGGATTGTAAAGGTATATTGTGGGTTCCGAGATAATGATTTTGAAGGTCGATGGAGGAGTACAAATAAGCTAGAGATCCGACCAGACCTCCCGATTGTGATAGAGTGAACGAACTATGACTATATTCTGTATTTTTGGAGGTGACTTTGAGACTCACACTAGTTGGAATGCTGAATTCCAACAGGTTTTTGGGGGTTGTCAGAATGCTTTCGTAGGAATTTTCGAAGTTCCAGAGACTCGATGAATAGAAACATTGTTGTATGTAATCCATGTAGTTCAGCATAGAGAATATTGGTTGCTATCTATATCTGGCTTGAGCTGTTGATTCATCTAATTCACCGTAATATCTACTTGAGAGAAACAAAAGAAGAGATATAAACAAGAAGAAGATCCCGCAGGCAAATATTTCCTATATATGCTGAGGGTACTTTTATCCTGTTAGTTATTTAGGGGGAAGACAGAATGATCAGGGACTTCTTTCAGGCTGCAATTGATTGATATAGTGGCAATTTAGCATCTATCAGTCAGATCGAGTAACTGGAATCCATCTGAGCGATAGTCGAAGGTGATGGGCACAAATAGTGTAACCTACAGTAATTAAGGACGATTGATGACCATCTTTCAGGACACCTAACTTCGAAAGAGTAAGTTCAATTGATCTTGGACGCCAGCAACTGTAATGTTACAGGTCTAATCGAGTCTCTTGAACAGCTTTTGATTTGGGACTCCGTGACTCCAGTTAGATGGGATTCTAATTTTGGGTAAGTTCTTACATAAGTCAATTCAACATTTTGATGGGAGAAAAGACTTCTTCATGCTACAAAGCTCATTTTTGAACCGGTTCATCTGATCAGTCGACCACGCTCTCTAATCGGTGTTTCGTGATCCTTCAAGCTATCAGTCATTCACAAACAACCTGTCAGTAAAGAGACACAAAGGAGCTGACAAAGGGCACTTTATCTCCCTCATCCTACAGAAAAAATTTCAAAATTAAAGAAATCAGTATCTTCTCTACCAAGAGAGTCTAAATATAAAAGTTATATCAACAAAGCTGGAACTCAACACGCCCCAGAAACATAGACTGGATCAAAAGGTTTCTATTAGAACAATCGGCAGATCTAACTCACATATGGTGGTCTCAGAAGCCATACACGAAGAGGCGTCCGGACGATCGGTCAACGACAGCGTTCCCACAGATAGAAGTAATACAGATAGTCCTCACAGTATCATATCTACCAACATAGACTTATCTCCAGATGTATCTCCTGTCTCATCGCCACCCGGATCGCCATCTTTTCTCCCAAAAATCAACGAACAGGACGACGACTTTGCTCTGTCCTCAGATTCAGACGTATGGTCGCTGGGGTCCGACAGAGATCCTGCCTCCAACAACATCAGGAGCTACACAATTTCCTCAGACTCGTATTACTCGCAACATAGAGAGTCATTTGGAGAGCTGCGTGGTAGAAAGTTTGACATACCCAACTCCACACCTCGAACAGGAGCCAACAAATTCAGAAGACCCAGCGACATATCCATCAAATCCACACAGGATTACCTCACATTTAATGAAAGCGACAACGAAATCACAAAAACTCCGAGCAGATCAGGAAGACGCCGAAGTTCCACTCCCAGAAAGAAGCATTCAGGGTCTAGGTCCGCAACCAGAGACATTGCTGGAACCCCTGGAACTCTTAGCGGTTCAGTATCAGGCATCAGTTCTACTGGCTCCGACATATCGCAAACAGCAAAGATTTTCAAAAACCTGCTGATCTTGGAAGAGTCTCTACGACAACAAAACGCAGAGCAGAAACGGATCCGCCGAAAGTATCTCTCGTTTCTAATGACCATGACTCTAGTGCTTGCTTTTACCGGTTACAGACTCATTTCTACAATCGACACCAGCTACATACGCTTCGGCACCCAAATCCTATTCATAATCGACCTTGTCACTCTCGCATTGTTCTACCTGAGCGGAGAATACAACAGAACCATCACCAGACCTCGAAAGTTCTTGGCTGTGACCAATAAAGGACTTCGTCAGCTCAATATCAGACTGGTCAAGATTCGTGTGGATCTGTGGGACCAACTGGTAGACGCACTCAAGTGGTGTTTCATGATACCAGTGAGTATTCTGCGTATCCAACTAGAATACATACTGATATTAGTTAATCTGTGCATCCTCATCAAACTGAAAAATTGGCTCATAGAACTCGAGATCAAGCTTCAGACATCCAAACAGAACGGCGGCGTCACTGACGTCAAGGTCCTCTTGAATCCGCGTATCTTCAGCACAGACACCCGTGAACAATGGGAGCTGTATCGAAACCAATTCTGGAATAGGGAGACCATCAGAAGGCGCAAGCTTCTAGAGAGAGAGAAGAAGAATAGATGATCAGATCAACCCACATAGATATATAACGCAATCTTACGGTTTACCTGCTTAGCTAATATTGCTTATGTCAGCGACTCTGTATCCGCTCTTTGAAACCGCTCGCAGCCCCAAAATGGCCCAATTCAGCCATTTTAGCAGTGGCTGACAAAGAGAAAAAACTCATCAAAGTAGGAATGGAAACTGTGAGAACTTGTTTAGAAGTCTTCTATAAACATAAATTAATAGTGGAGTGTATCCGGATATCATTGAATCGACAGACAAGTAAGAAGTTAGAAAGAGACTTTTTGAAGTCGAGTATCTGCTGCCGATAAAATAGTGAAACAGAAGCACATTGGAAGGTGAAATCTAATAATTGGGTGTGTTATTAGAGTATTTCCAGCGGAAAGGTGACAGATCAGGCACACAAGACCGTTTGTAGGATATAGGAGGATTGAAATTGGAGAAGTTTATTGACACAAGAGTTGAAATAGATATTGAGACCCGGTGATAAAAATGCCACGGCCTCCTAATAGCTGGGTTTGGCAGCATTTCAGACATCTGTCCAACGAGGACGGCCACTCGAATGTGCAATGCCTACATTGTGAGAAGACCTTTAAGTATTCTAGTCGGAATGGGCCTACAAATCTGGCTAGACATATCAACAAGACTCACAGCATTGGTCAACCTGATTCAGCGATAACAAGAAGACCATTCCAGGCACTTTCTGCTGGAGCCAAGTCTCCGAATGGTACCCCAGCACAGCCTCTGGCTTCCTCCCGTGCCCCTCAGAACGAATCGCAACAATCGCAGGTCCAAAACAAAGATCCTAATGCAGACTCTTCTACTGCAGGCCAGCAACAAGATAGACCTTCGTTGGAAATGGGACTAGCTTCGGGAGGCGAGCTGGAGACTTCGGCTTTCCCAGGAACAAATTCCCTCCTTCAAACGAACGGGATCATGGTTAACAACGTAAACAGCTCTAACCCAAATGCAGGTTCTGGATCTTCTTCTACAGTTTCTTCCAGTGGACCTAATGGGGATCTGACGGGACATGACTACTCAGACACAATATCCAGATCGATTGCCATACAAACTCCCCTGTACAGAATGGATATCCAAAATGGTGCACAGGCAGCCAACACTTCGCAAGCTTCGCCATCACAAAATCATAATCAGCTTGGACAGAGAACAAACCCACTCTCTGGATCAAGTGCTAGATCGCTTCAAAATCAGATGGATCAGTTTGAGTCAAATCTTTTTTCCGCACAACAGACAATTCAGCAGATTGCCCCTCAGCAACATCAGCAACAACAACCAATGCACATTCAGCATGTTCTACAGAGCATGATTCAGACACAACAAAGTCTTTACCAACAACTCAAGTTGCAGGCACGTTCGGTTGTAAGAATCGAGCAAAGATTGGCTAGATCGCTGAATCAATCCAGAGGATCAGGTGTCGAAGAAGAATTTGAGTTGATTCCATTTGCCAGCGGTCTGGACCCCCTAAATGATGAGTCAGGACTGCCTCTACTTGTCAGCATATATGTCTTGTTCAATTGTACCAACTCAATTCTGGACCAATTTTTGAACAACTACGAACTATCTGGGGCTGATGCAGGAAGACCTGCTGGCAGACTCAGCAGACAGGAGAAAATCTACAAGATTGGCAAGTTTATCGGATGCAAAAATGTTGACAAATATTGGGATTCTTTCAGAAGAATGAGCCGTCTGGCCAATGCCAACTAGAAGCTGATGCGATGACCATTGCTCTATCACCTTGCACCTTGTACACTGATTCCATATCAATTATACAATACCAACGTGTTACCTCGGGTATATATGTATGCTTTTCTACTTTTGTGTATTATTTTCGATTTATATTTTTCTCAATTCATTTCCTCCTTGAATCTTTACATCTATAGGGAGCCTTGTGGCTGTACTGAATGTCCTTCTGTCCTCCAGTAGCTGATATCTGCCATCTTGGTGACAAAATCTGGACTGGACAGATTTTCTGTGAATATATTTGTGTTTTGCACTACTGTATTTTCTTCTTTTCTAGAGCCATCAAGAATTTGAAGAGTAATCTCTCTTATATATGTTTAGTCAGATGAGATAAAGGTAGATATATTAGGTGGTCAGGGTGGAATTAAACATACAAGATGATGAGTATACCTGCGGCAATGCCGCTTGGGACAAATGGAAACAATTCTGGTAATCTTGGAGTTCTTGCAGCAAACATGATGCCTCCTCTTCCAATGATGCCAGGAATGGCCCCTCCATTAAATACAGGTGCGATGGTTGCTGGAGGTCATATGAATGGTGTTGATGGTAACAGCAGAGATAGTGAAAAAATGACGTTCAAATTTGAGCCATATCTAAGACGAAGGCACGGGTTCGGTCTGAATCCAGACAGGCCAATATGTGAATATTGGCAACAGTCTGGAACCTGTCCAAATGGAAACGACTGCGAGAACAAACATCCTTCCAAAATCTTCAAAAACAAGATTGTGTGCAAATATTGGCTTCGTGGTCTATGTAAAATGGGAGATGACTGCGATTTCCTTCACGAGTACAATCTCCAGAAGATGCCTGAATGTGCGTATTACTCGGCAAATGGAGTTTGCACTCAATCTCCCGAATGTATATATCTGCATGTGGATCCCCAGTCGAAGATCGCAGAATGTTACAATTATTCGAATCTAGGATATTGTCCTGATGGCCCAAACTGTCAAAGGAGACACGTTAGAAAGGTTATATGCCCCCTCTATCTTACCGGTTTCTGTCCTCATGGTGCTCAGTGCGAGTTGAGTCATCCAAAATTCAATCCTGCTATGATCCAAGGTAGATTCAAGATTAAAACAGATGAGCAGATTATCGCGGCAAGGAAGGCCAAGTTAGAAATGCTTCAAAAGGAAAAAGAAAAACAAGACCAAGACCAAGACCAAGACCAAGACCAGGACCAGGAACCAAATGATCCTAATAATCAAGATGTCGAACCGTCCTCTGATGACGATGGTTATGAGGTTCCTTTGTAATCATTAAGATCGCTAGATAGCTACATAACGACCTATGTACATTAGTCTACTAATCAGTTTCACGAATCTCTTTACTATGCAAATCTATATTAGTTAAAATTACTGTACATTAAATCACTTTCTGTCAACTCTGAGATTTCTTGCTCTATTCCTTTCACCTGGAGTCAATGCCCATTCCAAGTCATTTAAGTCTTCAATTTCCTCGTCATCATCTAGTCCTAACATCATGACTATTTGTGTAATACGAATGAAATGATCTCTTAGACTATAATCAAATTTGGTTATCTCACTTATAACAGCAGAAACATCTTGCTCTAACTTAACAGCACCTAATTCGTTACATTTTCTCTCCATAGACCATATCTTGTTCTCCAATGTGCTCGAAATGTTAGATACAATGAGATCAATCAATATGCTGAAATTTTCTTTGGTGAGTGTTGTCAAATAAGGAATAATCATGGTGTTCCAATCCTTAATAAACTGGATAATAGTCTCAGAAGAGGAACTCAAAGAGAATGATTCAGACGAGGACAAATAATTACCATCCCTGAATGTATCATTGATCATCTTACTAATCTTCACTTTAAAGACTTGGTTTGATAGGCTCTTTATGTGTTCTTTAATTACCAGATTTGATTTCTCGTTAAATGTAGTGCTTAATGTACGAGTGACAAGCTTTAGTCGATCCTGGACTGACGAATTATCTTCAGTTGTAGATCCTGCAACTAAGTTGACACTGAGCTCGATTTCAGTGTTGGCATCCTTCTCCAAAGAAGCTAATACTTGACTAAATTCCTGATTGTCAACAATTAATAGATTATCCTTCTCTAACTTCTCCACCAAATTGTCAGATAGTTTCGACAGATATTTCTGGAACATGGATATCGAATTGAGTATTATAATGTATTGAGAGAGCTTGTTTGAGTTCTCTGTTTCTGCGCTATTGAAGTTAATTGCAGCATTAATAGCTGAAGTGGCACTCTTCATGAGAAGAGCACCAGAATTCAAGTTTGACAAGTCTCTGTCTCTTCCGCCAACAGGAGGTGTGCCACTCCTAGGCGAAATTAAGTTCGATGAACTACCATTTTGGCTCATGCTGTATAATCCCCTGTTTTGGGAAGACTGGAGATACTGAATTGTTGATGGAGTCAACAAAGCAGAGTTTGGCTTTGGTTGCGAGTCGCTTAGTTTCTTTTTCAGAATGTTCAAGAAGTCATTCTCTAAAATCCGCCTTGTATTAGAAATCATATTTTTAATAGTGAAAAACTCTCCCGTAGACACTGTCTGGAGCATGATTAAATTCAGTGACATGGTGAGGTCATCAATCATCGAAGTCACGGGTGGTTCATCTGGAGTCAATGATATGAGTGATTGAGTAGAAGAGCTGTTCGATCTTGATATCATGGTGAGATACTTGACACAGACTAATAATTGCTGAGTCAGGCTTGGAGAATTCTCGAGAAGGTATGCCTTTTCAATAGTTCTTCTTATCGCAAATGTGCAAAGCTGGTCAAAACTACGCGCTACCTTTTTATGAACTTTCTCCATAAACGTACTGGTCAATAGAGGCCTTGGATAGATCACATTAGTCTTTTCTTTTGAATGGATAGACTCATTCCATGTCACAACAAAGAACTTACAGTACATTGACCAGTGATTCATCATGGTAGAAAGCTCGTCGATCAGATTTGAGGCCTGCGCAAGGGATAAAATGGTGTCGTCATCGATCATTTCCTCGTCGTTATTAGATACGGTGTAAATGGAGCCGACTAATATTGGGTAATCATATTTGGAAATATCATTCAGACACATGGCCAGTCTTTTAGAATCCCAGAATGTATCAAAGATCAATCCACTCTGTAGATCACATTCCGATTGGATGGACGTGAGAATGGATGTTAAAACTTCAACACCGTAGTACTTGCTGATAATTCTCGAGTGCTGATGGACGATATCAGCTATCATTTGATATAACTGGAACAGTACCTGAGCATAAAAGTCTGAACCTGAATCGGATTTTCCTTCGATATTTCTTAGAATAGCTCTGGACTGCTCGCTGATGATATTACAGATGAATCTAGAGTAACAATCTAGTCCTACCTGGCTTTCACCGATAAGTGGAAACAACTGAAAAAAATATGTCAATCTTTGAACATTCTTGCTGGATGCTGCTGCATTAAACTCTTTAACAAAGATTCTTTTCAGCTCTTCGACCCAGGTCTTTAATAAAGGTTCAGGCATTTCAGGAATATCGCTCGTTGGAACCATGAACTCCACAAATTCATCGCGTATCAGACCTTCAGGAAGCTTGCTTATGGTATTTATTGAATTGGATGCTGAAAGCCAATCCTGTCGATGTATGGCATTGTTGGCCGTCTGGATCTCGTTCTTCAAAGTTTTGACGTTCTCTACGTATTCTTTTGTAGCTTTGATTTTCGACTTTTCTGAGTCCAATAACCGCACTTGTTCTGTTATTTTAGAGCTCAATGTGGAAGCTGACTCCATGATCTTCTTCAATGATCTGGAATGGTTTAGAGTGGATGAGAGCTCCACTCTTCTAATCTCCAATGATCTCACAAGCGAGTTGTGACTCACCGATCGTTTAGAAGTGAATTGGTGCAATATTTGGTCTATGTGTTGTTGTTTTGTCTCTATTTGCTGAAGTAACTTGATCAGTCGACTTGCATTTGATGCTTGTTGAAGCGACTTCTCCAACTTGAGAAGTTCTTGCTGGATCGTCTCCTTTGTTGGGACCGATTGCATCACGCCTTTCCCATTGGCAACTCCTATTTGAGGTCCCGTTTCCATTATGGTCTTAGTAGTTTCTGGATGGACCTTTTCTTCTATCGTCTCTTTGATTGTGACCCGTGTCTTGTCCTTGATCTAAACAACAGATATACCTGTCTAAAGTAATCTAAATCTTCAGAGTTTGGACACCTCAATTTATGGTCGTGTATTAACCAAATTTGTTTCCCATTTGGGAGGTCATTGGTGGGTCTATAAGTATGGGGATAGGATTGTCTGGGGAAGTTATCTATATCCTAAGGAAATGTGGAGATGAACGGTTAGACAGGAAATAGTGATTGAACCAGAGTCTTGATTTAGTTGTGCTGAAAATGAGAGAAAGATCTGGATTCAACTGGACCTTGGTTTTGGTGATTGTGGGTCTAATAATGGTAGTTTACAGAGGTGCTGAACTTGGCAAGAAAGAGCCAGTCAAGGTGAAAATCCAGAGCTGGAATCTCAGGTACGACTCGATTCCCGATTCGGAGACCATTAGAGAAACTATCAAACATCTCAACAAGACAATTCCTCGGGACACAGAGATCGATTACTACAGCAAGTTCCGGGAGGTTGCATGGTCCCTTCGTCGCATAGGGATCAAAAACGAGGTTTTGTTCAACGGGGTGGACTTCTTCACAGTTAATGAGGGTCTGATCCGCCAAGTCAATGATCTCAAGGAGCTTCTGGAAATGGAGTACATTGGAGTGGGTAGAGATGATGGAGACGAAAAGGGGGAAATGATGGCGATTTTCTACAATTGTAAAAGATTCAAGCTTCTATCCTACGACACCTTCTGGTTGAGCGAGACTCCGTTTGTTCCATCGAAATTCCATGATGCTGGGTCACACAGAACATGTACAGTTGGCCATTTTGAGGAGATTACAAGTGGGGTGAGATTTGTGCTCTTAAATATGCATCTAGATGACCAATCTGATGAACAGAGAAGATTTGGGGCAGCCATGGCCAAATATAGGGGTGCTTATGAGCTGGAAACAAAGAAATGTCCTGTTTTTTTGGTTGGTGACTTTAATTCAGAAATGGAGGGTGTCAGAAGTGGGGCTTATCAGATAGCTACCGGAAAAAAGAAGTTTGATAATGGACAACTCAACAGCGAATTTTTGGCCAAGTACCAGAATAGTCTTGACGATTTTGTATTTGAGGATCTTCTAGAAAAGACGTCTGTTGAGAACAGAATGGGTAATTTTGCCACATTCACTGGGTTCTACGACAACTCAGACAAGTACTCCAGGATCGATTTTCAATTCGGAGCAAATCCTGGAACAGCTGACATTGATCCTAAATGGAGTATTATTCGTTACAAAGTAGGGGATAATTGGTATGATAATTCATATTACATGTCTGACCACAGACCGGTTATTTCGGAGTTGATTTTGGGTTAGATTGGGATTTGTTTTAGTTAATATTTTCAAGAACTAAGGTTTATTCTAATTTCTTTAATGAATTGGAAATTTATGCAATTTATAATTATACTTATTAAATTTCATTGGATCACGATGTATCAAATTAAATAAAATGATTTTAATTTTAAGATATCTTTGGCTATTTCTTCTGATCATATGATGAACATTGACCCATTAGTTACAAAACCATCTTTATTCCCGTTCTTTCTATGAAAATAGTTTCATTTTAAATTCTGCAACCATATAATTTTAGGGCACGACTGAGTTTTCGTGACGTTCTCCTTGAATTCGCCATAAATGGTTAAATATAAGGTAAAACTCTCCATTTTTTTGAGAAAATATTCAAATTAACTGCTGATTTCGTCTTGTTGTAGATGTTTTGTCTTCCACTGGTCCCAAATACCCAATATATTCTTATCTTCAGCTCGTTCGGTGACTCTAACGGTCTCCTCGAGCCGCACTGCGCTATAAAATAATCTGGTTATCTGAAATTTCTGAAATCGCAATTAAAAAGCAATCGGATTGCTGGGATCATTGCTTATCAACAATTAAAACAGTTATAGAAAAGAAGATAGTACACAACGAAAGCAGGTAAATACAATTATATCAAACATGCTTTTGTCAGGAATAGTTTTGAGAAGATTGAAAATGACGTCGGGCTCATTAGCTAGACCTACCACGTTTGCTAGATTGTTTAGTTGCGGTATGAAAGCAAGATCGTCATTTAGCAACCAATGGTCTCATCAACAAACATGGGGCTCCTCTCCAAAACTCGGAGTCTCTATGGGTATTGTTGGATCGTCGCTACTCTGGGCATACGGAAGTCAAATTAAAAATGACGCTAATTACGCAAGTCAAACCCAGTTGGCTCTTGAAAAGACAGTCCAGGATGCCACCAAGAAACCGCACATGGACGGTGCCTTCGGAGGGAAACTCAACTACCAGGAGCTCTCTCTGGGCTCCATGTTTGGATTGCTGTCTGGAGCCGTTGTCGGTAAGCTGAGTTCGTTCTTCGTCTTCCTCACCCTGAGCATCTATTTGACTGCTCAGTTCCTCAACTCTAGAGGAATTATTACCCTCTCCTTCAAGAAGTACATCAGGGTTGGATCAGAACTAGTTGATGTCAGAAAGATGATCTTTGAACAACCAAGCTTCAACATCACCTTCCTGCTCACCTTCTTGATGGCAGCTTATTACGTTTGATTTCAAAATATTTATATTTGAGTTTTCATTAAATTACAAAGGGCAAAGCACTTCTATTTCTTCAAAATTGTGATAACATCCTCGTCTTGTAGAACATGATTCAATCCCACGTATTGTGGCTGGTGCTTCACACTTGTTCCGTAAACTAAAGCGTTTCTGAAGTCCTCAACCAATGATTTGTGGATCTTATTACAGAAATCTTCGACAGTACATTTTCCAGTTCTTAGCACAACAGGATCACTAAAATCGGGCAACTTCCCCTTCGGCTTCGTATAAACTCTCACCAGGTTGAGTCTATCCCACATCATTTCAAGAAGCTCATCTAGGTTCCAACCATTTCCAGACGAGATTGGAACGGCATTTGGAATCCTATATAGAAGGTCAAGCTCTTCGATTGAGAACGAGTCGATCTTGTTAAGAACGTATATTGCTGGCATGTATCTTCTGTTACGGGCTTCTATGACATCAATCAATTCATCAACTGTAGCATCGCATCTCATTTGGACATCACACGAGTTCATTCTGTACTCCTGGAGAACAGCCTTGATCTCGTCATGATCAATATTGGTCAATGCTACAGTGCTAGTAATATTGATACCACCTTTCTCTTTCTTCTTGATAAGGATGTCAGGAGGCTCCTGGTTTAGTCTGATACCGAATCCCTCTAATTCGTTTTCTATGATTTTTTTGTGGTTAAGTGGTTTGTTCACATCCAACACGATGAATATAAGGTCACACGATCTTGCTACTGCAATCACCTGCTTACCTCTTCCTCTTCCGTCTTTGGCACCCTCGATAATACCAGGAAGATCTAACATTTGGATCTTGGCACCCTTGTATCGGATAATTCCAGGGACAGTGGTCAATGTTGTGAATTCATATGCAGCGGCTTCCGAGTGTGTTCCTGTTAATTTGGAAAGAAGCGTAGACTTTCCAACCGAAGGAAATCCTATAAACCCAATTGATTCTCCAGTTTTCTTAACATCGAAACCCATTCCTCCTCCTCCAGTTCCAGAATTTGCATCCTTCAACAACTCATTCTTCAGTTTGGCCAGTTTGGCCTTAAGACCACCCAAATGTTTCTCCGTAGCCTTGTTTTTTTGGGTCCTGGCCATCTCTTCTTCGATGGCCTTGATTTTTTCTACGGTCGTCATCTTGATCTATAGATTTTATTTTTTCCCAGTTCTCTCAATTTCGAAGTATATTTCTCCTGTTTCACTGTCTTTCTAATGGTAGACACCCGACTATCGATTTACCGACGTTCTGACCTCCTGTCATGCTGTCATGAAAGAGCTCCCTATCTATCTATATATCTTAGTTCCTGAAAATTAAAATTTTCAGCAAATTCACCGACGCGTCGAATATTCAGAGAGTCGATAATATGGTGCAAGGAGGTTGTTGAAAATTTTTTAGTTTGGTGGATCCTTCAGATCTGGAAAAGCTAGAGTTTTCAGATGGATATATAGGAAAGGGCAAACGAGAGAGGGGAGCAGTGTTGTCGAAGTAAAGAGATAACATATTTGGATATTCCAACTGTTAAATCAAGAATCAAGCTGGTTGTCTGAATTGAAAGATTGGTGAAAACTGATGTACAATCAACAATACAACAGTATAAATGATATAAGTATACGACTCGTATGTTGGGAAAAAACACCGTGATACCATAACTGGATAGAGTACTGCAATTATATTAAAAATGGCTAAGAAAGGTAAGAAGAGCTCGAACGCTGGGGACTACTGGGATGACGAATTTGAAGATGACGTCCCCCAGGGCGAAGAATTCGGCACTCCAAATCCAGAAGAGAACGGGGATGAACCGGAGGTGGCACAGGCTGACGACTTTGCAGACGATTTCCTTTCAAATCTGAAGAAAGCCAAGAACAAGAAACAGGCTAAGGTCAAGGCTGAGGGGGAGCAGAAGGCAGAGCAGACAGTCCAGCAGAAAGGACCTATCATCAAGTCCAAGAAGGAAAAGGAGAGAGAAAAGAAGGAGAAGGAGAAATTGAGAAAGAAGCAGCTCGCTGAGAGAAAGAAGGCCACTGCTGCCAACAAGGATGATTCCAAAGACTCCAAAGACTCTGCTTCTGCTTCAGAGACTGCAGACGAGACTCCTAAGAAGGAGGAACCAAAAACTGAGACAAAAGGTGCAAAGAAGGCCAAAAAGATGGCTGCTGGTATTGCAGTTCTTAAGAAACAGATGGAGCTCAGAAAGCAAGCTGAGGAAGAACAGCAGCGTCTTGATGAGGAAGAAAGACTCAGAGAGGAGGCCGAGCAGAATCGTCTTGAAGAGGAAGAGAAAGAGAAAGAGGAAGCCAGAAGATTGAAAAAGGAGAAGGAAAAAGCCAAGAAGGACAAGCTTAAGAAAGAAGGCAAATATCTCACCAAAAAGCAGAAGCAGGAGAAACTTCTTCTAGAGAGAAGAAGAGAGCAATTACTACAGAGCTCAAATGTTATTGTGCCTGGTGTTCAAAACCAGACTGTTGATATTCCAAAGGCCAAGAAGGTTGTATACGGTTCTAAAAAGAAGAATGCTAAGAAGACTCAAGAGTCTGAAGAGGCTACCGAGACAAAAGAAAAGGCCGAAGAAGAGGAGCAGAAGAAAAAAGAACAGGATGGGGATGAACAAGCTTTAGTCGATGACTGGGAGAAAATGGCTTTGGAGGATGATGAAGAAGTTGCCGAAGACTGGGAATCTGCTCTTAATGAAGACAATGACTCAGTGTCTGAGAAGACCACTCCTGGTACTGAAGAGGCTGATGAAGATGACGAAGGGGACGAAGATGAGGATGAAGACGAAGATGAAGAAGAGACGACAGGCGAAGAAGTGCACAGAAGAAAACCAACTGATTCATCTTCTAAGTCTGTTAGTATCGCTGCTGCCTCAGAAAAACAGAGTGAATCATCGTCAGAAGAAAATAACTTGCGTTCTCCAATTTGTTGTATCTTGGGTCATGTGGATACCGGTAAGACCAAACTATTGGATAAAATCAGACAGACTAACGTTCAGGGTGGTGAAGCTGGTGGTATCACTCAACAGATTGGTGCTACCTACTTCCCTGTTGCAGCAATTAAACAGAAGACTGCTGTTATGGCCCAATACGAGAAGATGGTATATGAAGTTCCAGGTTTGTTGGTGATTGATACACCAGGTCACGAGTCTTTCACAAACTTGAGAACAAGAGGTTCTTCATTGTGTAACATTGCAATTTTGGTTATTGATATTATGCATGGATTGGAGCAACAAACCTTAGAATCAATTAGATTATTGAGAGATAGAAAGGCTCCATTTGTGGTTGCGCTTAACAAGATCGATAGATTATATGACTGGAAAGAGATCCCAAACAATTCTTTCCGTGATTCCTTTGCTAAACAGAAGAAATCTGTCCAACAAGAATTTGAGAAGAGATTCACAGATATTAAGGTTGCTTTGGCAGAACAAGGTTTGAACTCTGAATTGTACTTTCAAAACTCTAACTTAGCAAGATACGTTTCCATTGTTCCAACTTCGGCTGTTACCGGAGAAGGTGTGCCTGATCTCCTTTGGTTACTGTTAGAGCTCACTCAGAAGAGAATGAGCAAACAGTTGAAATACTTGACTCATGTTGAGGCGACTATTTTGGAAGTGAAGGTTGTTGAAGGTTTGGGAACTACAATTGATGTTGTTTTATCCAACGGTATCCTCAGAGAGGGTGATAGAATTGTGCTTTGTGGTATGAATGGTCCAATCGTCACGAACATAAGAGCTCTGTTGACTCCGCCACCAGCTAGAGAATTGCGTATAAAATCCGAATATGTCCACCACAAGGAAGTCAAGGCTGCATTGGGTGTGAAGATTGCCGCTAATGATTTGGAGAAAGCGGTTGCCGGTTCTAGATTGTTAGTCGTTGGAGAGGAAGACGACGAAGAAGAATTAATGGATGATGTCATGGATGACTTGACTGGTTTGTTAGATTCTGTTGATTCTTCAGGAAGAGGTGTCACTGTCCAAGCTTCTACCTTGGGTTCTTTGGAAGCTTTATTGGATTTCTTGAAGGACATGAAAATTCCGGTGATGTCCATCGGTTTAGGTCCCGTGTTTAAGAGAGATGTGATGAAAGCTGCTGCTATGTTGGAAAAAGCTAAAGAGTACGCTGTAATGCTATGTTTTGATGTGAAAATCGACAAAGAAGCTGAACAATATGCCAACGAGCAAGGTGTTACTATCTTCAATGCGGACATTATCTATCACTTGTTTGACTCCTTCACTGCCTTTCAAACTAAATTGCTAGAAGAGAGAAGAAAAGAAAATCAAGCCAATGCTATCTTCCCATGTGTTTTGAAGACACTACAGATCATCAACAAGCGTAACCCTATGATTATTGGTGTCGATGTCGTTGACGGAGTTGTGAAACACGGAACCCCAATTTGTACTGTAAAGCCAGATCCGGTTACTGGAAAGAATGCTCCTATGCTTTTGGGTAGAGTTAGTTCTCTGGAAGTAAACCACCAGTCCAGAGACTCTGTGAGAAAGGGACAGACCAATGCAGGTGTTGCTATGAGATTAGAGGCACCTTCCGGTCAACAACCGACCTGGGGAAGACATGTTGATGAAAAAGATCCTCTATATTCTTTAATATCCAGAAAATCCATAGACACTCTCAAGGACCCAGCATTCAGGGACACTGTTCCTAGAGAAGACTGGTTATTGATGAGAAAGTTGAAGAGCACTCTGGACATCCAATGATTTTCCAAACTTTTTAAGTCTGTTACTGCTTGACCTTATGTTTCCTTTAATATATATCTTGTTTCTAGTTTTCTTTAGTTTCATGTTTTGTGATATTAGCCAACTTTTAACGAAACCACTTTAGTACGAGAGTTTGAGCTGATTTGAGATGGATATGATTTTGAGCCGTGAAATTACCCGGCCTCTGAAAAATTTCATAAATTTTTTTAGCCTTAAAATTTTTTTAAATGATAAAAGGGAATATTCTTTAGAACAAGGGGATCATCTAGAAAACAAGCAGAGATCACTGAGCGGAGAGAACAGGAGAGGGTAGATCCTTACAAACAGACAAAAATCATGGATATAGCAAAACCTGTGGGATCTGAGATCACGTCTGTCGATTTCAGTGTTCTGAGCGTAGAAGATATCAGAAAGCTTTCTGCAAAGCAAATCACCAACCCTACAGTTTTTGACAATTTGGGACATCCAGTGTCTGGAGGTTTGTATGATTTGAGTCTGGGAGCTTTCCTCAGAAATCTATGTGCTACATGTGGATTGGATGATAAGTATTGCCCTGGTCATCAAGGCCATATAGAGTTGCCAATTCCTGTGTATAATCCTCTATTTTTCAACCAAATGTACATATATTTGAGATCGTCATGTTTATATTGCCATCACTTCAGATTGAGATCATTAGAGGTTCACTTGTTTGAATGCAAATTGAGACTGATCCAATACGGATTACTTTTGGAAGTTTCTGAGCTCGAAAACATCAGATCCGACTCGGAGTTCGACGACGATGAAGCTGAAGAGGACGATGGACTAGTGCATCTGAATGCAAAAGCCGATAGAGAGCTCATGATCAGACGTCAGGAGTTTGTGGAGAATTCGATCTCTAAAGCGATTTCGGAAGGAAGAACTACCGAGTTTGGTGTGATGACAGCTACTGTTGCCGAAGAGAGAAAGAGTGTCATCTACGACTTCTACAAACGTCTTTTGAGCAGACCTAAGTGTGACAATTGTGGAATGTTCTCGCCTACTTTCAGAAAGGACGGATTTTCAAAGATTTTTGAAAATGCTCTCAAAGACAAGCAAATCACTAATAATCGTATTAAAGGACTTAAAAGACAGGACCTATTGAAGCCTGAAAAAAATGGATCACACGATTCAACATTTAATGACAACGGCTCATCTGAAAGGTATACTAATCCAAGACAAGGATCAAAGTATATTCTTTCTACTGAAGTCAGAAACATTTTGAGAAGAGTTTTTCACAAGGAACACAGTATCATTAATTATTTGTTTCACTCTAAGCCATTGAATACCAACAAGATTTCTGCAGATATGTTCTTCATTCATGCCTTAGTGGTTCCTGCAACAAGATTTAGACTGCCATCTAAACTAGGTGAGGAAATTCATGAAAACTCTCAAAATGAGCTTTTGTCTAGAGTTTTGACTACCTCTCTTCTTATTAGAGATCTGAACGAACAATTCTCAATATTACAGAAAGATATTTCTGTCGATGATAGAAAGATCACTTTCAACAGGCTCATGAATGCATTTGTCACGTTGCAAAACGATGTAAACGGGTTTATTGATTCTACAAAGAACCAAAACCAGGGTACTTCTTCTACCCCACATCCAGGTGTCAAGCAAGCTCTGGAGAAGAAAGAAGGATTATTTAGAAAGCATATGATGGGTAAGAGAGTGAACTATGCTGCTCGTTCTGTTATTTCGCCTGACCCAATGATTGAAACAAATGAAATCGGTGTTCCTCCTGTATTCGCAAAGAAGCTAACATACCCAGAACCTGTTACACCACACAATGTTGCAGAGCTAAGGAAAGCTGTCATTAATGGCCCTGATAAATGGCCAGGTGCTCTACAAGTTCAAAATGAGGATGGATCACTAGTATCATTGATCGGTATGACTCTTGAACAGAGAAGCGCAATTGCAAAACAATTATTGACTCCATCTAATGGCACAAGTGTCTTGAACAAGAAAGTTTATAGACATATTAAGAACAATGACGTGGTTATTATGAACCGTCAACCGACTTTGCATAAGGCATCGATGATGGGTCACAAAGTCAGAGTTTTACCTGGTGAAAAGACATTGAGACTACATTACGCCAATACAGGTGCATACAATGCTGACTTTGATGGTGATGAAATGAACATGCATTTCCCTCAGAACGAAAACGCAAGAGCAGAGGCTCTGAATTTGGCCAACACAGACTCTCAGTATTTGACTCCTACCGCGGGATCTCCTGTCAGAGGTTTAATCCAGGATCATATATCTGCAGGTGTGTGGTTAACTAGTAAGGATAGTTTCTTCACCAAAGAGAAGTATCAACAGTTAATTTACAGTTGTATCCGTCCAGAAGATGGCCATTCTACAGCTTCTAAAATCATTACCGTTCCACCAGCTGTTTATAAACCACAACTTCTATGGACTGGTAAACAAATCATCACGACCATTCTTTTGAATATCAAGCCACAAGACCTCCCTGGTATTAATCTAAAGTCAAAAAATAAAATCAAAAATGAATATTGGGGTAAAGGTTCCCTTGAGAATGAAGTTATCTTTAAAGACGGAGAGCTACTCTGTGGTATCTTAGATAAATCTCAATATGGTGCTTCTCAATATGGAATAATTCACTCACTTCACGAAGTGTATGGTGCCACTGTTGCCGGAAAGGCTCTGTCTGTTTTAGGAAGGCTCTTCACAAACTATAACATGATGTTGGGACTAACATGTGGTATGGATGATCTACGTTTGACTGCAGACGGAAACAAATGGAGAGAGGATATTCTGAAGGAATCCGTGGACATAGGAAGAGTAGCTGCAGCTGAAGTCACAAACCTTCAAAAAGATGTTAAAACAAACGACCATGAATTTTTAAAACGTTTGGAAGAAATTTTGAGAGATGACTCTAAACTTGGCATAATGGATGCTGTTACACAATCAAAGGTTAATGCTATCACTTCTAAGGTTGTCTCTAAATGTGTTCCTGATGGTACCATGAAAAAGTTCCCATCCAATGCTATGCAAGCTATGGCTCTGTCGGGTGCTAAAGGTTCGAACGTTAATGTTTCCCAAATTATGTGTTTGTTGGGTCAACAAGCACTGGAGGGAAGAAGAGTGCCTGTAATGGTTTCAGGAAAGACTCTACCTTGTTTCAAACCTTTTGAAACTGATGCAAGAGCTGGTGGTTATATCAAGAACAGATTCTATTCAGGAATTAGACCTCAGGAATATTATTTCCACTGTATGGCAGGTAGAGAAGGTTTAATCGATACAGCTGTGAAAACTGCAAACTCTGGTTATTTACAACGTTGTTTGACAAAACAATTGGAGGGTGTCCATGTATCGTATGATAACTCTGTCAGAAATGCTGATGGTACCTTGATTCAATTCTTGTACGGTGGTGATTCCATTGATGTCACTAAACAATCTCATATGCACCAATTCAATTTCTTTTTGGAGAATTACAGCTCTTTACTTCAAAAATATAGCCCATCAAGTATCGATAACTTGGACACCGAAACTGCCATGTCTTACAATAAAAAAGTTAAGAAACAACAGAAGAAACAAACATCTTTGCCTCACTATGAGCGAAGTGCTAAATATGATCCTACAATTTCTATGTACAATCCAGCTAAATATGTTGGATCTGTTTCAGATAAATTCGAAGAAGATTTAGACAATTTCATTGCATCAAACCCAGATTTGTTTGTCTCATCTAAAGAAGCAAAAACCACGGGAGGTATTACACAGAAGAAATTCAAGGCATTGATGCAACTTAAGTACATGAGGTCTCTGGTCAACCCTGGAGAGGCGGTGGGAATTGTTGCATCACAGTCTGTGGGTGAACCTTCTACACAAATGACTTTGAACACATTCCACTTTGCCGGTCACGGTGCAGCAAATGTGACTCTGGGAATTCCTCGTTTAAGAGAAATTGTCATGACTGCGTCAGCATCCATAAAGACTCCTCAAATGACCTTGCCTATACTGGAGGATGTTGATGATACTTCCGCAGATGCTTTCTGTAAATCTATCACAAAGATCAGCTTCTCAGAATTCATCGATGATGTTTCTGTCATTGAAACTACTGCAAACCCTATGGATTCCCAGGCTACGAGATCCTATGAGATCAACTTGAAATTCTACGATTCAGCTGATTACCTTGAAGAGTATGATGTCACTAAAGAAGAATTAGAGACTGTTATCACAACCAGGTTTATTCAAGCTCTTGAGACCGCTATCATTAAGGAAGTGAAAAAGAAAGTCAACCCTGAATCTTTGTCATCTGTTGGAAAAGCTGTCCCAAGATCTCAAACTGAACTGGGTGCGAAGTCTACAGGTTCAGAGGAAGATGATGCTACCGAGAATAGGCTAAAGAGCAATACCAAACAATCAGTTTCGTATGATGGTCCCGATGACGAAGAAATTGAAACCATGCGTAATGCTGAGAAATCAGATGATGATTCTATGCTTGATGATAGTTCGTCGGAGTCAGATTCAGAATCAGATAGTGACGTCGAGGGGTCTGATGAAAAATTAGGTATCAAAACACTGAAAAATACCAAATCTTCCGACAATTTAGTCAAGGAGAACATGTCTAAGTCTGCGAGAGCTAGACAGCAAGATGTCATTATTTCGCATAACTTTGTCAGCCAGTTTAACTTTGACGATGAAGATGGTGCTTGGTGTGACTTCAAGCTGGAGTTGAGCGCTGAAACCCAAAAGCTGTTGATGGTGAACATTATCGAAGCCATTTGCAAAAGTGTGGTTGTCAGAGAAGTGTCACACATTGGCAGATGTTTGCACCCAGAACCCGAGCAAGGTAAGCGTATCCTTGTCACCGAAGGTGTAAACTTCCCTGCAATGTGGGAGCATGATGCTTTCATCAACGTTAACGATATCAGATCAAATGATGTTGCTGCAGTTTTAAAGACTTACGGAGTGGAGGCAGCAAGAAATACAATTGTGAACGAAATCAATAATGTCTTCGGTAGATATGCCATTTCGGTCTCATCCAGGCACTTGGATCTCATTGCAGACTACATGACTCGTGAGGGAACTTACCTTGCCTTCAATAGACAAGGTATAGATACATCCACATCCTCATTCACGAAAATGTCTTACGAAACTACGTGTCAATTTTTGACTAAGGCAGTTTTGGATAATGACAGAGAGGAATTGGAATCCCCTTCAGCAAGACTTGTCATTGGTAAATTGAGTAATGTGGGTACTGGTAGTTTTGATGTTATGGCTAGTATGCCAATGAACTAATACTTATTCATTGGACGGTAAGAAAATATATAGATAAAAGTTTATTTCATTTCCAGGTTGTGGACATTCGTTACCTATATATAGAATGTCGCTCTATGTAATATAAAGCATTTTATAATAGCTTCACAATTGTACCTTAGTATGACTTTGCGTTATATACGCCATTCAAAAGTGAATGTCTTCTCCTTTGAGGAACTCAATGATAAGATAGAAATTCAAAAATCCGATTGTTACACATGTGAGTATTCCAGCAATATTCATAAGAAGTGAGTTCGAAAAGTCTTTATATTCTATCTGCCCGGAATGATCCGTACTCTTTCTTCGTGGTAACAACTGCGACGCCTCTGTAGGGGAATCCACAGGGCCGGAAGAGTTATCTTGGTCAGAATTTAGATCACAAGTATTGTTGATCTCCACTCTCATGATATTCTTATTTGCTGTAAAATACAACAAAGGGATCGACACAAACGGTAAAATTAGAGAGAGAATGACCTGGGATAGATTCAGGATTGAAGAAATTCCTTCTCTTCCCAGAAACAAGGTCATGATCATACAAGGAATGATCGCAATCGATCTCGTAACAACCCTTCTAAGAAAAGGATTCAGCTTCCAATGCAAGGCACCCTCAGCTACCACTGCACCTGACATGGTACATATGATCCCTGCAGCAATTGAGGAAAATAACATCGCCAAAGCGAATATGAGACCGGCAGTCGGTGATAAATAGTAGGAAAGCATTTCATAGATAGAGATCAAGTCTGCATCAACAGCCTCTGGTTTTTTGTATAAAGCTGCTGCAGAAACAATTAAGATTGAAGCATTGATAAAGACAGCCACAATACAGAGCGAGAAGATCAATTCTCCGTAGGAATAATTCAAACAATAATCGATGGCTTCAATTGAAGGTTTATAGATATGATTGAATTCAAATTCAGAACTGGTCTCTTCTGGAAGACGTTGATGGGGAGTAAAATTTCCACGGGTTACATCATATTCTCTCAACCTTGGCTTGACGAGATTAGATCCTAAATATAGAGAATGAGGCATCACAGTGGCACCAATTATACCCAGAGATAAATATATCGACTGTTTAGAACGTAATAAGTCTAGTGAAGGAAGGAATCCTTCCAACAGTTTCCATTTGCTAGGAATTTCCACTCTGCTCAACAATAGTGCAAAACAGACAAAGGTCAGAATGACGAAAAATGCTACGAACATTTCGAACTTTCTGATCTGTTTGACTGTTCCATCTGGATTGTAAGCAAATAAGATCACCAGGACGTCTGTGATTGTGAGCAAAATTCCTATTTTCAAAGGAATGCTGAACAGAATATAAAGAGCAATAGCGGTTCCTACTATCTCAGCCAAGTCTGTGAAAATGATCGCAAACTCTGCTAGTCCATAGACAGCTAGATTTAACCAACGAGGGAGATGTTTTCTGCAGTTTTCAGCGAGATCGAGTCCGGTGACAGTTCCCAATTTGATACAGAGACATTGCAATATCACAGCGAAGATGTTTGACAAAAAGATGATGAACAGATGAAGATATCCGAACTGGGCTCCCGCATTTGTTGATGTGCTGTAATTACCCGGATCGATATAGGCACAGGTGATCAACAGGCCTGGTCCTATGAAACTCAGGGCCTTTTTCATGTTCAACATTTTTGGCATCTAATCATATACCGGAGATAAATTAGAGTGTGTATTTGGAGAAACGCTAACTTGGTTCTGAGAACCGTTTTTCTTCGAAGATGAACAATTCTTCTGGAGTCTTTATGTGACTATTTCAGGTTCAATTGCGCTACTATGGATTGGTTATTTTCAGTGGATAAGTCAAATATGCTCACAAGTAATGTTCTATTAAATACGGCTGGTTTCCCCAGAATTCGAAATCGACGCCACGAAATTTATCGTCGCGTCGAAAATGCACCCCCCTCAAAACCAGGAAAGCAAAAATTTTAGACATATACAATAAATATAAAGGGGGAAACATGGATATTCGAAGGGAATAAACAATTATCAAACAGACAGAAACAGGTGTATGGGGATCTAAACGTTGAAAAGAGAAAGCTATTGTGATTTGTCCAAAATCAAGGATTTAAAAAAGAGAGATCAAACCAATTGGTTATCATCTATCGAAACAACAGAACTGGATCAAATAATGAGCTTCAAAGAGAAAGAACCAGTCAAAACTTCAGGACCAGGCGGATCACTTCTCAAAAAGCCATTGATACCAGAGTCAATTTTGGATGTATCTTCTCAGAGATTATCGATAGTGTCCTTGTTTGTCCTCATTCAAGCATGGAAACTGTACGACCTGTATCTGATAAAGAACGAGGTTCTCAGAGAAATGCTTCATGCCAATCTTTTAGTCAATTTCGTGTCACCAGAATGGAACTTCATCTTCAAGTACATGTTTTTGGACGGATTGATTGTCTGGCTGAATTCAATTTTGCGAATACCAAAACTGGCTTTCAAACCATGGTTATCAGTGGGAATAATTGTCCTATTATACACCATCACAATTCTGCTCACCGTTGATATCAAGATTCCTGCAACAACAGCGCTATTTTCCCTGATGAAACAAGCTTTTCCTGAAAAAGAGTTGGCCATTTCGGAAAATTACGTTGATTCCAGCAGTCTCGATCAATCCTCACACTTCAAAGGAAGAAAGACAATCAGATTTTTGCCCGACTCTTCTATCAAGTTGAATCCGTTCGCTCAAAATTTCTGTTTGAGCAACTCTTATAAAGGAAAAATCAAAGTGCCCATTAAGTACAATTCCTCCAGTGAGTTGGAGTTTCTTCAGATCACGCACACTGGCTTTGACAATCAACTGTCGACCCTTAACTACACCAAAAGGGAGATCAAACGATTGATTACTGCCGATTACTCAGAAATTGCAAGAAATGAAAATGTCTACGATGACAGAATCACATATTTGGAGTTGGAGTTTGACCAACCTGGTCTCTATAAGATTCAACAAGCAGTGGATGTAAAGAAAAAAAACATTCGGAATTATAAATCTGATCTCATCATTCCTAGATGTCCACAAGCATATTTCAGTGAGTTTGAAAAGGTTGAAAACGTCTGTGTAGATGATGATTTAGATAACTTGTCTATTTCTGTTACAGGAGTTCCTCCTCTTACTCTGGTATATGAAGAAGAAATAAACGGGCAACTGGCAAATCTTCCAAATTCGATTATTGTTCCAGATGAACCTGATTTCCACTCTCCATTACTCTCTCGAGATTTTTACACAGGTAAGGGCAATATGAAAAATTTCAACTTTCAATACAACGATTTAAAGGATTTATCATGGGCTAGATCAAGAGTTGTCAACGTTCCTTTGGCTGGCAGAAAAGTGGAAGAGTCTGGTAATATGATTTTTACCATAGCAAAAATTATCGACGGATTTGGAAATGTTGTCGAATATAACCTTGAGACTTCCGACCGTTACCATTTCTATAAGATCAAATCGCATCCTATGCCCATGATTAATATTGTGGATTCTAAACCTAACATCCCTATCTTAGATGGAGAAAAGAAGTATATCGAGCTGAAGATTACTCAGCCAACCAATCATATTACCGAGGGGCCTTACACTGCTACCATAAAATTTACACCAGCTGACAGCACACAGCCAGAGGTATTCACTAAAACATTTGACTTCAAGAAGCCAGCTTTGATATTCGCTGAAAAGCCTGGTACCTACACATTGGAATCTGCTTCATCTAAGTTTTGTACATGCAGAGTGGGTTTATCATCAGTGAACATTTTAAAAGCTAAACCACCTCAAGTGGAAATTGCTGCCGATCCAATAGTAGATAATTGTTTGGGAACTACTGGATTCAAGTTCAATTTTGAGTTCATAGGAACTGGTCCTTTTGAAATGGCATTTAAAGAATCATTGTTAGATCCAAATGATGAAAAAAAAGTAATTTCAACGATATCAGCAAAAATGCTAAGATCAGAATCCTCTATCTATGAATTTGATTACAAGCCTCCTACTGAAGGAAGTTATGCAATTGAATTTTTATCTTTGAGTGACAAACACTACAGAAGACGTGTGACTTTCAGTCATAGTGAACATCGTTATGTCACATACTTCAAACAACGACCAAAAGCTTATTTTGTGAAAGATTCAAATGTGCAAAAAGTCAATGTGTGTAATGGACAAAATGCTAACATTTCATTACATTTGGCGGGGATACCTCCATATAAAATTGCATATGATTTGGTTTCACCAGATTACAAGGTAAATACTTATGAGTTTGAAGGTATCACTGAAAATGAGTTTCAAATCAGCACTTTGCCTTTTTCGAAAGGTGGTGAATATGTGTTGTCATTGAAAGACGTCGTGGATGCATCTAATTGTGGAATTGATTTCAAGGGTCAGGAGGTTCACATCAGTGTTAGAAAGGATATTCCAACAATTAGTTTCACCAAGGGAGGTAATTACAGAATCATTCAAGGGAAAAAATTAACCGTTCCATTGAAAGTTGAATCAAATCAGCTAATCAACTTGAAGTATAAATTCACATCTTTTGATGGATCAATTGAAAAAATCGAGTTTTTGAGGGATTTCAACCCTCTGGAAGGATTCCCTGTTTATAAAGAGGGTACACATACCTTATATCAATTCACTCAGGATGGTTGTGAAGGAAGGATTTCCAACAATTGGCAAGTGACAGCTGAGTATTTGGATAAACCAACTCTTCAGATAATCACTACAGATAATGTCACTTCGGTCTCAGGTCACAATTATGTCAAGTCAAATCTGTGCGAAAAATGCTCCGGCTCAATCGATTTCCAGGCAACTGGAGTGCCGCCACTAGTAATTGACTATTCGATAAAGTATCCTAGCGGACTCATCGAAGAGAAGACAGAACAGGTCCCTAACAAAAACTTTGCCATTCATCTGAAGACCGAAGAAAGCGGAAACTACGAATATACTATCAAAGGCATATTTGATTCAATCTATACCAAAGAGATCTTGAATGATCTTGCCAGAAAGAGGGAATACAGCTTCGAGGTCCTCAAAGTTGAACAGACTGTTTCTCCTTTACCAAAGGCCCGATTTTCCGATGATAATACCCATTATCAGACGTGCGTTTCTTCGTTGGGAAGCCCAGAGATGCTTCAACCTATTCATTTGACGTTAAGTGGACAAGCTCCATTTAATCTTCGGATTGGTGTTCAACACGAACAAGAAGATAGATTTGAGATTGTGAGCTTGAATGACATTCATACATATAAGGTTAACCTTCTTACTCTTTACGACAAGCTGAGGATTGGTTCACATATTGTTTCAGTGATTGAAATTACTGATGGTAATGGATGTGCTTCCAATGATTTCGAAAAAGAAGAAATTTCAATTCAAGTTAACGACGTGCCAAAGATCAGACATCTTGTTGATGACTCAAACACTTTAGAAAATCAACCTGCAAAATCAGATATCGAGTTTGAACCAAATTATTACTGTGTTGGTGATCATATAACTTATCTGCTGTCGGGAATGCCTCCTTTTACAGTTTTCTACGAATTCAACAACAAAAAGCAGAAAGTTGATGTCAATTCCAACTACTTCAAGCGGAGGGCATCTGCCGAAGGAAGTATGTCTGTTCTGGCTCTTTCCGATTCTTCTTCGAAAAATTGCTTGGTTAATTTCACAACACTTTCTGCATCAGATTCAGTTCTTAACAAGAGACCAGATTTGAATGCTAAAATCTATGATTTACCGTCTATTGAAATATATCAAGGGGATTCAATTGAGGAGGACATTCATGAGGGTGATAACGTGGAAATAATTTTCAAGTTTAATGGTCATCCACCTTTCAAACTAACTTATGCAAGAATGGATTTATCCCAATCAAATAGAATTGTCGAAACAGAGGTGGTGGAAAACATTTATGATTACGAGTATAGAATATGGGCCAAGCTAGAAGGAGTTTATGAGGCAATCGAGGTTCAAGATGCTTTCTGCGTGGCTAGGAACCACCGATAGAGGTTCAAAGCCTTTTAATCAATCACCGGAGCTGGGATATATGTCAATCCTTCATGTAGTTTTTAGTCTGTATTTTTAATTCTAGTATACAATAAACTATAATACTTAAAGATTGTGTTTGTGTAATTCACGTAAGGAAGTACCATCCTTGGGGTGTCTTTTCTATTAGAACGTCATCAACGTTAAGCCGAGTTTTAGAATTATATTTGTTGACCAGATCAACATACCCTTGAAGCAGATTATCTGGAACCTTATCTTCTTGGTCCTGTAAATTCTGATCACTTAGAAACCACTCTATGTCTTTCACCTTAATGGAAGATTTTTCATAGTCAACTTCTATCTGGCGACTCAAAGTGTTCTCTGACAATTCAGAGAGGTTTCGAATCCTGGAAAAAGGGAGAGAAGTCTGGTTGGGGTTTCTCAGAGACTTCCTATTTGTTGGATCTTTAAGTCTAGTAGGTCTCTTTGATAAGCTTAGAACCTTTGTGGGATGGGAACCATGAATTGGAGTTTTCGGTTTGCAAGTCAATGGAGCAGATATAGCTTGACACATTTCATCAACAAGAATATCATTATTAACTTTTTCTGAGTGAGTCTCATCATCATCATTTCGAACAACTTCTTCTGGCGATGAAGAACGGGACAAGCTCCCAATTAATGATAAAATAGCATTTTCAGAAGATGCAGACGATGACAATGGTTGAGACTTAATAGCATTCGTTTTTGTAATTTGTGACTCGGAGAACTTATGATGTAGGGACTGGGATGTGGTATCAATGTCCGGCTCGTTGATAGCAGATTCAAATATTGCTTCTACATCGCTGGTATTGTTTGATTGTGTATGGAAATTCTCACCATCAACTAATAATGGATCATCGGTTGATGCTTCCTCATTCATAGTAGGCTCATTATTAGGGTCTGAACAATCATTCACCTGAAATTTGTAGTCTGTCACAGCATCAGACACAAGGGGTATATTCTCAATTGTACCAGCATCTTGCTGATTAGAATTGCTTTCTGATTCCATCATAACATTATGTTGCTCTGCAATCTTTTCATACAGATTTCCCTTTATCAAAGAAAGTAGAACTTCAGAACATGAGACCATGACATCATTTTTCTCTGGTTCTATATTGACGTCTATTACATTTGGAGGAACAAAAAGGTTGATAATCCATACAGAAGGCGTTAATAACCCGTTCTCCGAATAACATTCGTTTATCAGTTTGCTCACTGCCTTTCCCAAGCTTAGCTTGACACTTAATACACGGTTATTAACCGTGAGAACCTTTATGGGCTGTTTAGGAAGAGCCACATCCTGAGCACGCATTTTTGGGAGAAGTGCATTAAACTGAGCATTATAAGATTCATTGTATCCTGCTTTCACCTCTAGGTCACCAATTACATCAAAAAACTTATCGCTTGTCTTTAATTTTAATTGGTTACAGAGAAGCCGTTTGGATGGTATATTTTCCACTATGATAAGGTCAGGTCTCTCAATTGAGATCTGACCAGTTGGAGACACCTTTACAAACCTCATCTGGAACCTTATGTCCCTCCATGTGAATGCATAAGATGTAATTAGTTCAATAATAGCATTAGTTGTTTTTCTTGACTGTTTTTTCAGAAGTTTTCTACGGACAGGAGTGGCATGAAATAGATTTTTGACCTTGATAGTAGTTCCTTTAGAACATGCAACCTTTTCAGATGCTTTGATAGGAATCCCAGAGGTATTGACCTCCCATCTTTCGCCAATCTTGTCTGTGGAACATCTAGTTGTGATCTCTAAAGTCCGTGCTAGCTGGCAGATGAAAAAAAGCGCCTCACCTCTGAAACCACAAGTATCTATACCATCTTGAAGGTCGCTCCATGAGGAGATCTTCGATGTTGTGCAATTGAGACACATTAATACTCGGTCGGGCTTAGCAACACCTGATCCATTATCTCTAACTAATATATGTTGCAAGCCCCCTGTTTCCCAGTCAATTTCCATGTAAATCTGAGGTTTTGTGTCTCCTAAAGCATCAATGGAGTTGTCTATCAACTCCTTGATCACACTTACTGGAGAGAACACAGAACTCCATGATATGATCGAATTGGCTTCACTATGGGGTATCCTTTGAATTGCCATTCTGTGAATGTAATTCTGACATCATATAGCCTCTTATTATACTACCATTGGTTTCATATCTGGTCTATATAGCCAAAGAAAGGGGTATTTAAAGATGTGAATCTACATACGCGTATCTAAAATAATATAAACGGGACATTAAATTATGTAAGCAAAGTTCAAACTAACAGTATTATGGGGTCATTAAAGTAAATCAATAGTATATACAAGGAGTGAGAGGACTAGAAGAAATCCAGATGACTAGAATGTGCTAGAATGCAAAAATAGATACCGAAACAAAACCAGATAACCAGACAAAGAGAATCAATAATATATCATGAAAATTCTGAAATGATGAACATTCTCTAAAGCCTAAGTTTTCTTCTTGAAAACCACTCTTTTTCTACCTGTCTTCGTTGTTCTCTTGTGGAATCTTGTGTCTGTTTTCTTTACAGAGGAACCTTGGCTCTTCATGGCAGGATCTGTATCATAATCACTCTGGACTTCGAGATCTTTGTTGAAGCTGTAGTTAGAAAACTCATATCTGGTAGAATTAGGATCCTTCGTCAATGAATTTCCTTTGCGTTCTTCGCTAGAAGCCGGCAGCTCGCTGAACCCGTCATTTAGAAGCTCTAAGTTGTCATCGAATTCCAGATAGAACACAGTGGATGATTTTTTCGAAGGCGGACGTAACGGCACTGTCAACGGCTTATATGCCTGAAAAAGAGAGTCTAGTAACACATCCTTAGGTTTCAAAGTCTTCGATGTTGGGAGCTTTGCTAGAGAACTGAATCCTTTTTTTGCCTTTTTTACATTCTTGCTCCCTGACATTTCCTGTTGTTTTTGGGTCTGTCCCCTAGGTGTCTGTTGCTGGGCCAATATATTAATCTTCTTTTTAATGTTGTTGTTGGTGTCTGCGGATGAGTTGGACGAGCTTGATTGTAGCCTTGCAAAATGGCCCGTCAGTCCTCGATTTGCCTGCAGTTTCACTCGAACTCCGCTGTTGCACAATAAAAAGCTTGATTTTTTCAGCATTTTTCAGATATTAGCTACTATTGCTGTAGCAAAGCTTGGTGTTTGGTCCTGGATATGATATCCCTTGTTTTTTACTCTTAGAACTATATCAACAAAAGCCCGTTGCTTAATTTGTGGTTTAAACTTCATTTCTAATTGGGGTTACTAATTTTCGCATATCATAGGCCGGGTAAGTTATGACACATACATGTCTAGATCATTAAGTATACAAGATATATGATGAGTTTGGAGAATTAAAAGAGATTCAAAGGGCAATGTCCTTGACAGAGTGGTTCTTGAACTTGCGAATTGCTCTATCATTGCTCTTAACAAGTAGTCGGGGTCCGATGATTTCGAAATCGATGATTTCCGACTCATCTGATCCTGGATGAGCAGTAGAGAGCCTAAAACGGGTGTTTTTCTTACTGATAAGTCTTAGTCCACCTAGACATTCCTTTATACTGTAAACCGGGTTGATGAGATGAATATCACCCTTCCAATTGTCCTTTCGGGGAACAACCAGTAGAAAATTATATTGCGATTCCCAGAGAACGATGCCAGCCAGACCGACGTTGTGTATGCATTGGCTATGTGTTACCTCCAGGTAAGCACCTATGAATTCGCACGTGGAAAGCTTTGAAGTGAGGATGTTCACATGATTACTGGTTCCCAAAAGTTCTGCGATATATTGATTCCAGAGTCGATTCATCTCCAGAAAGTCTTCGAATTTGACAAGCTCACGACAGATGGTGAGTTCTGTGAGCTCCTGGACATTTTTCAGAAGTCCAGGATTCTTTTTCTCCATGTATTTAATCTTTCTAACCAACGAATCTTGGTACTTGATATTCTTTGAAATAAACTGTTTGAACTCGTTTCTAGTTGTGAGCGGGTCATATTTGTTTGTCTTTGTCTGTGTATTTTGTTGGATTGTACCCAATAAACTCTTACGTACCAGTTTCTTCTTATTCTTCTTAACCTGTGTTCGGGAAACCCCTCCGTCTGTTGGTTTCAGGATCAAAAAGTTCTTCTGGTCTCCCGTCACCGAATATCTTTTTTCTAGAAGCTTGAGTATCTCTCCATCTCCATTGAATTTTGAACATCTTGATAGAAGTAGTCGTTCTATGGGATTCTTTCTATCCATAATGATATCAATAGCAGTATCTAAGCTGTCCAACTTTCCATATGGATGTCAAATTAAAAGAATTTTAAATATCCAGGACTGAGAAAGGATTTTCAATGTGGTAGAAATTTTTATTAAGTATATCTTTGAATAGTCTTGATAACAGATTGGGGAAACATTCAGGGGCATATTAGAATTTTGGATCACCAAATAGATCACAAATGGATAACTATTGGATATAGGATTCACAAAATTCAGATTACAATGTTTAGAGGTTTTTCTAGATCTATTGGCCAAGTAAATTACAACTTTCAACGATCGATTATCAAGAACCACAAGGCAGATCTGATTCGATTCAAGTCCGGCAGAATAGAAACACCATTTGACGACAGTCTATTAGATTCAAAGTCTTTGAAACAGAGCTTGGAAAATGATCCGAATCTTGAAGGGTTTTTCAGCAATGTGGAAGAGAAAGAATTGGATGAAAAGAATGATTCTTTTCAGGATCCGTTTGATTTCTCGCAAGTCAAATGGCTCGATGATGCACAAGCAAGAGTCATAGAGGCAGAAATGTACCAGGGGCCGAGTATTGATACCCAGCCAATAAAAGAAACACCAGCAATGTCTGACCAATGTTCCAAAAATGATGGATTCGTCGAGAACAACGAACCTCCTCCTTTATTCAATATAGAAAATTTTGAAAAATATACAAAGTTCCTTCAATCAGGCGAAATAGCTCATCATTTACCCCCCAGGACAGAAAAATTGGCAAATCTAGTGGGATCGAAGTCGCCATTGGTGGTTATCTCCAGATTCACAGACCCGAAACTCAATCTCAGCATAGAAAAATACATATACGACCATATGCCAAATCCAGATACAACAGATTCGACAAAAAGATTGGTTTTATACAAAAACTCACCTTGTATTGTGATAGGAAAGAACCAAAATCCTTACAAGGAAACAAATTTGCGTCTAGCAGCTCTACTGGGAGTGCCTATTTTGCGTAGATTCAGCGGAGGCGGAACTGTTGTCCACGATTTGGGAAACACGAACTTCTCCTACATTTCCAGCAAAAAACACTTTGATCGGGTGGGATATTCAGATCTCTTGAACGAGAAACTCAACGAGTTAGTGGGAACTACGTATGGTGAATATCGTATGCCTTTATTCCAAGTCTGCACCAACAAGAAGGGAGACATAATTAATTCTGTGAACGAAAAGAAAGTTAGCGGTTCTGCATTTCAAATTTCCAGAGGAAAGTCGCTTCATCATGGGACTATGCTACTAAATTCTGATCTAAAGACACTTTCGAAGCTCCTGAAAGTTTCTAAAGTTAGGAGAAACTCCATCAATGACAAAGCTACCGACTCCATTTCCAGCCCTGTTCAAAATATGAAGATTGATGACGATATTTTCACGTATTGTGCGATCAATTCGTTTATCTGCAGTCATGGTGAGTCAAATTGTTCTAGACCATCTCATGATAATTGTCTGACACTTGAGAATGACTATCGTAGCTGTCGAATTCTGAAACTGGACGATTTTTCAGAGCTGCCAAGCGAGATATTTGAAACAGTTGATCAACTTGACTCTTGGGACTGGATTTTTGCAAAAACCCCTAGATTCGATGTTTCCTTTGAGTATGCGGATCTTCATGTCACCGTTTATGTAGAAAAGGGTCATATTATTGACATCAAGTTAAGCAGGCCGGAACCCGATTTTGAAAAGTTGATACATGCCGTGAGAAGTTCTCCGATTCCATTCAGAAGCGATCAGGTATCTCTATATTTTGCGGAAAACGACCCTTTCAACGCAATTTTTTGCTGGAATATCGATTACAAGGTTTCGTATTCTCAATTAGGTGTTCACAGAATGGAATAGTTGTGTGACATAAGGTCAATTATGGAAATACTCTATTATAAGACCCTGAGATAGCATTTTGGTATCAGCGCGAATTAGGAAATTCCTAAGATCCGTATAGCATGTAAAACGAAATAAAGTATTCATATCATCTCGAGATCTCTTCTCTTCCAAGAAGGTTGTTGGGGCTTCAAGATAAGCAAGAGGGTTGACATCTATAGGAGTCATTGCTGTAAATACAAGAGAGTAGACGTTTGTAAAAAAGATTCACGGAAAAGAGTCATCTTAAGAAATACGGAAATAGCGAAATCGAGCGTTAATAGACCGACTGCATAGGTGGATTCCACAAAAGGTTCAAATACTCTAGAGATAGTTGATCAAGGAACAGGAATATGAAAACAGAGTTGTATTCATTGATTGTATGGGGAACTGCAGCAGCAAGTAGTTTTCTTTTCAACGATGAGTCGCTTTTGGAGTATTCTCCAAACTTCAGAACACACCTGACCAAGAGATCTATCGAAAAACAGGAGGATTCCGATGTGAATGCTGAGTCCTTATTCAATTATGGATCAGAGAAAGTCAAGGGAATCAATTTAGGAGGCTGGGCTGTCACAGAACCATACATTACCCCGTCTCTATTCAAAGCTGCTTCTCCTGATGGATCTCCTGATAATGCTCCTGTCGATGAGTACAATTACTGCAAGATTTTGGGAAAAGACGAATGCACAAGGAGGCTTAAGACACACTGGGAAACATGGATCACTGAAGATGATTTCCGGAAAATCAAAGAATGGGGTTTTAACACTGTCAGATTTCCGATCGGATATTGGGCGTTTGCACACTTGAAGACTGACCCATACATATTTGGCCAGGAACAATATCTCGACAGATCAATCGAATGGTGCCGTAAATATGATCTGCGTATCTGGATCGATCTCCATGGATCACCAGGATCTCAGAACGGGTTCGATAACTCAGGTCTCAGAGACCATGTTGACTGGCAAACCAGAGATGTATACATTGACTTGACCTTAGAGGTTTTGCATTATTTAATGGCCAAATACGCATCACCACAATATTATGATGTCGTTTCAGCTATACAGGTTCTCAATGAGCCCCTTGGATCGAGAATGAATATGAATAAACTGGAGGAATTTTATGTTAACAGCTACACACAAATGAGATATCAAAATAGTCAGAATTATATATCGTTTCATGATGCTTTCATGGCACCAGGGTACTGGGACAGCAAGATGAATGGACAGGTGAGACATACCCATAACATCACTTTATACCCAAATACCGGAAATTTGACAAATAATACTAACTCTACGACTTATCAGGGAACATATTACAATATGGTGATTGACCATCACCGATATGAGGTTTTTGATCCTTCCCAATTGGCTTTGTCGATTGATCAGCACCTAACTGCATTAGAGTCGTTTACTCATGCTATCCTTCAGGAGAATAAAATGAAAATTGTTGGTGAGTGGTCTGCTGCCATCACTGATTGCGCTTACTGGTTGAATGGAGTAGGAAGAGGAGCTAGGTTTGACGGAACCTTTCAATCGACCAAGGTTCTAGGAAGTTGTAAATATGCTAACGACATCAGTGAATGGACGGCGAAGGACCGTTCAGATGTAAGGAAGATTGTGGAAGCTCAATTAGATCTGTTCAGTCAGACCGAGGGATACATTTTCTGGTGCTACAAGACTGAAGACGCTATCGAATGGGATCTAACCAAACTCGTTGAGTACGGTTTGTTCCCACAACCGCTTACAGACAGGAAATACCGGTCTGTATTGTCCAATGGCGCATTTCAGCATAATACAGTGAGTTCTACCGTCCGAAGGATAACCCGCTTCCATATTTTGGCAGCAATACTAACTATCATATATGAACTTATAATCTAGGCCGAGACAAGTTCAGATGACGATGAATAATCACGTTCGATGTTTCTTTTTCATAAAAGGTCTTCGTTTTTTATAGACAATGACTCGTTTTCTATGTACATGTTCACCCCTCTACTATCAAACTCTAAATTATGGTACACAAACTTAGTGTTAGCGAAATAGGGTGTAGTAATTCTAGGCACCATTGAGTGTAGAAGTTTGGCATGCTCCTCCGAAGAAGACCCATCTCTATAAAATTTCCATTGCAAAACGCTCTGAAGAATTTCTTTATTGAAATGGGCAATCCTCTGAGTTCTAGCAGACTTCCATTGTTACTCTGATGTCTAATTTATATGATTTTCAGGAAGAAGATCTAATTTTAAGAATCTAAACTTAATTGATTTCTTTCAGCTGTCATAGAATTTGAAAATTTTCACATTGGTCGACAGTCTAAAATTCGTCGACACAATTTTTTTGTCGACGTAATGCTGTGTTCCTTTTTGATTTAACGGAATAAACAAGACCAAACAAATATAGGAGTTAGTCTTTTACTTACAGAAAATAGTAACATTTTGGGTCACCAAAGCAAGATAACCACATCAGATTAAGCTTCAGAAAGTGATATTTAGAAATTCACAATATTTAACTGAACCCTGTTTGGCAGAGGTGAAAAATGGCATCATACCGAAATGACACGTTAAATAGAGAGCAAGTGGTGATCGATGTGGATGAGGCAGATCTGTCGATCTTGGATGAGAACCTCAAGGCAGCTGAAGAACTGACAAACCAGATTTCGTCCAGTTTGTACCATATCTCCACCAGCAACTCCAACGTGATCAAGTCAATCAATCCGCTTATGATAAAGATCAATAGACTCAAGCTACAACAACGGAACTTCCAATCAACTTTCAAGCTCGTAGAGGGGATTAAGGATCACGCACAAGAAATTCGCAGCTTGGACAAATCATTGAACAGTTGCAGTGATCTCGGATCAGAATCACAGATCCATAATTACTGTCAGATTGTTAACAAATATCAGGCCGTCCAACGAAAATTGGAGACGGAAAACCTCAATGATTTCGAAGGTCTCAAAAAGGGTCTTGATAACTCAATTAGAGATGCCGAAGTGACTTTGAAATTTGAGCTAATCAATAAGCTCAAAAATCTGAGTAAAAAGCTTAGAGCCAACAATAATACCTATTCGAAAGATGAAGAGAACCTGGCAAAGCAGATAAAACTAATCTACACATTCATGAAAACCAACAGAAACAGAGATCTCACAAATATTTTAGTTAAAGAAAGGTCAGAGCTTAATTTATCATTACTTAAGTTAACCACCCTAGAGCTTCCAGTACTAATGAAGGACCAAAATTACATGTACGAAGGTGACAAAGGCTCAAAATATTTTATCAATTACTCAAAGAAATTAGAAAGTCTCGTCAAAGCAGAACCCTACTTCTTATCATTAGTATTTGACAACTCCGAACAGGTTAGACAATTATTATTTCAAATATTTTCTCCGTCGGTTGACGAACTTATGTCTGAATACAGGAAATTTAACAGTTTTGTTGATAATCACAAGTTCAGTTATGGAACGTTACTTTTTGAGCTAGATTATGGTTTGGACCTAGTACTCCAGACACTAGAAAAATTCGACATTAAGCTACCTCTCCAATTACAAGACCTGGCATCTGTATCAAATAGTCAGTGCCAGTCTGTGTTTTTGGATTCGTTTAAATTCATTGATAAAAAATATTCGGAATTGATTGTTGGTGAACATGTCAGTGAGACACTCAATAACACTTTCATGTCACTTGTCACAAGATTCAGCAAGCTATCCTACTTTCATAAGTATCAGTTAAAGATTATATCAACAATGACAAATGGCAGCTGGCTTCCTTCTGTGAGACCCCATGGCTTCCAGGAGATGAAGCTAAATTCCGGTGATGAAAACTATTTATTGAGTTTATACTATGGAGACATGATCGAGTATAGTTATTTCCATTTAGAGAATAAGTATAAGCCAAGAATGAACGAAGAAAGTCTAGGTATACTTCTTCTCTTCAACCTTGATGGTTTACAGAACTTAATTGATAATAGCGGCGCTCTCGAACAAATTTTAGGACAAAATGGTATTCAAAGACTAGAGAAACTAAAGAAAAAGGCGATGGAAAAAGCGACCACGGAATGGACTAAGATGACGGCAAAGCTGATGCAAGCGTCCACGAAGCAGGGATCGACATTCAATTTAACGAATAAGGAGCTAGGTAGACTGATAGACGAATTTAACAAGAACTTCGAAGAAAATTTGAAGAAGACACAAGCCAAGAAACTCCCCCCCTTTTTCAAACAACAACTTTTCAAAGATATTAACAAGATGCTGGTACCAGCATACAGGGTGTTTTATACCAGTTTGATGATGGACGGTAATTCAAAGAGTCTGATAAAACATTTCAACTATGATGTAAATGGTTTACAAAAAAGAATTACAGTTTTAGGCTCATAATGTCTTTACTCATTCGACATTAATAACCATGTAAGCCAAAATCTTAATATAAAATTGAAATATATTGGATCGTGAATATTTGAACACAATGTAGGGTTTAATAGCATTAAATAGGCATAATTATTCTTCTATTGCATGTTCATTTTCTGCACTTTGAACATTATGTCTTCCTAAATAGTCCAGCTTATTCTGCGAAGGCGTTTCTAGCTGTGGAGACGTTGCCGACAAAACAGATAAAATAGGTTCAACTCCGAAGCTTAAATGTCTGGGTGCCCCACCACTTTCTAATGGTTGCTTGTTAGAGCTTGCAGTCAACGAGAACCCAGATTTGAATCCCTCGATCAGATTTTGGTCATCCTGCTGTCCTTGATGATTAGCAGTAGCGGAGTTGCCTTTGCTGCTACTGATTACAGGAGTTCTCCTATAATTATGGAATCTCTGCTCTCCAGCTGCAGAAGGCGACGCACCTGTTGGGGGGTTCAAATTGAATGGATGCCAGATAATTTCATCTCGGTAATTGTTAACAGTATCATTTGCAGGATAGCCAGATACCGATGATCCCAACATTGCTGTAATATCTATGGATGGCGTGTGTTCAGAAGTAAGAGATAGTTCTGTGGTATTATGAAGAGGAAACATCGGATTATTATCGAAAACAGAATTATTTCTAGACTCTTGGCCAAGCAGAGGCTTCCGTACAACAGGATCCTCAGACGTAAACGATAACGGCACAGAGTTAGTTGACGAATAAGTGGATGTTCTCTCCAAAGGATTCAAAAGATACCCAGTTGACGGTCCGAAATGTCCAAGCGAAGTAGGCAACAACGAGTTATTATCTGAAAGAGGCCTGTGAGCGTTTACTGGAGATGGGGAGGTACCACGTAGAGGTGATGCATCAGCATGCAATTGAGCCGATTTTTCCTCGGGACCAATAGATACTGGTTCTGGTTCTGGTGCTGGTTCTAATTCCTGCAAATTTTCTTGTTTCAAAGCTTCTGCTATTGTAGAATCAATAGCATTTGAAGAGGAAGACGAGTTTAGAAAACTATTACCAGGCAAAAGGCTGGAACTGATAAGTTTAGACTTCGATCTACTCTGAGAAAATAATGGAGGAGACTTTGATCTCACTTGTCCTTTAGAACTGGAGCCCGATCTTGATCTGATCGGTGTCACCTTCAGTTTGAAGTTTCCTCCAAGATCATCATCTTCCAGCTCCATCAAAGCTCTGGATCTCTCAAGTCTTGATCTACCTACTGTCTCATGTTCCGGCGATGGAGGCTTTGCTTCCATTTCTTCTCCAGCTCCCTCTTTTAAAGCCTGATCATAAGTTGGAGGTAGATCTCTTGCAGTTTGATCAAAGTCAGGTGGTGGCGTTTCGTAGTTGAAGCGAGGAAGGTGAAATGAAGGGTTTTTGAGCAATAGGGCAGGTCTCATAATGGCAGTACTGGATCTCGACCTTAATTCAGGACTAATTGCATTCAATTCGGGAGATGCGATAGGAGAGAATGGTTTTGCCTGAGGAGACATGAGTTCAATTGGGATATTCTCGTCCGGTTTGTAGACATTAGAATCTAGATTTGCCCCGATACTCGGAGACATGAGTAAGTCAACAGGAGAATTCGTTTCAACAGCTCCTGAAATCTGCTCATAATACGATGGTAGAGCTGTGTTAGCATGAGCACAAAGTGGCGATAGAATATGTATTGGGGAGTCAATTGACAGCTCAAAATGTTTTCTTTTCTTTTCATCCTCGGGGGTAGGACTTGGTTTAGAGATCCTTATGCATATTTTGACCCAGTGATGAGATTGAATATTTTCATATGAAGTATCAGGGTGCAATCTGTGTCTCTCTCCCAATTTCTCTGGAACATATATCTGGAAATCCAATTCACGTGCTGAGATCCCGTCTCCATCGATGGCCAATAAATTGTCTTCTCCTTGTGGTGGCTTATGTTCCAATAACAAATACTTTTTAGGTGGTTCTGTTCTATGAACACTTTTGTTCTTGCAATAATATTCCAAATGCTCTGTGAAATATACTCTGAGTCTGTGAATCTTGATCTTATCTAAGGGAGTAAGTCTAAAACATATCGGTAAATATGAGTTCAGCAAAACCTGTTTAGATGCAATGATGATTTCATAAGTCAATTGATCTTCCCAATCCCTAGAAATAACGATCGGCTCATTTTCTTCACTTGAATCTCTGGATGGAACTCTTACAATGTTAAGGTGTTTTTTCACATTCAGACTCGACTTGAATGTACCACTTCTCTCCAGAAATGCATCCAAGAAGTATTGGACTGAGCCAAAGGTAACATGGGTAGTCTCTGGTGTAGATGCTGGAATTGGCTGTTCAAATGAGTAGATGTAGTCGCCTGGAATAAAAAGTTTATTATCTTCGGGTGCCGAATTGGATCTTATAGAACTAATTTCGTTGTCCTGATGTGACATTTGAGAAAAAAGCCCAGGCAAAGGAGATGAAGTTTTCTTACCTTTCAAAACAAGGGATAAGGGAGAAGGTGATTTGAGAGGAATGACTTCGGAAAACGAGTCAATTCCACTGGTAACAGGTGACAAAGTTCCATCTAAACTGAAATTTGCAATTTCGTTATCTGTCTCGGATTTTGGAACAAACAGATCTGCATTTGATCGGGAAGACTCAGAGGTGTAGTAGCTATTCGAATGATGAAAGAATGGCCAAGTATGTTGCACCAACGTGTTTTGTTCACTGTGCTCGACTTTTTTTGGTGGAATTCCCTCAGGCCAATCTGTTTTCGATACACCTGTCAATTTCAAAGATATGGATTTTATTTTCACTGGCTTCAATATTCTGACAAATAAGCAGCCTCTGAGAATGGTCGGAGGCCGTCCTGCCGTCTCGTTATCCGAATAGCCCTCGACAAAGAGGTTTTGCTCTGCTAGAATCAAATACAATTTCACAGAACCTGATTCCGCGCTGGGCTGTTGCGGCAGTTTTATGACAGTTTCCTCTGACAGACCCTCCAATGGGAACAACGGTGTTCTTACCAGATCGGACATTGTTTAGATATTGGCTGTTGGCTCAATTATAGTTCCACACAAAACAGAGGCAAAATCTAGTAGAAGCTGGTTATTTGGAATATGACTTATCACCACCAATTGAAATGTCCAAACGAATTCTGTATGATTTCCGCAGATTCGATTGGCGGTCAATATGTGACAATTTTGTCTGGATCCGTTTCCGAAACAGAAGGTTTGCTAAAATGTATTTTTGAACACTAATGGTATGACCAAATAACAGAAAATAAGCTCGGATTTTATCGCTCACAGTCCTCCTTGTTTCAGCAGTTCTTGTGGTGTGCCAAGGTCTCTGAGATAACACAGATTGTCTATCTGTTTGAGATCTATAATTTTTTGTCTGATTGCGACCTGTTTTCTATAATTTATATATAATTTAGATCGTCTTTGGATGAAAACCAATTCCACCCCGATTGTCGTTTTATCTTATTCATACAAGGGTGACAATTTTTTCACCTATAGGTTTGCTCTGATAAGAGACAACCTGCCATTTTCGGCACGGTGGGATTTTCGACCCAAAGGGTGGCGCGCGACTTCAGAAACGACTATCGACCCGACACAGCCGTTAATCAAGATTGGGCGTCTAATTTATTTAAATCAAGTGTTTTGTTTAGATTTAGGATATAAAAGGGTAGTCAGGGTGGCAAAAACAGTGCTAGGAGACTAACTTAAATACGTATTGTTGGTAAAGTTAGAAAAGGTTCTGTATTTGTTTTTGACACTGTGGCAAAACAAAGTGGGAAAATAAAGTGTTTCTTTTCCTATATAAAGAGCGTCAATGAGTGTTGGTGACTTGTTTTCCAAATTATTCCTCTTGTTCTATCTCTGAGTAGAAAAAGACATCCAGTTAGAATCTATGACCCTGGAAATCAACAGGAAAGAGAGAAGGTCTGACGGTATGTGGAACAGGTATTATTTCCCTTTCGCAAAAAAGCTAACATCTGAAATCATCTCAGAAGGAACCCCCTCGCAGCCAACTTGCTCTCGTAGAGACAAGAGGAACAGAGATGATTGGCCAACGATACCAGGAGTCGGCGAAAATCCGCTCGTTGTTTCTCCAGGAACCTACAAGTGCATTAATGATGTCAAAGAGCGACTTGAGGCCGGTCGTCTGGAGAGATCAAAACAACCGCCTCCGCTACCGCCATTAGAGTTTGACAATTTCAATCCAGAGTCACCAACCAAGACTTTGCTTCATAATCTGTTCCCCTTAAAGCCCTTCAAGCAAGCAGACCCAGTAATTGCGCCTGAATTTGAGAAAAAAGGAGTTCATCATAGCACCAAGTCCAAAATAGATGACGACAACAAGTCTTTTTCTTCAGGACGCTGGATTAAAAATGCCATAGGCGACGTCTTTAATGAAAGTACTACGCTCAGTATTGAATCTGGTACAGCCTCTAAAGTAAGGGAGTCAGATCGATCCGCTGCTTCAGCCAAAACTGATTCGGCTCCTATAATCCGAGCTGTTACGGCTCCATCTCCGGATAAATTTCCTGCCACCAGAGGAGCTCCGAAATTGGTAGCTAGTTCAATTCCTAAATTGTTGGATGCAAACGATTGTCCTCGTTTCCCCAAAAAACCAGCAGAGTCTGAAAATCCCAGCATTCATCCTAGACGTGAATACCCCAGGACTCCAGCAAAGATGGCTAAAAAGTTGGGACATCGGGGATCCTTGGATATCCCGAGAGAGGTCCCGACGATCTCGAATTGTACCTCCTCCAGCCAGGAAAGATCAGAAATAACAAAAGATGAACTTCTTTCTATGAGAAAACTTGCTAAGCAGCAAAGTGGGTTTCCCGAACAATTCTTTCAGCTTTTAGATTCATGTAACAAGAGAGCTGAAAGGTATGAACAGAATCAGGCAGACCTTAAAAAACTCCTAGAAAAACAGGAGAGAAAGAATGATTTAATCTTATCTCTCTTTGAACAGACACGGAAGAAAACGGAAACTCTTGATACTGAGCTAGTCAGGAAGACTCATCTTGAGGTTGAGCTTGCCTGCATTAGGGAACGTCAACACTCTTGCGAGAAGACATTGTCATTAATCAATTTACGTGAGTCTGAGAGAGACAAACAAATTGCTCTTTTGGTTTCGGAAAACAGCAAATTGAGAGAGATCGAAAAGAAGATGATCGTCAATGTTGAAGCTGAAAAAAATACAGTCATGGAGGAACAGATTGAAAAGTTTAAGGAAATACTTTGTGGACTAGGTGTTAATGTTGATGAACGCCCAGAAATCATGGATGCTCTCGAACCCAATGTATTCGAGGATATTGTGATCCCTAAAAAAAGGGGAGACAGCGAAGATCCAACTCCCCTTTCATTCAAAACTTCGGATGAAGTTATTCAAGTCTTGGAACAAGCATGTCCCGAGAATATGAAGGGGAAAGTTAATAAGATATTTTTTCAGTATTTCACCACAGAATGCCCCGGTAAAAAAATTCCTGATGCTATTGCAGATCAAGTCTGCAAGAAACTAATGTTTATCATCGGCTGCAAGTTGCAGACTGAGGAGGGTCGCACAAAGTATCAGATCAACAAAGTTGAACGTGTAGTCCACCGGTTCCTGGAGCGTGATATTTCTTTGCTTGTCCCTTCTCTGCGTGCTGAAGAGGTTTTAAAAGCCAGCATTAATGCCAAATACTTCATTTTTGAACTACTACAATATATACCACAGGCTATGGACATTCACAAAAGGAAACTTGTCTCTGATCATAAATTGACTGAAAGAGAAAAGAGACTGCTAATTCTTAATGGGAAATTTATTCAAAAAAATATGAGTATTGAAGGTACTATCTCTGAATTTCAAATGGTTGACAATTACTGTCAAAGCTGGGAAGAGAAGATGAAAGCAATCTGTGAAACTTCCGTAACTTGAGAGATTTTAGTGGAAGTTTTCAATGCTGAGAGATAGACTACCTTGAAGCTTAGTGCTTCAGAAAGGTTGCCCGACATCGTAGAAATTCTATTTGTTGAGTATCTTTTTAGGATGTTTGAAATTGAGATTATTTATTGTTTGGTGGGACACTTAGAGAATTATAACGTTAAAGTAATAGAGTTTATTTAATTAAAGCTACAAACAATTTCGTTAGATCAAGGAAGGCCTTGTTATTTAATCTTAGTGGGTGATAGATTAATGATTGAGTTAGTTCATAGCGCTTTGTAACTTTCCAATATATATGCTTTTCATGCTTAGTAACCTTTTTACAATTTATTCTTCTTGTTTCTAAAGAAAAGATGAAACAACCCTTTATTGGTTCACGATGTGAAAATTGATTTGATATATACACGTTCTCTTTCCCAACAGAAACTCGGAATGAGAGCCTTTGATTTGCACGAACTGTTTGATGATCTCGTTTTATTAAATATTTCTTAATGAAGATGCGTGGCCAGGATCCGCACCCCCTGTATTAATACTTTGTACCCCGCGAGTGTCCCACCCTGTCGCAATAATTATTTGCCGAGAAGATAAGATGCAATCGGGGCAAAAAGAACATATTTAAGGTGATGAGCTCTGCAAGTGAAAAGAAAGTAGATTTAATGATGGGAAGTATTTAGTTATTGGATTGCCAATCTCTAGCTTTATCGATATGTATGCTGTTGGTAGCCATCATTAGTATCTTCTAGCCAAAAAACTGAAATTTGTGAAGCCGTTTATTACCCGACTTTGACAAAAAAAGGAATATTTTTCAGTGTGAAGACGCCAGATATGGACTTAGTTACCTATTTTGTGAAAGCCTATTGTGATCAGAGAGTCACAGTGCTTGCCTAGACGATGCTTGGAGATCCTTGAGAAAATTCTAAGGTTTGGGTTAATCTAGCAGTCTCATCCGCCAGTAAGCATATGGTATCAGATATAAATCTTGAGAATCTCTTGAATTGGAGTGCACAGAGTTTAGAGAAACTAGTATAGCAAGAAAACAATCATCAAAAAATGACTACAGTTAACTATCCAGAAGAGTTTGCAGGTTATGCTATCCTAGACACCAAGGATTGGAATAAGCCAAAATATATCAAGTTTAAACCTAAGAAGTTTGATGACAATGATATCGATATTGAGATCGAATGTTGTGGATTGGTACGTCGATTAGATCAAACATCAAAGCTAAACAAAAACAGATATACTAACATAAATACATAGTGCGGTTCGGATATCATGACAGCCAGAGGAGAAGACGAAGGTTGGGGAAAAATCACTGTTCCTCAAATTGTAGGCCATGAAATCATCGGTAAGGTTGTGAAGGTAGGCCCTAAGGTGACTCTGCACAAAGTTGGTGATAGAGTTGGCCTTGGAGCACAAGCTTTCTGCTGTCTTGATTGCAAAAGATGTGGACAAGACAACGAACAATATTGTGCTAAAAGTGTGACAACTTACGATGGTGTCTATGAAGATGGATACGTATCACAGGGTGGTTATGCGTCCCATGTCAGAGCACATGAGCACATGTGTTTTCCTATTCCAGAGGAAATCAAATCAGTCGAGGCTGCTTCCTTGTGCTGTGCAGGTTTGACCGTATACTCCCCATTAAAAAGATACATCCCAACCAATCTTCCAAACGGTGAGAAACCAAAGGTGGCAATTCTAGGTTTAGGTGGTTTAGGCCATCTAGCTGTGCAGATCACTAAGGCCTTGGGTGCCGACTGTTTCATCTTCTCCAGAACTGATTCTAAGAAGGATCAGGGTTTGAAGTTAGGTGCTAAAGGCTTTGTGGCCACCGGTACTAAGGGATGGGAAACCCAATACCATGATCAATTTGATGTCATTCTTAACTGTGCAATCGGTTTGTCTGGTCTGGATATAGATGCTTTCCTATCCATCCTAAAGGTCCAAGGAAGATTTGTCTCTGTTGGTTTGCCTTCTGTTGAAGAAAAGTACAACGTGTCTCCTTTCACATTCTTCTCTAATGGTGCTTCGCTATGCTCGTCTGCTCTAGGATCTCGTAAAGAGATGCTTGACTTGTTAGATCTTTCTGTCGAGAACGGTATCCGTCCTTGGGTTGAGGAAGTTCCAATCTCAGAAGAAGGATGTAATGTTGCCTTGACCAGAGCTTATGATGGTGATGTGAGATACAGATTTGTGTTCACCGAGTTTGGCAAGGCCTTTGGTACTGGATGCTAGGCTAAGGGTTTTTATTGCTTTCAATTTTCTTTCCTATATAGCACTTCATAAAGAATTTCACTCTAATTAGAATAATCTTGGTTATTAAGTGAAATGCATCTGATTAAATAAGTTTTCATCTCTCATAATTTAGATCTAAGCCCATGGAGCTTTTGTCACCACTCCTGTTGATCCACTCCTGGAAGTCCTCATAGTACCTGTTATATTCCTTACATCCTTTCCATTATTTCCCTCTATTGTACCAGAAGGCTGAATTCCTACCTTAGGTGGTGATAAGCGTCTTTGCTCAATTAACTTTGCTATTTCTTCCTCTCTTCTGTGATAGATAGACTGCATAGCAATCTCTGCCTCACTACGATAGTTGACATTTGGTGTCTTCTCCTTCTTTTCCTCTATCTCATCTGGACTAGATTCCGGTAATGGTTTGAGACTCCTGCTATCAAGCCACGGAAATAGAACAGTTCCAAAGTAAAAGTGCTGAATGACAGGAAATTTTGCAAGAACTTCGCCATAATACATCTTGATCATACCTTTGGCTATTTTTTCCCAGGACTTGCTAGAGCTTATATCATATAGAAGTGGAGAATGCTCGCTGAAGTTACCCTTCTTGACTTTCTTGATAAACGATATAGCATTGAAATACAGATTTTTGCATCTTTGTGCTCGAAGAACTGTCGGATTCAGAACGGATGAAGGCGTCAAACCCATTCTAAAGTTCAAAGCACTTGCACTCTTCTTATCTGTTCCAAACTCTTTGAAATCAACCAACTGAGCAGCCCCTAGTATATAGACAAGATGGAAATGGTCATCTAATCCCCAGACACCATGTGACCCAGCAGGCTCCAGGGTGTATGTTAGAATCAGAGTTTTCACAAGATCAAAGTATTTACAAAAAATCACAAGACATTCAGTACCTGTTAGTTTATCCAAGCTGATAATGCTAGATAACATCAGACTCGATATAAAGGCTAGGAACGAAAGTTCGTGTCCAGTTCCGAAATCCAGCCTCTCTCTGGAGCCAAATGAACCAAGAATGTAATATCTCGCTTCTATCAAGAAACCTTCAAATTGATCCTTCACATTTGTTTTGAAGAGTACCTTGAAGTGTTTTCTGAGTAAATGGTCCACTTGATCTGTGAGTTTGTCATGCCAATCACGGCAGGCCATATTACCATATCTTCTAGGTCCTGAAAACGGAGGAGTCTCCTCTATCAGCCTCATAAGATCGTCTAGTAATCCACAAACTCCTCTAATTGGCTCAGAAAGAGCTCCTTCTGAAATACAGTGTTCTGGAGGAGACAAATTAACCCATAAAGACGACGATATAGCTTCTTCTCGCAGATTCGATTCCCCTACTAACTTGTCATCCAAAACTCCATCAGGAATAGATGTTAGACTCACTTTCTCACAGATGGTAAATAAAGTCGATTTAATTCTGTCCAGTGAAACCGAATGAAGAAAGTTTTGAACATCTTCAGAACTGTAAATTCTCTTGGTGGGAGCTGTCCAGTTGTAGCGTGTGTTCAGCACATCGAGCTTCGGTAATGGTATCTCTTCGTCATTCATATTTGAAACAGCCCAATTCAAACCTATTACCAGTTAAACCAAGTGCTTAGTTTATCTCTTACACTTCTATGTCTCACCTGGTTTTTCCTAAAGCTTATATATACTGAGACTCTATATCTATGGAATCATGTTGTGTCCAAAGTACGAGCAAGGTGCATAAGTATTCAGCCACAAATAATGTGGCTAATGTAATATGTGGCAAATTCAGATATTCTTGTTATATCTAAGATCAACAACCAATGTTGATAAGACAGCGTCTTTTACCATATATAGAGAGTTAAATGATGTCTAAATATGAATATTTGAATTGAAGATATACGAGATAACACGGTTTGTGGCTTCATCTAAATTTCAGATGAACTCATAAAGTTTTATAAAAATACTGTATCTACCTAACGAGAAAGCCCAAACGGCCCATAAAAGTCTACAATTGTGCTCATTCCTGATATCCTTTTCTAATTTTGAAGTAGGAATCAGAAAAATACCATTTGTTAAAGAAATGAACGATGAAAAGATTGATACTGAGTGGGAACATGAGTGCCGGAAACAATGCTGCCACTTCTTCGGTGATTTGGAATCCGTATCCAAAGTACAGATATGCCACAATTAAAAGACAATGCCCTATAAGTAGCAGAGGAGATGCCATCCTAATAAGCATGAAACCGATCAAAGTATTCCATTTCTTTTCATCAAATGGCTCATCGATATCTCCAGTGATGTCAGAATAGTTCGGGTATTTTGAGTTCCTCACTGCCTTTGGTTCTTTTTCCTTCTTGTTCTTGTTCTTATTATTTGTCTTTTCTGCTCTAGAACCGACTATGAGCTCGTCTGAGATTTCCACAGGAATCTCTTCTACTTCAGCTTTGGACGCCTTAGCCGTTTTGTATTTTCCACGTTTCGTATTGGTTATAATTGGTTTCAGATCGGCAAATCCAGACATATTGAAGCTCAGATATTCTATTATCAACAATAATTACCTCTTATTGTTATGTAATGATACTGATTTATTCCAGAACCATTTATAAATAACATCCAACGTCCAATTCTTGATAAGGTTGAAAATTTACAAAATGCTTCCTAATCGGGTCATCACCATCCCTTATCACAATTATGGCTGTGTTATATTGAGCTAGAAGGAAAACGGAGCATCTATATGATTATACTAAGACTATATGTGTAAAAATCCACTATTGATCAAAATGAACTAGAGCAGCAGATTGCCAACCAGCTGCTGCTATTGCAAGGACTTTCCCGTCAATTGGGACCCGTGTGGGACTATCGACTACAAGATCAAAACCATCAACACGAGCAGACCTGTTAGAAAGGGCAGAGTCAATGGTCCCTAAACCTAAACAGCCATTCCTATGAGACTCTCTTCCCCACGAAAGCATTTCTCCCGTCTTATTCAAAGCTAAAAAGTGATAATCCCCAACAACGACGGAGATAATAGAACGGTGTTGAAGCTCCTCGATCACTATTGGCTCTTCAACATTGCGGTCCCCAATCAGTACCTGGTCATCATTGGTTATAACCGAAAACCTATTAAAAGAGCCACTCAGTCTAATGAACTTTGGATTTCTTAATGAATGATCGGATTCTCGATTTGCATAACTTTGGAATTGCCTTAATTGAACTCCTCTATGAATTGAATAACGGTCAGCTAGATTGACGCCCGAAAAGTCGACTTTGTAGAGATGACCATCCTCCGTTAAATATATTAGGAAGTTGTCAAGAACAATATAATCAACAATTGTTATATTATTTGTGTGTTCCACCAATGTAACTTTTGCATTTACTGGTCCATATTTATTGTTTGTGTCTTGTAGAGGATCTCTTCTTCTCCATAGAACGATACCAACATTGTTTATCTGACAACTGCTAAGCCCCCAACCTGTCCGGATTTTCAATATATAATTCCTATCGGTGACTAGCTGTCTTCCAGAGAAATCTACTAGATTGAGTTTGATACCTCTAAGAAATTGACCAATCGAATCCCATGTCCAGATACGATTTTTGTCATCCAAACCTATGAAATGCGATCTTCCAGATCCAACTTGAACGAATTTGACTCCTGGTTCGGTGTCCACTTTAAACACGCAGGTCCCCAGAGGTCGATCAGTATTAGCGTTCAATTGATTGTCGGATGGTAACCCTGTAGTTCTGTGAGCATCTAATATTATTGGACCTGGCTCAGGAAATCTTAAAGGACCCAACCAATTTCTGCCTGTATAGTAGAGATTTCCACCAGATGTTAGTATACAGAAAGAGAAACCTCCTGCACTGATATCGTATATTTTCTCCCCTCCAAGGTCTAACTCGATAGGTTTTGTGACCCTCATGTGGTGACTATGATCCAACCATTGGACATTGGTCTTATCCAATGAGTTCTTTCCCAGCCGACTATAGCCATTGCTACCGAATGTAAGAACCTTGCTGTTTTTGCGTAATCTGTATAATTGGGGCCATCTGTAGTATATATCAAACGGTATAACATCTGACTTGAATGCTTTTTTGAACATTTCATGCCAAACAATAGTCTGATTCAATGTTAAATATAGACTCTTGCATGTTAAAAATAGTGACCTTATATCTTCTTCTTCTAAATACTTAATCAAATGGAAGCAGATGATATCATCGTTTATATTAAGAATACTGAGCCTATCGCTATCTGGAGTAGCGTGCTCTTCTGTCATGGTGTCCTTTCTGTCAAATTTCAGTTCAATATACTTCTATTGAGACAGGAACTCATCGATTTGCCCCACATTAATGTGTGACATAGCCTTTTTTTTTAAGAAAGTCTCATGAGACTCTTTTGCTCAGAAACTTTTTTTCTACTACACTGATAATTTATAGATAGTTTAGTATAAATGGTCAAGATAATTGGATGTTTGGAATTCATAATAACATCAAAGAAGTATGGGCATAACTTAAAAAAAACATCATCGAGCGGAGAACATCAAGTTCAGTAGCGATTTCATAAGTCAAACAAAACCAATTATAGCAAGAGACATGTAATCATTGCGTTTCGTAAAAATACATTTCATCACACATATTCATCTCTGCTCTCTAAAAACACACGGAGATGGAAAAGAACATCACTCAAATTCTTAAAACTCACAAACTTGAAGTTCTTGTCATAAATGAAATTGAGGAGAAAAGAAGCAATTTTGAGAAATTTGAAGGGAAGATTAAACTGCACTAGCTCGTTCATAACCATTCCCTTATCACGCGATTCAGTGTTGTCCTTCAAAATAGATGTTAGATTCTTCTCATCATGGTCGAATTGCAGTTTCTCGTTATTGAAGATATTAGAGATCGTCAATGTTGAAAACTCGCTCTCGAAGTCATGATATTCGTAGTTCAGTTTCAAAAAGTACTCCAGATTCAGATAGATCTTGAAGAGCTTCAAATAATATCTAAACAAAACGTCATCAAAACTAGAGCCAGCAGACTCAGATTGACCGTCAAAGGAAAGAGATGTACTGAATGGCCGAATCTCAAAATTCTGTAAGAAACTCATAGAGTTGAAGCTGTTATATTTCATCTTCACTTTGAACAAATTTTCAAAGTTCATCAAAAACTTAACAACAATTAGGAAAACATCAAATATGAGTTGCAAATCAATCGAAAGTTTGTTCAAGAACTTCATATCAATGCTTCCTAGCTCAGGATCATAGAGAATATCATGGCTGAGGCTTCCGCTAGTGAACTTTACAACTGGATCAGTTTCAACAGGTTCTCCTTGTTGAAAGAAAAGAGTCTTAAAGATATCAACACAGTTGTCTAACAATCTGACTAATTCTGCCTGGTATGTCACATCCTTCAGTTGAGCCTCATCAAAATTAAGACTGTTCGAATACAGCTCATTGATATCGTTGAAGCTCCGGAGCCACACATTCTCTTTGATTTTATTCAAATTCATGATTCTAACCAACTTTAAATTCAAGTGATAGTTCAGTAATTTGCTGTCAACAAATATCTCGTTGGTCTCATCATACAATTTGCAAGCACTCAGCATGACATCCCAGTTCTTTCCAAGTTGAACAAATCTTTCATCATCAATAGATTCTGTGGCAGATGTTTCACTAGATGTCCTGCCAATGTCTGGGGCTGCCCATGTCAATTGCTTCATATATACAAGCTGATGAAGACCGTTTTGTAAACATACTAGTCCAAATTCACTAACATGGTTATCAAAGAAGAAGTTGATATCCCCAATTAGACCCGTTTCGGTGTTTATCTTCTCATGAGGAAGATTAATCAAATTGTTAAGCACCTTTTGAAAATTCTCTGCTTTGAAATCGAAGCTGTTGAGAAGATTTTTGAACTCATTTAGACTATTACACTCCCATAGCAATGACGAGGAAGGTAGGTCAATCATCAAATCATCGATTTTGAGAGACGGAACTATGTTGTACAGGGTTGATAATAGTGATGAAATATGGAAGATTGTGTGGATAGTCCGGATTGTTGATTCATATTTGATAAAAAGGTCTAAATAATTCTCATTGACCTCAATCCCTGTCAGATTTTCCACAGAAATCATGTTCAAGCCTGAAGATTTTATGACCGAATTCAGGGCGTTCACCTGCTTGATTATGACATTTAAACTGATTTCGTCGTCAGCAAACAAGCCATAGATAACCGATAATGTCAAGGACTGAATCAGCCACAAAGGTGATGAATTATTCGCATGTGTTTTTCTGTTCTGTTTACCTGGTGAAGAGTATCTCGCAAGCTTTTTGCGAGTATCCAAATACACATGGATACATCTTCTGGAGGCCTCATAGAGGCTGGAAGCGTCACTTTTCTTATTTGACACAATAGCACCAATAGTTGCAATGAGAAGAGGGAGACAAACCAGAGATACTCTAGTATTGTCTATGCTATTCTCATCTCTGATCAAATTTTGCTCCAAGGAGTTTAGGGTCACTTTCATCAAAGAGTATTCATTTAGCATTGATTTATGAATAAAAGGGTGATGATTCAAGAACTTAATTTTAAACTCTTGGGTATAAAAGTTTAGTTTTTCATTGTCGGGAATAGTAGGAGAGGGAACACCAAGAAATGGATATTTTGCAAGAGATTGATATATATAATTCCGGACTGTTGGTGTGAATAGATTAACTCTTGAGTACTTTTCAAATCTATCTTTAGAGTATGCAAACTCGTTACCAAACTCCTTGATAGAACTCCTTAGAGTCGAATTGGCTCTTTGATCATTATCATGATTAACATTAGAGGGAACAAAATGGCCTGGAGAGTCAATTCTTGAATTCGCAGACAGAGTATTGTCAAGGAGGATTGGTGAAATTGTTGCATTAGAAGAACATGAGGAAGAATTTGGGATAGTATTTTGATCACTGTTTCCATAAAATGAATATCCCTGTGGCACTCCATATGTTTTAGAAACGTTAAGATCTGCTATTTCCTCCAGATCGTTAATGTTCTGGTTGAATAAAGTTTCCTGCCAGTTTCTCACTTTTTCGTTTCCAGGTTGAGTATTCAGGCTCGAATCAGTGTCTGGACTCTCTTGTCCAACTGAGGACAAATGAGCTTTAAATGGCTGGCCATTTATCACTTTATCATCGCCATTTTTCAGCGTTCCGTTTAATAGATCTTCTTCGTCTTTCATATGGCTGTATGAGGCGTGAGAGAATAAGCTTGCCACATTCCTAGAAGGCACATCATAGAATGAGTAACCCGTTATATTATCATTACCAGTTTCTGATGCTGTCACTGAGATATGGTTGTTTCCTGTATCTATTTGATCCATTTGAAGCTGTTCATTTGTGTGTCCTTCATTATTCACCGAAGGGTGAGCCCTCTGATCCAACAGATTCAAATTTGGCAAAGAGTTAAGCCAATTTTCAGATTCATCATCAAATGCAAACAACTGAGGGGTGGAAAACTCCACAGTTTCTGTTGCATACGGTTCAGGAGTCGATAACGCATAATTCATACCACTCATTGCCGAAAATGAGGCTCTTCGGTTGATAGGGAATTCGAGTTTCAAATCCATTGTCTTAGTCTCTGTTTCTTCATCTTTCATTTTATCAGAATCAACCCTCAACCTTTGTTCAACCGCCAGAGGAATGCTAGGATTTCGTTTTGAAATTGCAGCCAAGGGCTTACTTACTGAGGACTGTCCTATAGACATGCTGTTTGCAGTGGATGATCTTCTCATCTTACGGGAGGCAGGTTTTGTAGAAGAATTGGAAGGGGAGTTTTCTGAAGGACTATTCGACTCGCTTTTCTCCGTGGAGTTGTTTCTAGCCGGTGTCGAAACTGCTCTAGAAGATCTCTTTCTAAGCCTAGGGACCACTTCAGACGCTCCGGCATGCAACTTAGTGGAATGCCGAAGTAACAAGTCTCTTCTGCTGAACTTTCTGGAACAGATGTTGCAAGAAAATGGCTTTTCTTTGGTGTGCGATCTCTCATGTCTTTTGAGGTGTTCTTGCCTGGCAAATGCCCTTGTGCAAATGTTGCAAACATATAATCTTGGCTTTCCAGAGGGAGTAGTTCCGTTTAAAGTTAATTCTGCAGGAACGGCTTGTGACTCCATTGGTCCCACCGAGTTTTGTTTCGATGATCTGTCTGGTTTTACCGAGCCAAATGTTGGTGGCAGTTGAAAGGCTTTGCTATCATTCATAGTTGCATAAAACATGTGAATTTATCCTTTAATTGACATTAATTTTTGAATCTCGAATGCTATTGCAGTTACAGTCAATGTGTAAATGAAAATTTCAGAACGAGGATAAAATATTTGGTCTGTTATTATCTCTTACGAAAACCGACACAGATGTGATTGTCTAGTCTATCCTAATGATATTAGTTCAGTTTTGAAGCGATATGTTAGGTTGTTGAGTCCGATATATCTCTTCTGAGTATGTTTTCTTTATTTCTGTTTTATATTTGATCGTCCAGGGTTCTTCCAAACAAGCCTTAACGCTGAATAGTCTGTAAATCTGATGGCTATTCAATAGATATTTCGACTGATTTAAACGTCCGAGTCTGGATACTTGAAATGAGTCTGTGGTGTCTCTCAGGAACCGCTAGCTTGTCTAACGGAAGACAGAGTTTTTCTGTAGTTCAGACGACAAAACTGAGACAAAACCAAGCGGTTGTTTCCGATGGCGGTTGTTTCTCTGACTGACGTGTATAAGAATACCTCAGTTTCCCTCAACAATTACGCTGATAGTTGTGGGTTTGAAGTTTTAGAAAGAAAAGTTGCGACGAGGTTCGCCACTAAAATTCTCTGGGGTTGTACGAATGTCCCTCCGATATTATTTGTCGGACTCCTAATCAAATTTGCGGCGAAACTGGATCAGCTTTCGTTGATAGATTTTGTCTCGAACTTTGTAGACTGGGGAATTTGCTGCTAAATAATATATCTGTTCAGAAGTGCTCGGAAGAAACTAACAGTTCCAGACGTCAATATCCCTTATAATGCCTTGAATGTCGTTTGTGGTTGGCCACGATGAACTGACCCTTTAAGAAGCCAACGAACGAGTCCCAACATCAAAAATGAGGGACACCCTTGAATAGCCAGGTATATATAGTTTGCACGCGTCACGACTAAGTATATTACACCCCATACGCAAATTGTCTGGGGAACACCTGGATGCGTTATGAAGAATAAGCTCCCAGGGGCCGACCAGAGCCGTGCGCATTCGTTGCACATACCCCCACCCGTGGTTGCAGTTATCCGAGACCAGAATGGCATTTCGGACAACGCCTACAATTACGGGGTCCAGAAAACAATCTGCTTTGTGGCTAGTGAAACAAAACAGTCATTCACAAAGAGTCTGCATCAAATCTGCAACCTGCTGAAGCTCACCGCACTCCGGCCGGAGTGCTGTAAGTTCCAGTCCGCCGTACCCGTCATTTGCACCGCGCTTCCCATACCTTTCTTAGCCAGCTCTCATGTCACCATAATAATTCTTGGTTTTTCCCATTACCCCACACTTTTCCGTCTCCCACACACGACCTACTGTATAAATTTTCGGGATCCGCGACGTATCTCGAATCTTATTGGACGACATTTGCTGACAGTGTGACCTTCACACTGTATGTATTCCCAACAATGCAGACAAATTTCTTTATGACACCTCATGATGTTGCCAGGTGGGGATCATCCATGTATGCGCCTCAACTGTGCCACAAATCCTAACCTACAACCCATATCAGCTGAACATCCATTTTTACCGACCCTTCTAATCGGACCATGACCACCAAGATGAGCGCCTGAGAAATGAACCACTTGTGGCTTTCTCCTGATCCACTAAAATCATCCTGGCATGTCCAATACGGTGTTTGAATACCCACGTGTTCTCAAACCGATGTTGCCAGACTCATTCTTAGTCCTTGCTCTCAAACAAAATCTTCACTCCAGTTCCGGGCCGTCTTGCAATTAACATCCGTACACCGACCGAGGCCCGCAAACAGCGTCTCAAATATTTCAGTTCGCTTTTCGGTAACATTGCCTGCAAAGTATAAGTAAGCTGACTACAGATAACGATTCTCTCTTCATGTCTCATTCTCGCAAATCAGACTCGAAGAGCGAAGAAGGACCCATGTCGTCGGTCAGGCCCAATCATGTTGTTGGAAAAGATGGCCTCAGATACAACGAAGAAGACGCTTATGATATCCCTAGACTGATCAAAACCATCGGACTTACATTGTTTGTGATATTTCTTGCATGGTACTTTGTGACGGAGTTTTACAAATTTGGAGCCAATTTGTTTTTTGTCTCAAAGGGTCAAAGCTTGATTGACTTTTCAATGATCCTTCTCAAAGTCGTTCTGGGCTACTACGCCGTCAGGTTCATCAACACAAAATTGCTTCTGAAATACAATGACGAAGCAGAGCTCAAAAAATACGAATAATCATATCAAAAGCGTATCAATTAATATACATTTATATAGAGTTCCATAGGATTCAAGCTTCTTCATTTTCGAAATCGTACATAGACGGATCGAGAGAGCCAGAAAGTTCGCCATCCTGGCTCTGTGGTCTAGATTGGAAATTGGTGTAACAGATTCCCAATTCATCCAGACAGAATCTAACCGTGTCTATTTGTAGTTCCAGCCCATTGCTAGCCAACAATTCAACTACTGCGCTCAGTTGAACTGGTTTCAGTAAAAGAATTTGAGTATACAGATCAGGATCATTCACCAACAACAATCTTATACTCTCGTAAAGTGTCGATTTCGATGAGCGAGCTATTTCCTGATTCATCTGATGGGTATCGTAATCTTTGTTTAGCTCTGCTTCGTCAAACTTCAGAATACCAGCCGCCTTGTTCTGCTTGCCTTGCGATTGTTTCGAAGACGGTTGAGAAAGAAGTTTCTGGGCATCTATCGATTTTAAATATTTCTTATCAATCAACTTAAACATGGAGTTGAGAGTCTTGACCATTTGGTTTCTTGATCTACTAGGCTTTAGTCCCCACTCCTTGATCTGCATTCTTAGCTGATCTGTTGAGAACTTTTCAAATTCAATTTCGGCCAAAGGTGAATCGTATGCAGGCTCTGGTTGGGAATCAGGGATCTCATATTCCACTTTACTGTTCTCGTTATAGATCGTGGTAACCGGTGATGGCGACTTCTGGGACTTCATTGCAAGTGCAGCTATCTCCTGACGCTTCAAAGAGAAGTTGAACTCAGGACAACTGAAAAATTGTTCGTCTGCTGTAGAAGTCTGAAACTCTGGAGAAGGCTCTTGGCTTGACGGTACTTGAACAACAGGCTGATCTTTGGCGCTGTTTATATCAGGAAGATGTTTGGAGGATCTGTCTGATTGCGGTCTGTTTATCTGTAAACTGTAGGGAATTGATCCCACGTTAATCTGAGTCTGAGACATCACATCTTGTGGCTGAGTTAATACCTCCTGGATTTCCATGGCCTCTGACAAAGGTCGTTCTAAAACAACATCTAGACTATGTAGTATCCCTGTTTCTGTATCAGGCTCCTTCTGAGCTCCATAAGAGAAAGAACAAGAAAAAGACCCCTTCAAAGAACTGTCACTAACTTCTCTATCTGATTCATATGTACCTGAAATGGTACGTTGTTCTCCATCACTGCAAATTTCAAATGCATCTTCAGTTTTAAAACTCTGTCGGAAGTCTACTGTTCTTGAAGAAGGGGGCACTGAACCAAAACTCTCTGATGACTTATTAAAGAAGGATGGTAACTGATTAATTGACTTTCTCAGTTGTGTCTCTGTCATTGAAGTTTCACATAACTCGCTCACTGGTGAAGAATTTAGTTCTTGAGTCTCTATATTCCTTTGATTAAATTGGGACTTCAGAGGGGATGTGATAGGTGAAGATGTGATCACCTCAATCACGGGGTCTGTCTCATGTTTTAAACCAGATTCATTATGTCCATCTGAATTGTTTGAAGGAAATCTGACTGGCTGAGCATAACTTTGGTTTGTATTTTCAAGAACTTGTATCTCCTTGCTATTCCCGTTCCCGCCTGCTTCTAAATTGCGTCCATTTTCCATCTTTCTCTTTTGTCCGGAAGAAAGTCGAAGTGGGTTACTAATCTGTGACGAAGAAAGGGATATTGGATCCTGTTGAGTTCCTTGTCTTGTTTGGCTTAGGATCTCTGTTTGTTTTGATACTTCTTGCAGGATGGTTTGTGATTCATCTAGCCTGGAATTCGCTTTTGGAAAAAGCGAGAAACTAGATTCTCCTACATCGAGTGGAGGAGAGTTGACCTCCAGTATCTTATCCGGCTTGTCATTGTCCTCAGCAAATTCTGCTTCTAACAACTCACGTTGCTGGAGAAGTCTCTTCACAGAACGGGCCTCGCTTACAATGTTATCCCAATTTATGTCGACATCTTTGTAGTCCTCCAGAGGCGAACATGAAATGGAATTGATCTCATCATTTTTATTGACATTTTCATCAGTGGTCTCAGTCAAGTCAAATTTTGTCAACTTACTCGTCTGAATAAGCTGAGAGAGAGTCAGAATCATATCATTCTCGTCACTCTTTTCGGACTCTGACATTGATTCCAGAAAACTTTTTTCCTTGCTGTTGAAGTCATAGAGATGAAGAACGTCTTCCTTGGATAAAACTAAGGGGGCAGAGGAAGACTCGTCCCATAAACCAATTGAAGAATCTGGAGGCATTTTCTGAGAATATTTGCTGGAAATGAAGTCCAGAGTCATTTTTGTGCTCTTGGAGAGTTTTGGAAGACTGCGGTTCAATTCCTGGAGGACTTTTCCCCATTCTTCTTTGGAGTAAACTATGCTAATCTCATTTTCCGGATATTGGTCCTTTTGAGCTGATGTTTCCATATTTCTTTCTATATTCTCGATTCTCCTAACTATGTCTATCACTTTCTGTTTTTTCCCGGACAAAGCCATCAGAAGTGACACATTTGCATTACTTTCTCCGTATTTTTTGGACATCTGACTGGTGAGACTCTTGATCCGTGGTCTCTTTGGTTTAGTCTGTTTGGTCGGCACTGGCGATTTCCGTTTGAGTTTTGGTTTGGTACTTTTTTTGCCATTTTCCTTGGCTTCAAGCGAGAATTCTGATGCCAGACTCTTTAATCGGCTTTTTTCTTTGTCTTTCATCTCCCATTCCTCTACTTGTCCTTGTGCCTGTGTTCCGAAAAGGAATTTGTCTTCCTGGGATTGAATGTCTTTAGACACCACTATACCATCCATTTTCCTATTGTGTGCTTCTCATATCACCGTTCTACGTCCATGTACATCTATCCAGTTGATAGTTGCTTGTTAGCCCTCTTATAATATATATCAAGTCTGTTTATTTATCACAATCTTCGATAGGATGTTATGATTAATCATATCCACGCCAGAGAATAAAATAAAAAATCGTGTTACGCGTTTTTATTTAGTCTTATATAGAAGATTGTTATTTGCAATTGAGAAAGCCAACGAAAACAAGTCAAAGGAGTCTACAACTACAATCAAAGCAGTGGATGCAAAACCATGGCACAAAGTACGCTACCATTCAGTTTTCTGTCGCCAGATAAGACACCTAAAAGACGGCTATCAGAGACTGACGAGCACTCTCAGGTTACTAGTCCAGAATCCCAGGACAACAAGGAAAATGATATATCTGGACCGTATTTTAGTGACGCCCAGAATGACATTTCAGACATCCAACCAACCAAAAGAACCAAAATTCAGAATAAAGAACGACTAGCAACGCCACCGGATGACAACAGTTCTGTAATCGTTTTGGAGGACGACGAACCTACCGAGGATCTCGTCAGCAGTGACCGTGAAAGCAACTCATTCAGCATTGATGAATCGAAGCAAAATAATCACAAATCGACAAAAGAAGAAAGACTTTTATTGAAACAGAAACGTGAGGAGGAAAAGAGGCTCAAAAGAGAACAGACAGAGCAGAAAAGACTGGCTAAAAAGGATCAGAAAGAAAAGGAGAGATTGGAAAAGTCTAGGAAGCGTGAAGCAGAGGCCAAGATCAGAGAACTGAAAAAAGCTCAAGAAGAACAGGAAAAAGCCATAAGAAAGGCCGAACTGGAAGAGAAACGGAAACAAAAGGAAGAGGAGAAACGTCTTAAGGAACAGGAAAGAAGACAGAAAGAAGAGGAGAAACGTCTCAAGGAACAGGAAAGAAAACAGAAGGAAGAGGAAAAACAGCTGCTCAAGCAACAGGAGAAAGAAAAGCTAAAAAAACAGTCAATTGCCAACTTCTTCAAACCTAAAAGCTCGACTTCCTGCAATACAACTCCCACAAAACAAAAACAACGCGATTCGATCACTGATCTATTGAGCTCTCCTCTGAGGCCAAAAAAGACAGATTATGAGTCCTATTTCCTGCCTTTCCACGTCAGAACTAACTCGACCCTAATTAAACATGTTCTAGACACCAATAAAAAATCACAATTGGACAGCTTCCTCCAAGGCGAGGTCACTTCTTCTCAAAGCTTTGATGATTATCTGGAACACTGTGCATCACGGCCCCAATCACGAACATTAACCGCCCTAGAGGTGATACAGAAATTCAACTTGGGTATGATAGAAGAGGCCGAGACGTCACTTAAAAGAGTGCCCCAAAAATACTTGCATTTCTATGAAAACTCCAAGCCTCCATATTTAGGGACGTTCTCACACACAGTCTTGGACTTTAAAAATAACATTGCTCTGGATCCATACTCTAAGATCGATACGGACGCTTTACAATTAAATTACGAATACGATACAGATCTGGAAGATGATGACGACGATGAAGACGGGGAAGATGTTGATAAGGACGATGAAGACGACGATGACAGTGATTTAGGCAATGATGATGACCACTCCGACATCGACCAATTTGTGGAGACTGATGATAGCGACCCTGTGTCTGTCAAGAAGACAGTAATTGGACCACTCGTTCCTGCTGTAAGCTGGATAGGTCAAGTTGATACTTTCAAGGAGGAGGATCCGAGTGAGTTTGTGCAATATTTCTCTGATCTTGGTTACGAAAGACTTAGGCATAATATTGTTTTCCCAATCGATCCATTCTGCAATTATTGGAGTGACGAGCCAATAAAAAGTGCAAATGGAACTGCTGGAAAGACTGAGACTAAGCTTCTGACTACAGATGCTAACACTGCTCCTATCACCGCACAAGCTCCTGCGACTAGTGCAGACACTGGTATGCAGGCCGCTATGAATGTGAAAAAGAAGATTATCACAGATCAAGAGGATCTTAAGAAATTGACTGCATTCATCCAACAGAACCACGACTTCTCGATTAACACGCTCACCGAGGTGGTCCAAAAACAAATACTCAACCAGTATTCCAAAGTGGTGGTCAAAAATAGTATCAAGCATATCGCTATATTCGACAAGAAGTCCAATTCCTGGCTCATTAACAAAAATTAACCTGTCTCTAGTGTATGTTAATATAAATAGATCAAGTATCACTTCTTGGTTACCCTACCAAGCTTCTTAACAATCTCTATGACCTCCCTTTGACCTCTTATGTACGCGTTAGCCGAATATAGAAAATAGTGTGCGCATTGATGCACATATTGCCTATTTTAACTTAATTATGAATTTGAATACCCAGTCAGTTTCCAAACGTCTTGGAAGATGAACAAGAGAGACTTTTCGATCAATAGTTATCTTTGAAAGCTTCCTCTACATCCTCAATCATTCGTTGAGTCACCATCCACCATTGCTGTCCTGCAACAACTCCTGTAGAGATCTCTCGAGATTGAAATTTTGGGCTGTGCTCTGTCATTTTGGCTCGCGGTCGTGTAACGGTTTCGCGTCTTTGACAATTAAACACGAAAAGGGGGATTTTTGTAACAGGACTGTTGGAGATTTCCTTTTGAATAAGAATGTTAGATGATCTGTTTCCAATTAGGTCCAGTGTGAAGTGAAGACGGACACTACAAAGCATCAGGTCTTCCACAAGAAGTCGTTATAATTGAATCGTTTGTTTTTAGGATAAAACAAAGGCATTGTATATCGTTATAGTCAATAGAGAACAAGGATTCTTAGGAGAGCCCTCTCACAAATATGTCTTCTCCTCCCGCTGGCTGGTCGCCTGTCCATGAAAGTGACTCTAATAACGCAAATTCAACGGCACAAGATTCATACTCGCAAACTCAAAGACAAGATCCGGTGCCATCGTCACCTTTGTTCCTGCCTCCTTCAAGTGACGACTCTCAGATCACAGGCTCCCAACAACGTGGTGCTCTAGCTTCGAATTCCTCCACACAAAGGCCTAGACAAGAGGCCAGATTCACCTCGTCTCCATTACCCTACGCCTCCAGTGATGATGTTAGAAATGACTTGAACTCTACGCTTAACAGCCCAGATAGACTCTCTAGAAGAATACAGCACAGTAGAGGTGATGTTCATTCCTCTGACATACTCTCTTCACCAATGAGAAGAAGAGTTTTTGATAATTCAAACAGTCTAGCATCAGATTCTCAGGGCAATCTTCCTTCTTTATCTTCCGCCCTTCCGTCATCAGAGTCGAACGGAGCTGGATCAGAGGCAGATAGAATCAGCTCTTCTACCTCTGCCAATCCTGATGAGCCGGTCAGGGTCATCTGGGGTACCAACGTCTCAATACAGGAATGCTCCAACAATTTCAGAACTTTTTTAATGTCATTCAAAATGAAATATAGAAGGAAGATGGACAATGCTGATGTTCTTCCTGTTGAAGATGACAAGCTGTGCTATGTCGATATTTTGAACTCAATGAGAGACACCGGCTCCACGAACTTGAACTTAGATACCAATAATCTTTTAGCATATCCTTCCACGAAAAAGCTGTACTATCAACTGATAAATTACCCGCAAGAAGTCATTCCAATCATGGATCAAACTATTAAGGACTGCATGGTTTCTCTAGTATTGGATAATGCTCCCCATGTTAATGACCCACAACAAGATACTCTTGTGGACGAGATAGAGTCCAATGTCTACAAGGTCAGACCATACAATATTCAGAACAAGAAGGGAATGAGGGAACTTAATCCAATCGATATTGACAAGTTGGTTACAGTGAAAGGTTTGGTAATTAGATCTACTCCAATCATCCCAGATATGAAAATCGCGTTTTTCAAGTGTAATGTATGTGAGCATACAGTTGTGGTGGAAAACGATAGAGGAGTTATACAGGAACCATCTAGATGCCCAAGACAAATCTGTTCGTCGCAGAATTCCATGCAATTAGTGCACAATAGATCATCATTTGCTGACAAGCAGGCCATCAAGTTACAAGAAACTCCAGATATTGTTCCTGATGGACAAACACCTCATTCTGTGTCTCTCTGTGTATATGATGAATTGGTCGATTCAACAAGAGCAGGTGATAGAGTGGAGGTTTGTGGTATTTTTAAATCTATCCCAGTAAAGGTCAATCCGAGACAAAGGGCCGTCAAGGCACTGTACAAAACATATATTGACGTGGTTCATATTAAGAAGATTGACAAACACAGGTTGGGAGTTGATGTTTCGACTCTTGAGAATGAACTGAACGAGCAACGTGAAGTCGACGAGGTTAGAAAGTTGTCAGAAGAGGAGATAGCCAAGATCAAAGAAATTTCCCAGAGGGAAGATTTGTATGAGCTGTTATCAAGATCTCTTGCTCCTTCCATCTTTGAGATGGCTGATGTGAAGAAAGGGATCTTGCTTCAGCTATTTGGAGGTACAAATAAGAAGTTCGTGAAAGGCGGCAAATACAGAGGAGATATAAATGTCTTACTATGTGGTGATCCTTCTACGTCGAAGTCTCAAATCCTTCAATATGTTCATAAAATTGCTCCAAGGGGTATTTATACTTCAGGTAAGGGTTCTTCTGCTGTTGGTCTAACGGCATATGTGACTAGAGATATAGAGACTAAACAGTTGGTTCTTGAAAGTGGTGCTTTGGTTTTGTCCGATGGTGGTGTTTGTTGTATCGATGAATTTGATAAGATGTCAGAAGCAACTAGATCTGTGTTACATGAAGTTATGGAACAACAAACCATTTCAATTGCCAAAGCTGGTATCATCACCACTCTTAATGCTAGAACCTCTATTCTTGCTTCTGCTAACCCTGTTGAGTCGAGATACAATCCGAATCTTCCAGTCACCAAAAATATTGATCTGCCTCCTCCACTTTTATCCAGATTTGATTTAGTCTACTTGATTTTGGATAAAGTTGATGAAAAGATTGATACCCAGTTAGCCAAGCACATTGCTGGAATGTTCCTGGAGGATAATATTCAAACTGCTTCAAGTAACGAGGTGTTGCCAGTTGATTTCCTAACATCATACATCCAGTATGCGAAAGAAAATGTCTCTCCAGCACTGACGGAGGACGCAAAGAATGAGTTGGTCAAATCTTATGTAGATATGAGAAAGCTTGGTGAAGATGTAAGAGCATCCGAAAAACGTATTACTGCGACAACCAGACAGCTTGAATCCATGATCAGACTGTCAGAAGCACATGCAAAGATGAAACTTTCAGAGAAAGTTGAACTTGATGATGTGAAGGAAGCGGTGAGATTAATCAAGTCCGCTATCAAGGATTATGCTACAGATCCTCTCACTGGTAGAATTGACATGGACTTGGTGCAGACTGGGCACACATCTGCCGAAAGAAAGATGAAGGAAGATCTTTCGAAGCAAGTTCTTCGGCTGATAGAATCGAATGGATCAATTCATTATGATCTACTCTTATCTAAGATTAATGAGCAATCATCAAACAAAGTTGAGAACCTAGATCTCAGTGAGGTTTTAAGAGGACTAGAAGCTGAGAATCAAGTTACTGTATTTGGTCAAGGTCACAAGAGAGAGATTAGGGTTAATAAAGGACATCTCTAGTTGGTTTATCATAGCATGTAATTTTATCGTCATTCTTGTTTCCGCCTCATTCGTCATATAGTTATCTCAAATTGCTAGCTCTAAAAGTACAAAGTTCCTAATCTAACAAGTCTATCAAGTGTAGAACTCCATAAGGTGTGGTTTATATAGAGTTCGTTTCTCCATCTCCGTTCCTCAATTTGGCCTCCGCTATTATTTTCTCCCAATTAGCATTGAATATGACGATGAGTTCAAACACTCCAATGATAAGCAAACCTGAACCGTTGCCAAGCCACAAACCTACAAGTTCTAAATCAAAGTGGAACGCCAACAGGAATGCCATTGGTACGGCTACTGCATAGTATCCGACCAAACTTAGAACTCCACCGACAGCCTGCAATGCTAATGCCCTGAGTATACCATTAGCAACACATGCTAAACCATCAAGCAGAGCAAAAACAGAAATCAATGGACATAATCCTTCAATCATTGCAATAACATCAGGATCCTCTGTAAACATTCGGGAAATGAACTTTGATCCAAATAAAATAAATAGAGAGTTAATAGAGGCCGTGATGATGGCTGCACATAATCCCACATTAATTGCTATCTTTCCACCTATAATGTTTCCTGATCCAATAAAATTAGCAATTCTGGTGGAAGACGCCACAGACAATGCAAACGGAACCATGTATAGAAGAGAAACTAAACTGGATAAAGCTGACTGTGTAGCTAATGCCTCAGTTCCAAAGTAGGAAGCGATAAGAGTGAGGACTTCATATGCTAGAGATTCCGCCAGAAGCATGGTCACTCCAGGAATAGCAAGTTTGGAAAGATCATACCAATGTTTGAATACATCTGGCGTGATTCCGCTCCAACATTCTAAGCCATCCACAAATCTAATATAAACAACTAGAAGAATGAACATTAACCAAAAGTTGATCACGGCTGCTATTGGAGAACCCACGTACCCTAAACCAAAACTTTCAGAATAAACCAATAACCAGTTAAAGAAAATGTTCAGAGGTGAAGTTATAAATAATATGATAGTCCCTGCATCAAATATGCCTTGAGCTTGAAGAAATCGCTTTCCATTTTCAAATAGAATATAAGGTGGTCCACCTAGAATTAGAATTCTCAGAAATAGTTGCGAAAGTCTGACAACCTCAGCATCATCTATGAAAAACTGTAAGATAGACCCACTATACCACCAGAATGCAGCTGCAGGTATAAATATGACTAAGGAAAAAATGCTGCACCTCACAGTATGGATTCCTACTTGCAATAATTGGCCAGCACCATAGGCCTGAGGACATAAAGTGTCCAAAGAGGTAGCTATTCCTTCAAATATTGCAAGTACAATTGTAGAGGTCATGGATGCCATCGATACTGCTGCCAGCTCTTGCTTACCCAAATGACCAACAAACACAACACAAACCAAGGAAAACACTTGCTCTAAAACGAATGTTATAATTAGTGGAAGAGAGTATCTAACGAGCTTTTTCGATTCAGATTCCACCGTTGCAATTTCATGAGCAAAATCCTCCTCTTCTGAGTCAATATCTGCAAAAGAAGAATGATAACTGTCTTGATCCTTGAAAAGTCTATCTGCCTCTGTAATAAGATCGCTCGTGTTATCTCCATCATTTATAGATCCATAGGTTTGATTATGGTTATTGTTAAATTCATACTCGCTAGTATTCGACCTGCGTTCTCTTTCTTCGTCCAACCACCTATGTATCGATTCAATATCCTCGTTTGTATAATCCAAAGTGGAGGGTAAAGATCTTGTCGTCGAAACCGACTCGTTATCGCTGCCAACTGCTGAGCCAGACTCTCCAATCTGTGACCCAGAGCAGAGACTTAAAAATGACCGCTGATCGACCCCATTGTTGTACACAAAAAGAGGAGACATTGTGCTGGGAGGAATGAACATGAGTGGAATCTTCCTTCTCTTGGAGTTTATTGCCATACCATTGGAGTTCATGATCGACTTGGGCATCTGCCCAAGCCTCCAACCAAATATCCCAGTATTTCTGCGCTTCACACTGTTTCGTCTCTCCATTTTATATTCCAATGTCTTGATTGTCTTCTTGGCCCTTCACCCAGATTGTCTGTTAATGAAAAACAGCAGTTTTAGGGGCCTCCAGTCCCAATATTGATGCTCAGTAACAGTGACCTCACACCTGCCACAACTACCACCTAAAATTAACTGTCACTTGTGGCCCTACTGCTTCCCAATAGGCAAACCACTGTCTCATAGGCCTGAAATAAACCTTCACGAACATCTATCTGAAAGCAGCCCATTTAAGATCCCTTTTTGTATTTTTAATTCATCTCGATCCGCGCATAACATCCTTACACGGTAGAAAATTGAATATCGCCTTCTGATGCGTCTATCGACGCACATTTGCGACTGACTTTTTTTGATGGTTATGGTGCACTGTGTTTAATTTGAGCAACTTGATTGGATTGGACAATTCTGATCAACTAAGAGAAGTGAAAAAAGCTAGAGAGAAAACTGGTTGATTTATTGATGTGAAGACGATACAAACAGTTATTAAATAAATATTTCCAGACAAGGAGTCATTGACTAAGACAATCGCATTACTGTCAGAATATGTTTGTTAGGCAAGCTACTAGAGCTGTGAGAGCAAGCTCCAGACCTGTTGGTGTTAGACCAGTCTCCAATTACATTATCAAGGCTGCTGGTAAGTTGAAGCATCGTTCGTGGAGCCGATAAAACAAGATACTAACGCAATATTATAGGATTGTGGAACCAAACTGTCTACTGGGGAAAGGTGACCCTTGAAATTGGAAAGCAAATTTACGTTAAAGAAGGACTCGCTCCACCTTCTGTCAAGGAGATCGAGTTCGTTTACCAAAAGCTTTACAAGCAAGCATTAGAATTGGCTGCCAAGCCAAAGGCCTCCTTTGAGTCTACTGTGGCTCTTTTAAAGTCATCAAGCAAAGATGAGATCTTGAGATTCATTGCGTACTTTATTCAAGTTGTAGGTATTTTCTCCCTAGGTGAGATCATTGGAAGAAGACAGCTGGTTGGTTATCCATCTTATGGCCCAAAGGCTGAACACCATTGAATGTTGAGTATATAAAAATCATATTTATTTGATTGTATCATCCTTTCCCGAACCATCGCCTCTCCAAAATTCACTGGAAACCAGTGGAAGAGTCCAGGTACATAGATTTCTCCATTTTGTGATTCTATTCATTACAATTACTATATACTTACGAATTCATTATTGGATTTCTGTAGAAAATTGATATAATTGTGTTCCACTATAGAGTTCTGGTTGTTTATTATATGAACTAATTTGCGTCTATGTCTTGAGCCGTAATACTCTTCCTTTTTTTGGATGCCAAAATCATATCTTCCTTCATATGTCTCTTCTTTCTCACGACTCCAGGCACAGTACTTATACTTTTCCTATCAATTGGCCTTTTCTTGATATCTTTCTTCTGTTTCTTGGTCAATTTGGCTAAGTCCTGGTTCATCCATTGGGCTATTTCCTGTCCAGATTGTTTCATTACATTAATCACAGGCTTGATAGCCAATGTATCTTCTTTGGTGTAGAAAGTAACAGCCTTACCAGCACGTCCACCTCTTCCTGTTCTACCAATTCTATGAACATATGCTTGAGCAGAAATTGGAACATCATAATTGACTACCAAATTAATCCCCTTGAAATCTATACCTCTTGCAAGAACGTCGGTACATATTAAGCACCACAATTCACCTTTGCGGAATCTTTCAATGATTGTTTCTCTTTGTAACTGCGTTCTCTCGGCATGTATAACATCAACATTCAGTCTGTCGTACAATAATTCGTGGAACAAGGCCTTGGCTCTTGCAATAGATTGTAAGAATATGATTACCGGTGGCTTGAATTCACCTTTCTGTATCATGTCTCTGAGCGCCAGCAGCTTTCCATGTTCATTACCACAGTAGACCAATTGTTGCTCGATATTCGAATTTGCAGCCTCTTTGTGACCTATAATGATTCTAATAGGAGAATGCATAATTGAATGAGCGATTTCCTCGACACTTGAGGTGATAGTTGCAGAAAAAATAGATTTTCTCAGTTTAGGGTTGGAACAGACAGTCAAGATGTGATCGGTTTGCTCGACGAATTTGGACTCAAACATTTTATCTGCTTCATCGAAAATAAGTTGCTCCACCTTACTCAAATCCAGAGATTCCGAGTTTACAAGATCAATCAATCTCAGAGGTGTAGAGACTATGATATCAAACTTTGAACTTTGAATCACTTTGTTTCTCAACTTACCTGCTATCGATTTATTAAGATTAGCAATCTGCAAACTAGTTCCCTTACCGAGTTTCATCAATTCATTAAAAATTTGCAACGCCAATTCCTTCGTTGGTGAAATAATCAGTCCTCTCACTCCGTGATCTTTCTTGTTCTTACCCAGCTTCTGTAATAGAGGGATCAAGAAAGCCAATGTCTTTCCTGAACCTGTAGGAGCACATGAAATGATATCTCTGTCGTAAAGACTTGCCGGAATCGCCTCACTCTGAATCGGTGTTGGTTCTGTGAAATCATTATCTATTAAATTTGTCAGAATACGCCTGTCAAACTTGAATCTGGCAACCAAATCCTCGAAGGACCCAATAGGCAAAGGGATATCATCTCCTGAGACCTTGGCTCCATTAGATTTCCGGAGTTGAAGAGCCTCTTCTTGGGTTGTGATTTTTGATGGAGGTTCAATTTCTGCTTTCTCATCATCATTCTCGTCTGAATATTCTGTTTTCTCATCCTTTGTACTTGCTATACGATCCTGTTTGTGGAAAAAATCCACTTCTTTGTCCACCTCCCTTTCGAGATTTCTCTCTTTTCTGCCCTCCTGTTGTTTCTTGTTTGCTGTCGAGAAATCGGCTGCTATTCCGTTAACCTTTTTTAGAGATGCACCTCTAGAAATTATGCGAAAAATGTCCATGGTTGTTCTTTGATTCTGCGTTCCGAACTTCTTGACATTAACAACTTCAATTAAAGTAGGATTTGTGTTAATCTGATATAGATCTAAAATTTTTAGGGGGAGAAAACTTAAGTGGCGGTGCTAACATTCGCCACAATGTGGCGTGTATTACCACTAATTGTCGCACGACCTTATCCAATTTTTCACTCAAGTGTCTTCGACAAAAAATTTTCGTTAACAGTAGCATTTGTATAGCATTTGAAGATAGAAAAGAAACATATAAGGAGTCAAACGGGAGAGTTGAAGGTTGAAAGCAGAGGCATATTCAATTTGCAATATAGTCATTTGGCTATTTGAGAAATAGAGAAAGAACTGGGAGAAAAAGCCAAAAAAAACAGTTGGATAACAGGAAGACCGAAGCTATTATTGGTTCTTGTGATAGGCCTGAGATATAAGGTAAAGTAACAAAAATCATGCAGAGTCTATTGAGACGTTCGACTAGCTTTCGAACAATTGGAAGCGGAAGCAATGGATGGAGTTACCTACTACAGCCATCAATAACGGCGAAAAGAACTGTCGTTTTTGCTCGTGGGGCCAGAGTCAAAGGTGCAATTCGTGATCCAGAAGACATTCTCACAGCCAACGGAAAAAGATATGGAGTCAGCGAAGAGAACTTAAGGCCACTAAAGACATTTTTGGCCAAAAAATTAGGAGGGAAATACGAGCTTCCAGACAAACTTATTCTCCAGATCATAACCCACAAATCATTTGCACACGGCTCACAGCCCTATAACGAGAAGCTCTCGTTTTTTGGGTTGGAGCTCATACAACTTCAGGCTGCCAAACATGCTATTAATCAGACAAACTCCAACGAATTCGCAATTAACAACATAAATTTCGATCCACTGGGATCGTTTTCCCATAGACTGATAAAGACTAATAGATTGTTGACGCAATATGCTGTGGTAAACGGCCTGGATTCTGTGTTCTTCCGTAGGCTGGCTCTACCTCAAGGGGGAGAAAATTCAGACTACAAACCCAAGGCTCTATATTCGACCATTACTTCCTCGCTGGTGGGCGCTATTGCCACTCAATATGGCAAGGCTGCTGCTGAGGAATTCATTGACAAAGAAATACTCTCAGACGTTCTTCTTCAGATCTCTTCTCCTGTCAGGGACTCCGACTGAATCTCTTTATAATCAAGCTACGAGGGCCTTTTGGTTTCACACAACATCTTTGTATATAGACCTGCTTGGTTACGACTCCTATTTTGAGTATATATGTATATTTTTTGGCATGTGTCAATGAAATTTGCTTTATTGGGCAACACTAGTAATTTTCCATCTTGTACTCTACCGCCGACTTTCTGTACATTTACCGCTGCTATTACAGCGTATAACGACCATTAACGCCAGTATTGTATATTTTCTAGACAGTCTTTTGTCCTTATTTCTGATTTTTGTATCTTTGATTCAGATAACTAACAGATTTATTGTGTTTATTCCAGAAGAGCCATCATTTCTGCTGAGAGAGAGTTCCCCAATAGTATTGATCCAGGATCAAATCGCTTAGCGAGAAAAAAAAAAGATACGCGTCTAATATTCGTTCTCTTTATAACAAATACAACGATTCTTTCTTTCTATCGACAAATAAGGACGTACTTGCGATCATAATCGTCATTGGAACATCAGGAAGATCAGTTGTTGTTCAAACAAAAGGAGTTGTCGAAAAAATCGGAGAAAAAGGTCTAAAGAACCCAAGAAAATAGGACCCATATTGGTGGGAAATAGAATAACAAGACCTCGTTCTAAACAAAAACGTTGGCAAATCCCAACTCAATAAGAATCAGAAGTCGTCATATACAATCAAAAGATATCTTATAATGACTACCGCCGATAAATTGTTGCATTATCACACTGTGTTGAGACAGTTCCTCGACACGTCGCCGGATGGTTTGACACCCGTCACTTCGTCCAGAGTCATCATGGCGCGAGAGAAACTGGGAAGGCTCACCAAGTCGCAATTCTATGATCTAAGCACAGACGTTTATGACGAATTACAGAGGAGAGTGACGGAAGACAATCGTAGGTCTACGTTTCTGCAACCCAAAACCAAGTTCCATCCTACAAGAAATCATGCCAGACAAAAGTTGGCATTTCTTCCTTCGAGAAGATTTAGTGATCTAGTGAATGACGTTCTTTTTGAAATCGAGAGACGTGAATCGGACCTGATACATCGAGATAACAAGTTGTCGGCCCATGTTATTGATGACACTGTAGGAAATGCAGAGGCACTTTCTACAGGAAGAAATGCATTCCCTGCGCCTCTTAATTTTAGTTCTAACGGACCCCTGCATTATGTGAAGGAGAACACAACTGAACTTAACTCCCCAGATAGTCCCTCTCCAAGAGAAATCAAAGCAACCACCGTTGTTCCTCAAAAATCAGAATTGTCTTGGTCTAGTGATGAAGAAGACGAATCCAAAAATAACAACCGAAGAAAAGATGCATTCAGCACTCCTGTCAAAATGCAAAATGGAGGCACCAAAGTATCAGGTACCACTTTTTCGTCGCCAACAGAAGGTTTGGACAAAAATGGTTTTGTCAGTCCTATGAAATCTATCACCTCTAATGAGAAGAATAGTCCCCAACGGTTATCCAACGGCAGATACAAGGACAAGGATATGCAGCTATTAATGCAGGAAAGCACCAAAATGGACAAAAAGATCTCCAACCTGGAGTCCCAAGTAGCCGATTTGCAAAAAGAAAAGACTGACCTTTCAAATTCGAATGCTAAATTATCGAATTCTCATTCTGAACTTAAGGGAACATATGCTGATCTCACGAATAGCCATGTCGATTTAAAAGCGCAAGTCGCAAGTTTGACTTCCACTAATGAGAAACTCACTAATGATAATTCCCAGTTGCAAAAGAAAATTGAAGCACTATCATCTACAAAGAATGAACTTCAAGGTTCTCATGATCAGTTAAAAAAACAGCTTCACGGGCACAAGGAAACCTCAGCAAATATGAGAGAACTACTTGATGAAAAAAAGAATCTATTGGCTTCGGTGCAAGAAAAACACTTGAACCTACTAGCTCTACAAAATGAAGTTGCTAAGTACAAAGAAAGCCATGAGCTCCATCTTCAAGAAAAGGAGCAGTTTCAACAGTTAAGGCAAAAGCACGTAGAGTTCACTCAGAAGAGCTCGCTGGTAAATGATGAAGTGGAAACCCTGAAATCTGAAAATCAAGAACTGAAAGAACAGTTAGAACAGCTCAAGAAACAAGACCACAATAAGAACTTGGATTCTAACGAGTCTCAAGAAAAAGTGATTTCCAGCCTTTCACAGACAAAGCAAGTTTCGAAGTTGAACAATGATTTGTTGAAGTGGCAATCAAGATATGAAGAAGCAAGAGCCGGTCAGATGGTTAAATCCTTCTCCGATGCGGCAGCTCTGGACTCTAACTCTCTTAACACACTTGTAGACAGTCAAGGAATGGTCCCACTCGATCTTGCTCTACAATTTTACTCCTCGGTAGAATCTGTCCTTTTATATGTCTCAGAAGATGTCATTTCTACAGATTTGCTTTTTGAGAGAGTTGCTTCAATGGTAACGAAGGCAAATAGCATCGCTACGATTCCAAAATCGGCAACTGATGATGTTGAGAGAAAGAGTAAGTTGGTTCAGTCTGCTATTTCTAATGCGTTAACTACCACCAGGTATTATGTGATGTACAAAAATATGGTTCCTAAGCTAGTTTTTGATACTGCTGTGAACGATGTCTGCTTTGCTGTTTCTGATTTGCTCAGAACCACCAAGTTGAAAGACTCCAAAGAATCTGGAGAGACTGTAAGCTCTCAGACAGTGTCCAGTCAAGCATTAGATGCTGGACAGGCTTCAAACTCCAACAGAGGAAGGAGTCTTTTATCTCCGCCTCAAGAAGGGTTGACAGATCATAAGGATGCCCTATCAAACTCAAGTGACGCTCCATCGTCTGATTACATTTCTCCTATGCGTTCTCCTCTCAGTGATGACTCAGATTCTTCTGTTAGGCCTCTGAGAATTACACAGAAATTATCACAGGAGCCACCGAATAACAACTCGAATGTGGCAAAGAAGCCGGCAAAGTTAGCTTCTATTCTAAATGATTCGCCACGCCTGGGGCCGGTACCAATAGTTGCGACTCCAACAAAAGAAAGTTTTAAGGAAACTGCTCAGACACCCACACAAGGTATTTACAAGTCAGCTAATGTCAGTGTTTCGTCTTTAGCATCGAAATTTTCTGGAAAGGGTGCTGATTCACCAAGTCGTCAGCCCTCAGATGATATATCCAGGGTTTCACCTTCAGCCAAAGGAAACATTTTAGCTCGCATGAAGATGTTACAGGAAAGTAGCAACTCATCCAGTCCTCCAGGAAGTCGATCGGCCTCTCCAGCGAAGTATGCATCGGACGCCGATTATTCTAAAGCATTCAACAAGTTTGGAGCAAAGAGAAGGAGCAGCTGGGATAATCGGTCGACTGAGGAGGTCCCAACTATCACCCTCCCTCAGTCAAAGGCTGTAGAGGTTGCTACTGCGAAACAGGCTTCTCAGCCTCATATGAGTGTTTACGGTAACCCTATGGAAACTGATGATGAAGGTGCGTCCTCTGCAGTTCCGAAGAGTGAAGTAAAGGTGGAACCACTAAATTCAGCACCTATTGAAAGCAAATACGTGGAACCTGGTTCTGCAAGCACCATTCCAAGTGCTGGAAGTGCATTAGCTGTTCCTGAGCATTATAATGAAGAGGGCGAGTTCCAGATAGAGAACTTTGACACCTTAGACCCAGATAATACGTTGAAGGAGCTGCTTTCGTACCTCGAACATCAGACAATATCAGTGATTGCTGCTATTCAGAAGCTATTGGAGTCCATCAGAGATCCTAAGGCCACAAAGAAGCTTTTATGTGGAGGAGCTGTTGAGATTATTAATGTAGTAAAACAGATGACTCAGGGAACGACGACTCTTATGGGCCAGAGCAGATACGCAAAGTCTATGGGACATGCACGTTATGTTGTTGAGGTTCTTGAGGATTGTGTCCGGCGTATGGAACAGTTATACGGGTCCGTGGGCAGTAAGAGTCAAGGAGGAGAGGAGCATGCGGACAAGTCGTTTAAACAACGGTCTGCTGGTATTGCTTTTGATGTTGCACGTAGCACCAAGGAATTGGTGAAGACTGTCGAGGAGGCCAGTTTACGGGACGAGATTGCTGTGATAGACTCACGTCTTGAGAAGACTCAATGAGGATATGTATTTAATTGTGAGATATTCAGAAGAGGTGGTATTTGAGGTGATTTTTCCGAGGATATTTCTGGATGTACATGAAGGTGTATATTTTAAGTTCAATATAGTGAATTATTAGATTTAGTAGCTCCACCAGGCCGACGCGCGACAGCTGATTGGTGATGGTGATAAAATTTGCCGGGGACCCGTTGCGATCGCGAGATCTTAGCGGTGGTGAGATTCAGCTAATGCATGCAGGAGTTAATATATGACGACTGCGAAGCCAGAAGTAGATAGGAGGTGGGATGGTACGAGATTGCGATCTGATGATGCGAAAGAATATTTGAGGGTCGAGGCTTACGAGATTGGGATCCACGAGGGACGGCAGGAAAAGAGACCATTGTAGGGAATTTGCAGATTATATGCAGGAGATGAATAGAAGAGAGATGGGATGGATACCGGTAGAGGATGGAGAGGACGGATAATTGGGTTTAATTGAGTTTTGATGGTGGGATGATAAGGTGATGATGGCTGGCTGATTTTCGTGGAAGGATAGGAAGGAAGATTATTGGATGTTTGTTGCTGTTAGAATGGATAGGGTCTTGTAAATTGCAGATCTTAGATCTGGAGGAGGGGTAAAATGAGTTATTATGGCAGGATGATGGCTATTTTGAGAAACGAAAGGGGGTCGTTTGGGTTGTGTTTAGATTGAGATTCTGGACCTGGCTGGACTTACAGAAATCTGGTAATTTGGTAAAAAAATACAGACAACAAGGGAACCAGATAATTTTTAATAAATATTATGTCAAACAAACTAGGAGCGCAGGAATAAATCTAACTTAATCGTATAAGATATGGGGATTTCTTCTAGTAAATAAAGAAATACAATCGATTTGGACGTCGGAATCGTTGGAAAGACACGGAGAATAGTATATATAATAGGACACGGTAAGTGGAGGCATCAGAAACTGTCTGTATTAGTGTTTACAGAATAAATATAAAAAGGGGCTCGAATCAGTGTCTGGTAGGCGAAGTTTGGCTATCAATTGGATCTCCACAGGGGATTATTCTAGACGGTCAATTAGATTCGATCTGATTCTTGGTGATTGGGGTCTTTCCAACTGATACAATGACAAGTCGTGTTAGGTAAGTGAATCTGGGGACTTGAATGGGGATCTGGAGTCGGTTTTGGTGGTGCTTATTTTAGCTGAGGCACCGAGGAAACATATGTTTCGGATCTGTGTTCTGGTCTTTTTTCGTCGAGTTAACGACATACTAACATATCTGGACGACATGTCCTCTGACAGCCACTTGTCACTAGCCAGCTCCAAAGACAACTCAACAGCCAACAATATCGCTGGCTCTGTTCCACGCGATAGCACCATGAATCGAGCTAAGATATACAGCCCCCAGTCGCTGTCTTGCAACAAGGAGCTTCCTTCTATCAAGGATCTCTTTCCTGCTTTGAATAACGACAAAACGGGGTCCGTCGGCTCGGACAGGGACATGTCGAGCAACGGAAATTTCCTGGGACCTTCAGAAACCACTTCCGTGGTTACAGGAGCAACTCAGAAATGTAGATTCGCTCATGATTCGTCCATTGCCACAAATCAGCCATCAAACACCAACATTATGTTCTCCCAGAAGCCACAAGACTTTGTGTCTCCGTCCTCGCCATCTTCCGCTAGCATTATCGAGAGATCTGTATCGCAACCAATCAATATACACTATTCTCTCCCTCAACCACCAGTCACCCCTTCTTTCCCCACAATAAATGTCGATCTTGAGCTGAAAAGACTTTCACAAATCAACTTGGAAATCCTGAACTTGATCAATACTTATTCAACAATGCAAAATGTGCCAAAAGAGCTCATAGAGACCGGACTGACCCAGCTGAATCTCATTACCAGTGTTTACCAGTCATGGCTAAATGCCAAGGAAGGAGAAATCATACGCGAGCTTAATTCTCCTCAACTACAATTGCCACCTCAGTTTGTTAGGCAGTCGGTCCATTCTCGTCGCCCCTCTCTTCAGTATTCTCATACCACTCAAACTTTGCCACCCCCTATGATGTTTCAACCTGGACCCGCTCCTTCTAATCAGGCAAGATATCATAATGTAGAAGAGCAGGCAGCCAGGACACTATCTTCCATGGTTGATTTCACGTCTCTCTCTCCGGAGAAGAGAACGTTTGAAGTTCATGAACACCGTCGAACTGTCTCATCACCTTTTCAAATAACGCAAGATAGACTCACCACGCCACCAATATCACCGAAATCCTCGTCATTCAAGAAACTAAAACTAAATAGGTCGCCTGTCTCATCTAATGCCGACACAATTCCATCTAGCAATTCGGATAACAGCAACTTGCTCTCTAATGGTCAATATGGTCTTAATTTGACTCTAAGGGCAGCCCAAGAGTTTCCAGATCTTGTATCGTCGGGAATCACAATAAGTAACATGAACAATGAATGTCTTCACTGTACCTCCAAAGAAACTCCGGAGTGGCGTAGAGGACCAGAAGGGGAAAGAACGTTATGCAATGCTTGTGGTCTATTTTATGCTAAATTGGGCAAAAAATATGGGGAAGATAAGGCAAAAGAGATAATGAGGGATAGAAAAGTAAAAGGAAGTGAGACGGATAGGAGGGTGTCCATAGGGTCTTAAAATGGTGAATGTTCTTATGAATTTTGTTTTTCACATTGGTTTTCGGTTAATTTGTATTTTTGGTTATATGCAACATCATTAGGTTCTGGTGATTGGAGATAGTCATGCTGCGAATGTTTCTATTTCAGCATTGGATCTATTTTGAATACCTCTCATTTAGCTTCCTTTGGAAGTTATGTCTTGTATTTTGTTTCAAACCAATGATTTGCCTCTTTGGTATTACATGTAAGAGATAAAACCCCGACTTGTATAATACAATCACTAATGACTATGCAAATAATAGTATATAAATCCATATATTGATTGTAAGATGAGCTAGCATCTAAAAACACAAGGAATCAAAAAACTTCAATAGCACTACAAAAAAGTAAAAAGAGTCTAAAAATAGGGGTATTCCATTATGATTGTGGCAAAATAACTGACATCAAAGCTGGATGGACAATCGCTTAAGAACTTTGTTGAAATATGATAAACCTTTGACAAAAGCATCGAAATCTTCGTCTTCGATAGGTTCATTCAAACCTGGAAGTTGCTGGCCAGCATAACCTGTGTATCTTCCACTGGTAAACACAATGTGTTTAAACCATGATCTTTCACTCAATCCATCAGGATTTAGGAAATTTCTTTCTAAATATTTTGACTTGGAATTCGACTTGAAGATGGCCCATTTCAACTTGATCTTCTGAAAAAGAGATAGATCTTCCCATTTGTCATAATCAAATTGTAACTCTACTGCCTTATTGTCAAATTCAAAAGTGCGGTTTACAAGAAGTGATAAGTTCTCTTCAACTTGACCGATCAACTGGCTGAGGTTGTGTGAGAAGCCCGGAGAGTCCATGATTTCTTTAAAAGCACCTCCAGAAATGTCCCCAATTTCACAGAACCAAGAACTGCTAGATTCATCAATCTCCAAATCTAGCCACTTAGAGGGTATCTCAACTTTATTGAAAAACTCGGCCAACTTCAAGGAGTAATCACTTGTCTTGAATTTCAATACTTTAGTTTCTCCAAGATTCAAAATCAATAAACCAACGTATTTTCCCATCAAATTATGGAACACATATCCCGGATCACCAAATGTTTCCATCCAGTGATAAGAATCATAAATTGAATGGTAGTGGTAAATTGCATCGGTCTTCGGATCTGTTCCAAAACCTACATCAAGCGAAGGAATTCCTAGATGATCCAAAAATACAGTATAATCAGAACCAGATCCAAGATTGTGGATGATATCATGTTTGGTTTCTCTGTAATGATCGTACAATGATAGCGTCGAGTTAGGATAGTTTAGCATATCTGCGGTCTCTCTTAGCAAGCTGTAAAGTAACGGAGAGGCGCTCATTTGTAATTGACTCCCAACCGTGGCAACATCCATGTTGAGATATGCAACTACCTTTCTTTTGAGTTCACCACCAAAGAATTCACCGAATTCTGTTGATCCAATGAGCCCATATTCTTCACCGTCCCAGCTAGCTAACAATATGGTTCTCTTAGGCTTCCACCCAAGTTTCAGCAGTTCACCAAGACCTCTTGCAACTTCCATCAGCACAGCAGAACCGGAATGTGGATCTCCAGCAGCAGGAATCCAAGAATCGTGATGGTTTCCAACAATTATGACTTCATTGGGGTTTTCTCCTTCAATTTTACCCAATACATTGTAAACGGTAGTAATATTATATTCCTGTTCTGAGAAAAGCGTTAGCTTGTAGCCAGGGTTTGGGCCCACAGAGTAATCAAAACCTTCAATAAGACCAGCAGGCCATTCCTCCACCTTTGGACCAAATCCAGTCAACTTACTCAAAATCGGAGTAACCTCCTTGTATGAAATAGGAAGAACGGGAATTCTTGGTGTAGTGCTAAGAGGATCAGATCTTGACTTGTTCTCGCCAGGCTTGATGGCGTATCCTGGAGTTGATGGATCACCCGGTCCATATGACAAGAATTGAGCCGATCCTCTTTGGATAGAACTTGGCTGTCTGGCAAGACCCTCGGGATATGGTTTGTAACCGTTTTCGACTATAATTTCACCGTCATCATATGGATCAGTATAAAGTAAAGCTGCCTTCATTCCGTGATCTTGTGCAAATTTCACCTTCAAACCACGGAATATGCCTCCGTATCTGATCACTGCAATCTTCCCTTCCAGTTCAACTCCGAGTTCCACCAATTTGGCGAAATCATCTTTGGTTCCATAGTTGCAGTATACAAACTCCGCAGTCACCTCTCCCGATCCAGCATATCCCAAAAATGCCGGAACATAGATGGATGAATTAGGATCCTCCTCAATCTCGTCTTCAGTCAATGTGGCCTCATAAATGACCGAGCCGTTGGAACTGACCATTGATAATGCTTGGTCAACTGGATAACTTAGATACACGTCATATTCGTCCAATTCGGATGGAATTCCAAACCTCTCAAACATTGACATGGTCCAATTTACCATCTCAAGGTTGGTGCCGGCCAATTGAGGCGTTGCAGAGTATTTCTGCGACCAATTGGAAGCGAGGTTGGTCTCCAGAGCCTCCAAATAGGCAGAATATAAGGTCGACTTCGAAAAGTCCTCCTGTTCTCGGTATCTGACATTCAATCCGTGGTTAATGCACACATATACAAAACCGCATTGAAGCATCATCAGAAGGATGATCACTTTCGAATAAAGACGATTCCATAACAGGGATTTGCCCTTTATTTTATCCCGGTTAATGTTTTTTCCTTCCAGAAACTCCATCTTTTCGGAGTCTCTGTAATTTTCTTCTGTTGGCATTATATTTCTCTATAGGACTTCTGCTGTCCCTTCTGATAGTCAATTGCCAACAAAATTGCCCTAGAATTCTTGTAAAACAGCCTCTTTATATAAACTTTGGCCAAACCTTATCATGAGGTTCCCCTGTTTTCGAGAAACCTTTCGGGTACTTGTCAAGGCTGTGCACCGACGTTTTCGGGTCGATCGACTTGTGGCCGATCGACGAATCGACGCAAAGATAAATTTCCCGAGTCTTGTATTCTGAAAAAGAAAGGGATTTTTTTATGTTTACATAGGTGACAGAAACAAATAAACGGATTGAAACAGCCTTGTTCATGGTTTCCAGGGGATCTGGAGCCAGTATATTGCTAAAATAAGATTGTGATCGGTTACAAATAACGTATTTGTTTGTTGAGCGAAATTTCCAGTGATCGTGGGCTTGTTTCAGTTTGTTTGAAGCCATTTTGTTCTTGGATATCACATCGGTAAGCAAGGATCATCGGTTGCCGAACTTAGATTCATAACGAACACATAATGTCGAGTTACGGTGGACCCTATAATTGCTCAAAAATGAGCCTGAATCCTGTGGTATTGATTGTCCGATTGTATTCTGAGTTCAAGCTCGCAAGAAAACAAAACAATCAACTGATTCAGCTTAATACAGATTTCAGACCGACTTTGAAACATCTCAAAAACATACCCGCTCCGGGACAGATCAGTTTGTCTATTGTTTCGTGTGTGTTTCTGTTTGTCCTTTATGTGGTGCCGGTCTCGTTCGTGATAAAGCTCACTGCCCTGTCTATACTATTGCTGCTTATCACTGTGCCTGTTCTTTCGCAGTTTTTTCTCTTTGGGCTCCCCGTTTTGGCATGGGTATTCCTGTTTTTCTCAGCGGGAAAGATTCCAACCAGCTGGAAGCCTCCGATTTCTGTCAAAGTGCTGCCTCTTATGGAGTCGATCTTGTATGGTGATAATTTATCTGACATCTTGGCCGCATATACCTCCAAGCCTCTTGATTTCATTGCATGGTTCCCATACGGAATCCTTCATTTCTCTGCTCCCTTTGTGGTGGCTGCGCTGGTTTGGTTATTTGGGCCTCCCACAGCGTTGAGATCATTTGGCTGGTCTGTTGGGTACATGAATTTGACGGGAGTTGTCATCCAACAAATATTTCCTGCTGCTCCCCCATGGTATAAGATCCTATATGGTCTTGAACCAGCTGACTATTCAATGAAAGGTTCTCCTGGAGGACTAGGAAGAATGGATGAATACTTCGGAATAGATATGTACACTTCCAACTTCAGCAATGCTCCAGTCATTTTTGGTGCATTCCCTTCACTGCATTCCGGAATGTCGACTATGAATGCTTTATGGCTTTCTTATCTTTTCCCAGAATACCACTCTATCTTTTTTGGCTATGTTTGCTGGTTATGGTGGTCCACAATGTATTTGACTCATCACTATTTCTTTGATCTCACTGCAGGCTCTGTTCTAGCGATCACGTTCTTCTTCGTTGCAAAAATTCAGTGGTTACCATTAAAGAAAACAGACTGTTTCTGTCGGTTTAACTACTACAAATTGGAATACAAAGATCTAAAATTGGAGGATCCTCTGAATGTGGACGCGGTGGTCACATTGGATGAAATAGTTGAACTAGATGACATTGCAGATAGTTCAAGTGGTCAATCAACTCCAATTGAAGATGATGATGCTACTCTTGAATCTAGTTTACTGACAGCTTAATTTCAAAATCTTTTGATTGTCATACAATACTCTGATGCATAACATCTAATTGATTTAAGGAATCAACCCAGAAGAGTGAGACTTTTATCAAATTTCAAAGTCACTGGAAGTATCTGATTATAATTATATATTAATATGTATATTCTACGAGTCTTTCAAATATACCAGTTACATAGAATAATGTAGTATATCGATCAATTAGACTTGTTTTTAAAGTCCCATAACAAATCATTAAAGAGATCCTTTTTTGCAGGCGATTCTTGTGGTGGAGCAGAAGCTGTAGACACCTGAGAGATGAGTTGGCGAAATTCAGGTGTAGTGGAAATTGGCACCAACAAACTAGAGTTTTTGTTTTCATAATCTGACACAGTAAGATTTCCCACGTCCGTGGTCAATAAATCATCAATCACATGTGTATCTGTACTTGTACGTTTTGTATCAGTGCTCGCTGCAGTCATGGAGCCGGTTTGGAAAACTCCAAACTCATCCTCGCTTCCTCCTTCTCTATTTTCATCATAGGGGTCATAGCTGATTGGGTCAGAATATTGCGAGTGAATAGCAAGATCATTGAAATTGTAATCATTGATCCTTTTTGATGGTTCATCTTTTCCAGGTAAATCTTCATCTGAAGCCAAGGTAATCCCACCAGGTGACCCCGCTCCTAGAAGTCTTCTCGATCTCTCTCTCCTGCGAGCTGCAGAGGAAGCAACATATTTTCCAACATTATTGGAAATTGATGAGATAGTTGACCTACCGAACGGATCTATGTCTTCTTCAAGGCGGTGTGAGTCGTTGTTGACAAACGCTATTTGGTCCTCATCATAAAACATATTCTTTCTGGTTGACGAGGATCTCCTTCTCATTTTCTGGTCTCCATCAACCGAAGTCTCGAAATCCTCAGGATGGTATTTTGTTCGTTCCCGTATCAATGCATCATCATCATTATTTGCTAAAGTGACAACTCTGTCAGCCAAGCTTCTAACCTGTTTCTCGTGGTTGAGGTTGAGACCATCGTAACTATTTCTCACCTCGTAGTGTTTGAGCCGAAGAATGGTGACAAGATCGAGTTTTATTTCGTCGGCTATATCGAATTCAACTTTATCGGCTCTCTTCCTATAGCAATTGATAAGTAGATATTCTAGAATCTGAAGGCATTTAGCAATAATTACAAATTCATATCCCTTGGTAACCAGAGATTTCTTGATGCTGTTTAAGATGCTGTTGGAAGTCCGGTTCAGGCCGGAATACTCCTTTATCCTTTCCATAAGAAAATTGATGGTGTATTTTCCAATTTCAGAGTTATATCGTTGTTGATTAATGTCTTCCAACGCTTCTGCATCTGCCGTATCGTAGAAATCCGACGATATTTCGGAGTTAGAATATGTCAAAATCCAATTAACTAGCAGTTTCTTCTGTTTGGTGGTAGGTCCCCAGGTGTCCGTGTTTGTGGCCTCCCTAATCAAATTTTCCAAATTGGAATACCCAGAGAGAGCTGCATTGTGATTCTTCCTGTTAGTAATGCTGACATTGTCAATCTCTCAGACCCGCTACTGAGCCCCCTTTTGAATCCGGGGAAGTCTATAACTGAATCTTACCATTCTGAATCTTCCGGGTGGATTGTCTGATATCATAGAACGACATGCCTCAAATCTGTCGTCTAGCTCTTTAAAATGATGTTATCTTCTTACTTGTGACTCTATAGACTATCCCTTCATTTAAAACGTTCCTTCTTCATAATTTCTTTCTTTACCCTTTCTTTCTTCGCATGTCAAATTGATCCAAAAGCGATGACATAATCAACGTCGATAGACGCAGAGTCGATGGCGAACATCCTTGCACTGGAACCCCGTGGATCTCGAAACGTTTCAACAACTTCGCAGCCCCTGGTGTTAAGACAATGACGTAGATAATTGAGAGTTCATCTGCCAGTAGGCAGAAAACTCATATAAAGTCAAATTAAATGAACTAAGTATAAAGAGTTTAGATACTTTTTAATAGCTGGGGTAATAATGGCTGGATCTAATATGCCGCAATCATCTACAACTCACCAGAGTCGGTGATCTCAACCTTGGCTCTGGTAGCACCTGAGTTAGATCCAAGATCCTCAACAGCCTTGATAACTTCAAAGCCGTCGATAACTTCACCGAAAACAACGTGCTTACCGTCCAACCATGGGCATGGAACAGTAGTGATGAAGAACTGGGATCCATTGGTGTTTGGACCAGCATTTGCCATGGAAAGTAAACCTGGCTTGGTGTGCTTATGGACAAAGTTCTCATCAGGGAACTTGGCGCCGTAGATTGACTTACCGCCAGTACCATTGAAGTTGGTGAAGTCACCACCTTGCAACATGAAGCTTGGGATCACTCTGTGGAAAATAGAGTTCTTGTATCCGAAACCCTTTTCTCCAGTACACAAGGCTCTGAAGTTTTCGGTAGTTTTTGGAACATCAGAGTACAACTCAAATGTAATTCTTCCTAGTGCCTTACCGTCGGCGGAAACGTCAAAAAATGTCTTGCTCATTTTGTTTGTCTTCAATTAGTTCAATTCCTCTTTCTAAGCTTATTCCTGCTCAGTTCAACGCTTCCCTCTACCTTTTTTTCTTCAAAGCGGAGATTTCAGATAGTTTCTTGTTAACAGCAGCTTTTTCCCCTATTTAAGGCTTTTCAACAAAATGCCAAAAAAATTCCAGCAAAAATTACCCACATGATGGCCGGGTAACCCAAAGTGGAGAGGCGTTTATTATGTAATGTTGGGACGTGTGGCTGGTGTGGCTGGTGTGGCTGAGAAGAAGAGGGAGGTCTTGAGTATATATCTATTTTATATGTACAGGAATTAATGACTAGACGGTATAAAGGAGGAACTTCTTAACGACATTGACGAAGTTGTCAAAGGTCTCCATGTCCATTTCTTGTTCTGGCTGGTCGGCGATCAGCGACACCTCAAACCGATCGACCTCTCCGTCGGAAACCACCTGGTAAACCAAAGGACATCCTTGGAACTCGAGTTCGATCGACAGACGTCTGTTCACAGCCGTAACTAGGTATGGAGTGTGTGATGATGAACTGTTTGGTTTTATTAATATGCTGTGGCTGTCAATAGAGCGCAGCAGACGGCTCACAGCTCCTGGGCCAGATGCGTCATCCAGACGAAGAGCCAGAGAGTTCAAAAACTTGTATAGATGTTTCTGTTTTTTGATAAAGTCGGATGTCTGTTCATCTTCCTCAATCAGCATAGAGTTATATGATGATTGGAACATCACATCTGTAGAAAAGTACGGTAGTGGGATCCGGTAACTGTTTTCATCCTCGTTCACAAAGATGCTACATGAGGATAAGTCGATATGACCCTTGGATAGTCTAAGCCAGATCTCCACGTTTGGGAGCTTAGTAAAATTTTCAAAGTTGTCAAAGGCGTCAGGAATCAGCTTTATCTGCAATGATTGTTCGAAGTTATTCTTGATTCCTCCTGTCACTCCCAGCAATTTGGCTGTTTTGTCGAGCAGTCTCAGTTCAGACATCTTTTTGTTCACTTCAGGCATGTCAGCATGGAAAAAGCAGTTACTCTCTGTGTTCTTTTCCTGGAATAAAATCTTGCCAAATGTAGCATTAAATGATCTTGGAGACCAATCGTCAGTCCTTGTGGCAATATCTGGAGTCAATTTTTCGTAAATTTCACGTATGTTCAACTTTTCCAACAATTGTGTTTTTTCTGGTCCTTCATCCTCTACAGAAATAATGGAACCATCTAATTGATCCTTTAATTCAAAATCTGGAATCTGTAGATGTTCACGAGAGTGCTTTTCCGAAGTCTTGATGAAATTAAATTGGAACTTGTCGTCGGCACAATTTACTTCCTTCCTCATGTCTTCAACCTCATGAGCCAGAATAGCAGGATCCGTGGTGTCCGATAATGGTGATTTTCTCAACCTTTTTGCAGGTAATTTCAATCTATATATTGGACCATCATTAGAAGTGTACCATGGTAAACTTGGGTCGGTAAATTCCTTGAAAGTCAAACTCTTATCACCTAATGATATTAAGTTTCTGTCCAAGAAATTGTGAGAGTTAGCAGAGTATTCCGTTGCTGTTAAGAGGGCAGACCTCGCAATATCCATGTTGGTTGAGTTGAATGAACTCAGAATATAAAGATTATCTTGATCGCTAACTCTGTCGAAATAAACATTGGTCAGTCTCTGTAATGACTTAATAGGAATCTTTCTGTGAAGTTGTTCGTTATAAAATTGTGTAAGGCTGTCCAGCTTCACAGAAGATGAATGTACATTATTCAAAAGAAGATTCCATGAAGCTTGAACAAAATTAGTTATAGTTGAGCTTCCTCTTACTATTAAATCGTTCAAGTCTGTACTAAGATCAATCTTAGCTCCTAATCTTGACCATGAATGCATTAGATATCCACCGTGAGATAACAACAAAAATGCTTCTCTCTGATTTTGCAGAGTGATTCTAATCTCAGACGCTATGTCTTCAGTGATCTGATTTGACTTCCTTACTCCCCAGCAGTTAGTCAAGATTGCATTTACCACTGTCTTCTTTTTTGAATAACTCGAACCAGGGATCTTTTTGTATGCTAGATATTCTTGAAGTTGCTTGAGTTTGTAGCTCTTCATCAGAGATCCCACTATTTGGTCATATCTCTTAGGAGAGATGAGGTTTTCTGTGGGCTGCATCCTGTCGATGTCTTTGAAAAGCTGATCTGAGGTCGCAGGGATTTCAAAGATCATTAAGTTTTTCATATCTCTTTCAAAGTCTACTATTTTAAACTGATTCATGGGGTCCTTCTTCCCCCTAAGCTTTCTCTGTCCTCTTTTGTTGAGATCCAATTCCTCCTGATTTCTGTTCTGGCCCATTCTCATTGTTTTTTGGACCCTCTCTATAGGAGACGTTTTTCTCTTCAGGGGAGCCAGAATCAGATGTTCCTGGTCACTTGCAGTCTCGTTTTCCAAATTTGCGTTTGTTTCCCATGGTAGTTGAAATGAGTCAACTTCAGAGGACCAAGCTCCAGGTGTTTTTGAAGTCTGGTCGGTCTCCCAGGGAAGTGAAAAGCTGTCTGAATTCTCTGTTGTCTGTGTGGAATCGGGTTGCGGTGAATTGTTTTCGGTTTCCTTCGAATCCTCCGGGTAATTTTTCTGTTGACTTGTATGAATACTTCTAGAGCTTGAGGGCCAACGTTTATGTGACCAAGATGATTCTATACTTGTATCATGTACAACCTTTGTCAGTGACAATGATCTTGGACCCGGTGCCCATGAGAGTCTTCTTGCCAGTCTCTGATGCCATAACTTCAGCATTTTCTTCGACTAATCTATTCTCTTATCTCTATTCTGTGAGCTGGATGATTTCCAGACCCTCTTAGGTCTATAAATGACTGATATTTTCTCCAGAAAATGTCATGTTTCCCCTTCTCTGGGAAATTTTGTTAAAAGTTTGGAAGAATCAAAAAATTTCTCCTTAGATAGATTTCTGCGCTCCTAGACAAGTCTTGAATTGAATATAAGGAGGATAGTGATGGAAAAACAGATACAACAAAATAATTGGATCGATTGAAAGAGCTCCTTGTCACAAATGGACTCTCCTGCAATAGAGGAAAGTGACGATGAGGTATATTTGGGTTATTTGATCGAAAATGAAGATATAAATACGCACGAAAAAGAGATCCCACTAACTGATGGGATCATCAACAATCAACAAGAAACCTCTTCCGAAAGCAAAGGGAACAATAACATCATCAAACGCGATAGTCTGCAACAAGTGGACTACAAACTACTAGCTTCAGCAACACAGACTCTGTTGTCTTTCAAACGAGGAAAAGAATCAGCTAAAACAGCGAGACTTCGCAAAGCGCAGAAACTCCCATATTACAAGATCCGAAGCGAGACAGCAAGATATTTCCAAGGAAACATCAACTATTTACACTATTATCAATCAGAAGAGGACAATTTCCGCACCTTCAAAAGCGATCACGGAAGTATAGGACTATTGGGGTCGTTTGTCTCGTCGGATGACTCGTCACGGCTTAGAAAACGAGAATCAGACTCCCAGGGAGGCTCCTACTGGTCTGCAGAAGAAAAAGACCGTTTTTTTGAGCTTCTAGCCAGATATTCTATCCACAGATTGGATCAAATAAAGGAAAATCTACCTGGAAAATCTACCATAGAGATCGTGGCCTACTATAATCTGCTGAAAAGAGAGACAGAGGAATACAAAAAGAATAAAAAGCATTATCTCAAATTGATTTCATACGACGAGATCCCAGCAAGTTATGAAATGAGTAAGGAATTTATTGACATGGAAAATTCACAAGCCTCTTTGCTGGTTTCTGTCTCGAATATGAGGGACTCCGATTTAAACTTCCGATTCCGAAAGAAGCACCCAGAACTCAATTCTTCTGACAGTTACTCTGATTTGATAGATTATGAAACCATGTTAGAACTCACTGAGACAATTTACAAGAAAAATAATATACTAGATAAACTGACTGGTGTGAAGAGGTTCATACCTAAACCTTTAATGGTTGAGGAGGAGGCCAAATATGTGTTGCTTTCAATCGTTAAATATATGACGTACGAGATCCTTCTCAATATCATACAGGACAAGGTTCTTTCTTCGACAGATAAAACTATTAGCAATGATTCGTCTATTTTGATCAAACACAAGGATATTTACAAAGCATATATGAAAATGGGAACACGAAGATATATGAAACTGAAGGATTATTGGGCAGATATTGCCAAAAGACTACGTTTACTACTTCTTGACGACTCGCAAGAATTAACTGCTGAGGAAATAAAGGATTTTGAAACAAAAGGCAAAAAATTATCACGTTACAATTACACAACCAAATTGCGGCCAGATAGGAGCTCAAAGGTTCTCAATAAATGGAAGTCGCATATCATCAACATTCAGGATTTTAACAAGTTCATTGATATTTGTGATGGTGACACTGAAAGAGAGAGCAGTCCACTTCTTGATGATGAAAATGAAGAAGAGATTGACATGGTTTTGGATGGTTCACTGCCATATGTCTCTGCTGTTCTTCGAGCCACTCCCGCTGATGAGCTGAACAGACAGGCTGAACAGACAAGAACAAGTGCTGCCCATCTTCTCTTGGCAAACAATATCATGGATGTAAAAGATGATAGGGAAGACAGTTTCACTGAGGAGTGTGCATTCATTTCTGATCCAGATACTACTCTTGTGAATAACCAAGAGGTTGTTGAGAAGCTTTTCCTTATGGAGACTTCGTTGCTTGAGAGACAAGATTATGAGTCTTCTGTTAAATTTGAGAATATCCTTCTGCATATGCTCTCATCGAAGCCGGACGAGATCGAAACCAACGATTCAGAGCTATCTAGATTTTACGTCTATCATAAACACTATCCTGATATCCTAGGATATAAAAAGAGGCGTTATGTTGATTTTTCGGAGAGACAAGGGGTAGGAAAGCGGCCAAAGTTGAGTATTATAGACTGTGGATCTTCAAATACGATCTATTACGACGAAAATGACCCTTATTTGATACCGATGTTTAGTGGTATCACCGACGAGATGCTTCTGCTTCATTCATACCACTTCTGTTCATATTAATAACTGTATATATTACTCTACTGGAGAGATTCATGATATAGAACAATTAGAAGCCATTAAAAATTAGAGTTTTTCTATTTCCTGTGTAAGGTCGGTTATGTCGTTATCTTCGGCCTCAAGATCGGCTGCTTGTCCTGCAAATCCTTGTTCAAAGATCTCTTTCCCTGTGAGTCTTCCTTGATGAACGTCAAGAAACCGTTCTTGCAGTCTCTTATCTATTCCGAACTCCTTTCTGAATTTGTTTCTCCATTCGGCGAAATTCTCCTCGGTGACTTTAGTTCCTGTAAACTTCTTCTGTTCTTCCTTCTCTCTGGCCATTCTTTCTTGTTCCAGTTTTCTTTCAGCGATCTCTAGTTTCTCCTGAAAAAGAGTTTCAGCCTTATCCTTGAGAGATGACGCTAGGGCGAACACGCTGGGCATTCCCAGATTTTCTTCTGCCTCTTCCCGGATGCTTGTAACTAGCGATTTGAAGTCGTCCCTTTCGAATTCGATGGTTTCTTTGAGATTCAACAATTGGGCTGATTCACTTTTGTCTTCTTCCTCCTCGTCTTCTTCTTCTTCATCGCTGTCTACCGTTGTTTGTATCTGCTCCACAAGGAGTTCTGGAACCACTTCCGGATATGTTTCTGGATATTTCACGTTTAAAAGGATCGCATGTCGTCTCTCAGTCCCCACATCCAGAATCAGGTTGATATTGAACTCGTTGTCCGATATTAATTGAAGCTCATCTGGATAAATACTTTGTAGAATTTCGATCTCTTGTTTCTGTTCTTCCAAGGGATCCATATTCGTCTTGTTTGATGCTATAAATGCTCTATACTGGTGTTTCTAATGGATTTTTGCACTCATTGTCTATCTTGTATATTATTACATTCGCTTTTTATATAAGGGCTGAAAAATTTTTAGTTAAAGATATCAAATATAGAGAAAGAAGGCTGAAATTTCCCAGAATATCGTTGAAGTCCAACAAGTAAGGTCTCTAAACGATTGAAAGGTGTTCTCGGCAGTTAGAGTGGTGATTTTGAGCTTTTCAGCGGGGAAAATTCATTGAAAATGACAGATCCTGCACAAGATCAACAGCTCCTTAGTGATTTGATAATAGGGTCATCACAATTTGTCTCTGAATCCCAATCAGAGCAAGCAATTGAGCTATTAAGACCACATTTTAACCGGTTTTCATCGAATTCTATATATCTACAAGCACTGGGAGAGTCATATTTAGAGAACAGTGACGTGGAAAATGCATATAAGGTGCTATCGACTGCCTGTGAAATCGACCCATCTGCAGCTAAGGGAGTAGAAAAGTTCCTGTATCTGGGCCAGATCATCGGAGGAGAAGACGGGGTCAGTCTTCTCAGAGTGGGTGTCGATAAGCTGTTGAGCCAGCTGGAAGTTGTAGACCAGGCAGGGTCGGATGCTGTTTCGTTGGAAGACATAGATGTGGACGAAAGTTTGGAGCTTCTCATAAATGCATACGGAACTGCACAGCAAATACGACAATATCTACTCAAGAAACTGAATCAGGGACTCTTTTCGATCATCGAGATCTGGATGACCGATCTGTGTATGCATGAAAGGGCCGAAAATGAGTGCGAGTCGTTGATTCAACTGGCCCTGAAACTAGACGAAACTAATCCAGAAACCTGGTCTCTGCTGTCAAGCATCCGTATTTCACAGCAGAAAAATCAAGAAGCCAAAGAATCTATCCAGAAGGCCTGGGAACTGTTTTCCAGTAAAAAAAGTGCTCTTGAGGAGCTTGCAGTCCCTAATGAGGGAGAAAACACCGATATCAATGTCAACGAACTTCAAATGGAGTATATCGAGCTGTCGCAGCCATTACTAACGCTGGCTAAATATGCCATCGAACTCGGTCTTCTGGACCATGCAGCATCCATAGCTTCATCTGTCCAGGATATTAATGAACAATCTGTTGAGAGTTTCTATCTAGAAGGATTTGCCAACTATCTGAACGCCAAAAGAATTCAGAATAACGTCACTGAAGACGATGGATACAAGGTTTCTCAGAATTTTGAAGACTATGGACTGGATACCAGGGTTCCAGCGGAAGACAGTAGCTTCACTAATATCAGAGAAGCGAGATTAGCTCTGACAGAGGCCTTCAAGCTCCTTCAGGTAGATTCGATCGAAGAGGAGACCGATCCCGAACTTAAAGACACCGTTTTAGGTCTTTTAGAGCAGCTCGGAGGTCCCCTGCTCAAAATCTCAGAGAAGGACGTTATCGACGAGAAAAATTGGGAAAGCGAGATCCAAATGAACGATTAGTTTTATAATTACATATATTAATAGAAGGACAAAAGGCTTGAGTAAACCACATTACTTATCTTTTGTCTATATCGTAAGTTTTCCTAAACAATCAGCAACTAGAATAGGCTTCGCTTCTGAGTCCGAATTCTCTGGATGAGGTTCGTTGTCCTCTGAGGTATCTTCCCATTCGCTGTCCTTATCAGTTGTATCGACATGTTGAGATGCAGCTGAATGGTCCTGTAGAATTTCGGGCAGAAATGGCTTCGCATTTTCAGCGTCATCGTAGTCCTCTTGGACATTTTCGGGAGAAATGATCTCTACATATTCCAGAGGCACGAGACCTGTCTCTCCAGAATAAGGATCCTGGGCCACCAACCAGCCGTCGCCATACTCGTAGCTTATTATTATGAGTTGGTCCTGCTCGAGTCTGAGCTCGTTCTCATTCTCTGGAACAAACGGGTATAAGGCTATCGCTTGTATGAGTTCATATGTGTCATCTTCGAAGTCCTGGGGTGCTATGGTTTCTGTGTGTCGCTCAGTTGTGTTGGTAGTTGCAGTATTTTCTTGGGGAATTAGCGATGGGGATGACGATGTCGAGAAAGATGATGTTGAGTCTCTGTAGCGATCAGTGATTCCGTAGTGCAACGGATGGTCGGTGTCATATGCAAAGTCTTTGATAGAGACTGTTCTTATTGAGAGCGAAGCTCTACGATGGATATTGGTTGAGTCGGACGAGACTGCCTCTATTGGTTCTGAGTCCGATGTAGATGCCGCCGACATGATCTGTGGTTCCTATTATTTTGTCTATTAGATGTGGATTTCCGCTGTGATCTGTGATGGAAGTTCTGTATCTGCTAGAAATCGATCCAGATATCCTTTCCGTGCTGTTTTTTTCACTTCCGATGTTTCTTTCTACTATATGATTGTTTTGGTGATCTAAGATGTCCTGTTTACGTCTGCTTATATTCTTTTTGGCACCTCTTTTTCAATCAGAGGCTGTATCAACCCTTGTTAATATCTGTTCCATTTAAAAATAATGTATGAAAAATAATTTATTCTCATTCCCTATACAAACACCCATTAGCCACATTTCTCTAAAATATTCAAAATCTTACAATATTGTCCCTCAAAGAGGCCTGAAAACACCATTTAAATGACCAGTGCCCATAGACCAACGTTTGATCACGCAAAGGGGAAGGAGACCCGGATCCGGTCGTCAATCCAGCACAAAAGAGCGCTACCAGCACATCTGGAACTCAAATATAGAAAGAGACAGCTTGTACAGAACGACGACTTCGACAACATCCAGAATAACAACTACAAAATCAGTCCGAAGTCGGTCGCAGAACTTCGTAAGGAACTCGTGGACAGCGAAAAACGCATCGTCGAAGAAAAGGAAACAGACCTACAGGACCAACCAAATACCCAATCCCAAATAGAAGAAAGAAGTAGAAAATTGCTACTGGAAACTAAAGAAATAGACGACTCGTCAGATGATGACAGTAAAATCTCAGACTCAGACTCAGCAACAAGCTCACACAATTCAGAATCTGAAAATGAGTCTGACGAATCTGAAGACGACGAAGAACTGCTCAGAGAGCTGGAAAAAATCAAAAAGGAAAAAGAGGAAAGAAGACTCAAACAGGAGGAACAACAACTAACTCAAAAAGCTCTCTCAGCAAACCCCCTCCTTAAAGTTGAATACGACGAATCACAGGAAAAAACAGAAATCAAACGATCTTGGAGAAGCTCTACGGTATTCAAAAACCAATATAAAGATGCTACAGATCAACCAAATTATGTTAACGATATGCTCAGAAGTGAATTCCACAAAAAGTTCATGGATAAGTATACTAAATAAGAATATTACAGTCTAATAATGGTTTGCTTACAATCTAGATCCAAAAGCCTTTCTAAAGATGGTCTTTAGAACACTCTTAAGAAGAGGCCATCCGCTATCGTTTCTCACGGCATCTCCATTCTCCTCCAACCTTCTTAATAAATACTCCTTGGTTTCGACTGGTGGACCCCAAGGAACGTATTTGATTACATTGCTAGCCTTGTATTTGTCGATTAGATCAAACGTAATGTCGTCAGCCATACCCAATAATTGACCTAAAACGACATTAGCTTTCACCTCCTTGTTGCCTAGCGAGTTAAGCAACTTAGTGGCCTTCTCCTGTGATTCCTTATTGTGAGATGCAATCACTAAGTGTTTCACGGTAGAATTTTTCAATGACATATTCTCGATGGTCTCTGTAATTCCTGTGTCATAGTTCACATCGGTATCGTGTTTGCTATCATGGATAACGTTTCTATCTGGTTCGCTGTGGATGTAGGCACCTCTGACTAGCTTCCAACCCAATTTATAGTTTCCCTCTTCGGCAAGAGTATTTTCATACTTCAGTAGAGGACCCGACTCCTTCAAATACATCTGAATGGTTCCTACCACGCAAGCCTCGGTTCTATTAAATATCTCAAAGAGATCTCTTTGTAACTTGTATACACCTTTTTGTAGGTCGCTTCTCTCAGCATCGATAACAGCAATCACAAATGGGGCGATTCTATCTGGATATTGTTGACGAAGTCTAATATTCTCGTCTGAAACAACCTGACAGATCGATTTGCAATTTCCTAGAAGCTCGTTGTAACGATCCTGATATTCTGGCTTCTTGTAATTGAGCAAGACCTCAGCTGCATCTTCTATCAATCCAGTGGGTTTTAGAGCAACATACCCGGAAGGGATCTTGTTGATGTCTTCTGAAGACTCCATCATCTTGACAATATGAGGAGAAAGAACTTGGGTAACAGATTCCTGGGTTTGCTCAACGATTTTCTTGACTGGGACTGACACAGTGTTTCCACCACAAGCTTCGATAGTGAGAGACAGCATCATGTTCTTGATTCCCTTCTGACTTAGTCTGTTACCTGTTTGCAAAACCTGCTCAAAATTATCCCCTCCACAGTAGTTTTTGTACACCAGAGCCTTGATGACCCATAGAGGGGTGTAAGGGAACAATTTAATCACCAAGTTCAGAGTGGATTTAGTCAGGGTGGCTAGTCCTATCACACCGTAGCCTACAAGTTCCGATGTGGTCAATTTGTCAAGATATGTGATTGGTTGTACTGAATCCGAGTCTGAAGGTGCTGGAGGTTGAACCATATGCTGAGCAGTGGTTGGACTCACCCCCATTTTTTTGTTTGATTCGGTGATCCATCTAACACCCAAACCTCTTCTAGCGAGCACATGTCCATGAATCAAAGATCTTAATGGTCTCACGAACAAGCGTGGACTTCCAAACTTAGGCATTTATGTTTTTAGTTATCTTTGCAATAAAGGAACTGTTTTACCTATATATTCCAATAAGGAGAAATCATCTCCTATTTATAATCTGCATATTCTATCTAATCGTGTGGTCTCCGCTGACGGCTTGTGCCGCCTTTTCTTGCCTTTAGGAGCGACTTATACAATGAGCCGACCTCGTCGCATATGCTTTGTTTAGATCTGCGTTAAAACGGTAACTGATACAGAGGCCATCTAGGGGGATCGATCATGATAAAAGTAACGGCGTGGGCGGCTGTGCAAAAAGAAAAGGTAGTTGTCCGCGGACAAGCATCTCCAAGCGAGCGATATCAAAAAAGAGAGTCAGATGACCAAAAACCCGTCTCGGAAACTTGAAAAAGACCTTAGCATGACTTGCATTGTAGAATACATCGATCTGAGAAGTTTTCCAACTTTCCGGCTCTGTTATAGCTATCCGAACAACGATTCCATCACCAAATCATGACCGATTTCACAGCCTGCTAAATTTACGGAGATCGGCAACTGTTGCTTTACATGGCTATGTTTAGTTCCGTATCTGCTTCGCTAAAGACTTCCAAGACTCAGGAAAAAACTTAGGGCCGGGTAATTGATATTGCAAAAAACTGTGTCGCAAATTCAATAGCCGCTGATTGTTCCAGTCCGTATAAAAAAGAAGGATAGCCCATCTGCTAACCAAATAGAACTGTAGCTGAACTTGTTTGTATAGTGAATAGACTTTTAACAACTCTATCCTACAAGAAAATACACTAGATAATGTTTTCGATAATTATATCTGGTAAGATATACCATATCAATTATTAAAATAATGATATTTAAAAAACCTTTCATTAAGATTACCAAAAACGAAAGGGAACTATGTAACTAGAATTTGTCATCTTCCAAGTCTCAGTTATTCACACCAGCTGTGTAAGCCAAACTCCAGGTCTTAGACATACCGTTGTCCAAGTAATTGGTAGAAAAGCCAGACCCGTTGAAGAAATCGTAAGCTGAGGAAGGATCGTAAAGTGCGACATTCAACATGAGAATTCCCTTCCAACCGTCAGTCACACCATTGATCCGGCTAGCCAGAACAGCATTCCATTCCTCCTTCACAAATGTCGGCCCTCTGATAAACGATGAAGCAGGAGTGATTGGTAGCATGTGGATACCATGAATGTACTGCACAAAGTTTCCGAAGTAGGTGGTATGATCAATCTTATTCTCAAACTTGATACCACTACAATAGTTTCCAATAAATGATTGTGGCATCACAGTATTGTCCGAAGTATACAAGAAATAAATGTTCATGGCTCTTTTGGAGATAGATAGCATCAAATTGGCACGAGCCTCCATATTCGAATCATTGATAACTTGTGCCCATATCTTCATACCATAACTGAAGTTGTAATCTTCGCTCGAGCTCTCCTCATCCTTACCATCTGAGTAAACAGTGATACCATGGGCATTAGAGTGACCTAAGTAGAAATCGAAACACCTGAACACTGGGAAATGGGAGTCGCTTTCGCTTGGATTAGCGACATCTCTCACTAAAGTGTTCACCCAATCCTTTACACTATTGACCCATGAACCACCCAAGTCGCTATCCACTTTTGCAACAATAGCAGCAGCATGAATATGATATCCATAGTGGAAATGGTGATCATTGTAGAAAGCATTACCATAATCAATGGAAGTATCACCATTAGCCATACCACCAGAAGAGCAGATACCCTTCCAATTGGTTTCATAACACAATGGATACTGCTGTTTGTTGTTACTAAATCTTTCTATTGCCGTCTTCATGGACGCCAGTAAGGTATTGGTTTTGGTGGAGTCTTTAAGTATGTAGTGTAGCACATACAACACATAGGCGTATTTGTCCAATATTTTTCCACTGGTGTACATCGAATCCACGTTTGTATATGAGGCAACATCGTTTCCATATTCATCTGCAGCAGCGGCAGCAATGGATTTCAATTCATCACTGCTGTAGTTAGGGGATGAAAAGCCAGATATAGCACTCCATGGATCAGTGCCGATGGAAGTTGGTAGCGACTCTGTCATCTCAAACTTATTCGTTAGATAACCCGTAAGTGCACCATGAACAGTGTCATCCAGGACAGCAGTTCCTTTAGTTTTCGAAATTGTAGAGGTGAATGAGTTAGCATGATGAGGTAGAGGATACATTAATGTCGTACCGTTATTGGAATTTCCAGAGGTAGTGTAGTTGAAGGAATAGGTACCAGTCGAGCCAGATACTGAACCATTGATGGTACATGCAGTAGGATAACAACCAGCAGCCTTATCATAATCATCAAAGTCTCCACATGCTACCTGGATGACACAACCATCAATGGAGTTTGATGCAATAATATGATTAGAGTCCTTGAGAGCGAAGGAACAAGTCTGGGAGTTGACAAATGTAATATACATTACCCATGTAGAACCATCATTCAATACAAACTTATACTTATCGGTTCCTGTTCTTGGAGCAGTGTCACCAGTGACCGTTTTGAAACCAACATTCGAATGAAGTTCCGGAATCAAATCGTTGTAGACTGCAGAGACAAACCCCATACCTTGGATCAAGGTGGCAGTCAATGAACCTGCAGAACTTGAGTCAAGAGTGACATCCACAGACATCTTTTTCAAATTAGCAAGCTTCATGGAGGTCGAGCTTGAAAAATCCGAGGAACCAAGAACCACTCCCATATTTCCAGCTGGCATATAGAAATAGGAAGCTGCTCCTTCGGCATCAGTATCTCCCATAACTCTCTGTGCAGCAGTTTGATGAGAAATGGCAAGCCCCTCGTAACCAGATCTCTTTGACCACCAAATGGAGTATGGATGAGTATAAACACAAGATGTTTGATCTCCTAAGGTGATATTTCCCCAGAAATTATTGGTTTGAATAGGATCTGAGTCCGAGACACCACTAGGGACAGACACAGTGCTAGCAGCGCGTGAGAACAGAGAGTTTGGTTCTGAAGTTGAGATAGCAGCAAAAAGATTACCGGAAGTTTGAGCAGCTGAACAATAACATCAATGTTAGATAATCAAATTCTACCCCTTTTTTCAATTTGGATTAGTCATTAGGTTGAACTTACGAGCCATGTTTGGGTGATGCAAAGAGAAGACTAAGGTTGGATAAGATGACAAACTCCAACACTTGATAGTTGAAGAAGACAAGAAGTCAGTAGATTAGCAAAGAAAGAAAACAGGTAACAACAAGCGTTTAAATAATATTCGGGAATCCTGCCCTGCCGCCAGTAAAGTGACAGAAACAGTTCCAATTTGGCACTTTCATATTTAAGCTTTCAAAATAACATGCAAAGAACTTTGACTTGATATTTTCAATGACGCTTTGTTGTGTTATTATGCATTATCAAGGAAGATGATATAGGACTTAGCGCTCTGTCCAGAAATGAAAAATATTCTAGAAAGAAGAAGAGTCTTTCCGACATGTCTGCACAGGTCCAACAAGGGCCATTATGCAATTGAATGATGGTGAAGATCATCAGTAATCCAATTTAGGCGTGAATGTTTTAGAAGCTCCTGTATTGTTTTGATGATTTGCAGTCCTGGAATTTCTCCAAGGCTTTGCAACTTTGAATCGTGATTGGACGGTCGAAAGACCATATGGCATGACAGTGTTATCCTGAATGGAGTGGTCAATTGGAGGTGGTGGCAAACTTCCTTGTTTGCTTGGTCGTGGAAGAGCAGGGGTCGTAGGATGGGTTTCATCCGAAGATCTTTGGAGATCGTTCTTAAATATATAGCCAGAAGAAGCGGGCATTACAGGCGATTTGGGTGATCGAGGACTATCTATGGGACGTGGCAGATTTGGAAACGTAGTATGTGAGCACTGGATCAGAAAAGACTGTATTTCTGATAAAATATTGGGATCTGAGGAAATGTCATCAGTTGCAGATGTTTTTGTGTCTTGACCAATGTTCGATGGGACGGTATTTGTAGGTATTTTGCTTGTAGATTTGTAATCGAGAGGTTTCGGAAGTTGAAAACCTGGTGAAGATTGTATTATGGATGATGGTGCTTTAGTCTGTCTGGCAGTTGTGGATCCTGTTTGGAAATACTGTAATACGCCTGGAATTTCTTTTAGCATGTCTAATTCATTTTGCGATATCTGGACTTTATCGACTCTTCCTATTTTCCTATTGAGATCATCTTTCTTTTTTGCTTTAAGTTCGTATCTAAGTCTTCTTTCGATCAACAAACGTTCGTATTTTCTTCTTGTATGTGGATCCTGAGATGCTGCTGCTTTCATCAGTAGTTTATTTCTGAGAGAGATCAATTTCCCTGCATTTTCTTCAAAATCTTTCTGTGTGGGAGGTGTCATCTTTGTCTGTTGTGATACCTTTGCGATATCTTTGTGACTTGACTCTACAGACAACTGAAATGTTCCTCTGTAACCTCTTTTGCTAAGAAGTTTCCTACCATTATAGATAAGAAAACAATTTATAGGCCTCAAGTTACTCTTTTAGGACCTAGATTGAAAAATTTAACATTTATCCTTTATATCAGGATTTGCTTAAATCATAAAAGCAAGGTGAAGACTACTATATAGATCACAATGAAGTTCGTCGCACTGATCTCGGGAGGTAAAGATTCCTGTTTCAATATTCTACATTGTTTGGCGAACAATCACGAGCTGTTATGTCTTGCTAACCTGTATCCTCCGGCATCGGGATCAGACGAATTGGATTCATTCATGTATCAAACAGTGGGGCACGATGTGGTCCAACACTATTCAGAATGCACAGGAAAGCCAATCTATAGGCAGGAAATAACAGGAAGCTCGGAAAACCAGAAGCTTGAGTACAAAAGAACAGAGAACGACGAAACAGAAGATCTGTATATGCTTCTCCAAACGGTCAAAAAACACCACCCAGACGTCGAGGCAGTCAGTGTTGGAGCAATTCTCTCATCCTATCAAAGAACAAGAGTTGAGGATGTCTGTTCAAGACTCGGATTGACATCATTGGCCTATCTGTGGCAACGTGATCAAACAGAACTTATGACCGAAATGTGTTCTTCAGGAATGGAGGCAAGACTCATAAAGGTGGCTGCTATTGGCCTGAACGACAAACATCTGGGAATGACATTACAGGAAGCTTTTCCTGTGTTGACCAGTCTAAATTCCAGATTTGGCGTTCATGTCTGTGGAGAAGGAGGAGAGTTCGAGACTTTGGTTTTGGACGCTCCTTTCTTCACCAATGCTAAATTGGTCATCACCAATAGAGAAGTCATCAAACATACAAATGATGACGTTTGGTATCTCAAGGTCGGAGTTAAAGTGGTGAAGAAAGATACTACAGAATCGGATTACGGCAAATTTGTTGTGATTCCCCCTTTATTGAAGGACAAATTCAAGGAAATTGACGAATCTCTATCTGTCAACTTTACCGAACAGACAGAGGAACACACAGAAATAAAGGAGCCATCCAAGAAGGTGTGGAAATTCAATTCTACAAAAATGGGAAACAAATTGTTTGTGGCAAACATAACTTCTTCAGAAAAGACCCTCAAAAGGCAAATCGAGGATATATTTTCAATCTTGAAACGGCAACTAGATCACCACAATTTGATGTTTGCTAACGTCCAATTTTCCTCATTGCTAGTGAAATCTATGGCCAATTTTGCTGAGATTAATGATATCTATAAATCTTATTTCACAGAACCATTGCCTCCTGCAAGGGCATGTGTAGAAACTGTCCTTCCTGAAGGTGTATGGGCTCAGCTGTCCGTGACGATAATGGATAATCTTGCTTATAAACAAGGTCTTCATGTTCAGGGACGATCATACTGGGCGCCATCCAATATTGGACCATACTCTCAAACCATCATGGATAGAAGAGATCTGACTGCTTATCTAAGCGGGCAGATTCCACTAGTTCCTCGGGACATGAGCATATGCCAGGACATGAAAACATCGACACTACTCTCGATGCAACATCTTGATAACGTTAAAGAGGTCACGGGATATGACAAACACCTGTTTATGTGCTGTTTCATCAAAGATAAGAAATGGCTTCCGTATTCGATAAAGGTCTACCTGGAGTATCTTGGAGACGAAAATCTCGTGGTAGCGATGGTGACTGAACTGCCGAAGGGAGTGAACGTTGAATGGGCAGGACTAAGTGTAAAGGAGGAACAGCAATTGAATTACGAAGATGACGAAGACGAAGATCAGATATCCCTGGCTCAAGTAACCGTGAGTTTTGTTAATAAGTTGAACGAATTCCCATTTGGCAACTCACATTACAAGATTTACTCGAATCCTAACAACTTGGAGGACCAGCAACTTCCCGATTCATACGAATTAATCCCAACAGTGGAAGTCTACAACTGTGATGGCCAGAGTTTCAACTATGCTGTAGTTTCTCAAAGGGTGTGAAAGCCCATAAAAGAGAATCAGGAGCAACCACACATCCGTACACGACAAAATATATGGATACGTGATGGACGCGACTACCGACGCAAATATAAATTGAAAACCCTTTTAGAGATCACGTGGAACAATTATGGCAGACTCGTTTGCGACAACTCCGCACACCTTCCACTCGAAAAATTTTCAGCGACTTCCCACGTCGTCTGCCGTCTGCCCCCCCGTCGATACCACCTGGGACCACGCTGCCCCCGTGGGAATCGGGTCTTTGGTGGCAATTAGTCATTTCGCACACGGGAGGAAGATTCCATAGGATTGACTTTTCAATAGACATAAAAGAATTTAGTTACTCTTCATCATAATACAAAGATAAAGGTGTAGATAAATATCGACAAGGGGGTATTTGGAATTCTGAATCTGGAAGATCCGGAGAGCAGAACAAACAGATAACATCAAGTGGATAGAAAAGAAAAAGAACAAAAATGTCTTCACAACAAGCTCCAAAGTGGTACGCATCGCAAGACGCTCCAGTGGCTAAACAAAGCAGAAAGACTGCTAGACCACAAAAGTTAAGACCAACCCTGGTTCCAGGTACCGTGTTAATCTTGCTTGCTGGAAGATTCAGAGGTAAGAGAGTGGTGTACTTGAAGAGCTTGGAGGACAACACCCTTCTTGTCTCTGGTCCTTTCAAGATCAACGGTGTTCCTTTAAGAAGAGTCAACGCTAGATACGTTATTGCAACCTCTACCAAGGTTTCCTTGGATGCATTGGACTTGGCTAAGTTTGATGTTGCCTACTTTGCTAGAGAAAAGACCTCCTCTTCCAAGAAGTCTGCTCAGGATTTCTTGGGTGAGGGTGCCGCTAAGAAGGAAATCAAGACCGAGAGAATCGAGGACCAAAAGGTTGTTGACAAGGCCTTGATCTCTGAAGTTAAAAAGACACCTTACCTGAAGCAATACTTGGCCTCTTCCTTCTCTTTGAAGAGCGGAGACAAGCCCCACGCTATGAAGTTCTAAGCCCACCACACCTTCATATTTACCTCTTCACTTCAATCCCGGCCATATTCCTTTGGACACACTCATCATCTTTCATTAGTTCTACAAATTGAGTGAAAATAGTTAATAATATGTCAGTTGAATTAATGGCATTCTCTGCCATAGTTTGCTGTATCTTTTCATTATCTCAGATAAGAACACTCTGAAACAGAACCACAATACTACACTACATCTCCTCTCGCATGATAATAAATCATTGCTTGTTTACTATTCAATATCATCCGTCGGCACCTAGTTTGAATGCATCGCACCACTTCACTCTAGACCAATTATATAATCTTATAGTTTTTTAATGTTGTCTTAGTCCTATTTTTGAGTCGTTGTTGGGCTTTTGTAGATGTGTCTACATCATTACTAAAACTTGTCATATCCTTGACCCGTTGAGCAGTCGCATTTGTAGTTATTGTATCTCAGGTACTGATCCAATTGTGCTCTATCTTAATCTTTCATCTCTGGTCACCAAATAACATCTTTGCACCAAAAGAGCTGATAAAGACATCAACCCATGCAAAGCTCTTGATCACTTATCTGTATTGATTTACTATGTAGTAGTGGCCTAAGAGTCAAAAATTGACAATGAATCCGTCAAATATATCAGAATATGTGCGAGAATATGGAATAAATCCTACTATTCCTGAGATCCTTCCATTTGAAGTGATGTATTCACTGAAGATTGGAGGTAAGATTTTCAGATTAAGTGGGGCCTCTCTATCTTCAGATGGCCCTTCATATTTCACCAATTTCTTTATAAATGAAGAGAACAGATCTAAAGTCTTGTCCATAGACAGATCACCAGCGGTTTTTGAAAAGATATGCCTTCATTTACAAGGGTATAGCATAAAGGTTGAAGACGAATATGAGTTTATGTATTTATATTCTGACGCTACGTATTTTTCATTGAAGAAACTTCAGCAAAGACTTCAGCCGGGGGACTTCTTCGTGAATATAGGCGGCAAGGGATTTCAAATACCTAGGAAATTAGTTGCTTCTGATGGAAATTACCCTAACTATTTCTCTTTTTCCCATAGCGCTCTTCTTCAGATTCCCTCTGTAGTAGCAGAGTTGAAAGACCTAATTAGACCTCCTCCCAATTCGCCGGCTATTGTTAACAGAAGTCCATCGCTATTTGATGACATTATGATGGGATTACAAACGGGTCGAGTATTCTTCAAAAATGAAACGCATAGAGAATTGGTTCTTGCTGAATGTAGGTACTATCGCTTGCTTGCTCTTGAACAACAATTAATTAATCACAGAATCCAAGAAAATCCGTTTACGAGGGAGGAGGAAATCATAATAGACTTAAAAGATATCAAGAAAATTGGGCTCATTGGTGACTCCGATACATCTCCATCAGATACGAAATTTGTGCGCTACTCGAGACCTTACGTTGACTCTCAAAAGTCTAGAACACTAATAATGCAAATTGAGACAGCAGAGGCAAGCCTGCTAATCAATACAACAAACAATTTTGTAAGTCTCTTATTTATAGGCCATATGGCAAGGAAACTGAACAATCTGTTATCAAAGGTCACTGATGATCTCGTTTATGAGGAATTGCAAAGAAATGGCGAAATTATACAGAAACTGACCATGTTTGTGCAGCTAAGTGACTGCTCATGCCGTTTGAATGGACTGGAAATGTCAAAGAATTGGCTTAAAACATTTTTCAAGGGCCCAGACACAGGTTCCAATTCTTCTAATACTTCAGAACAAGCCGGAAATATGAGACTCACAGCTATGACACCATTAGATAAAAAAAGACTTGCCGCTATTCCTAGCATATTTGAACGCAAAGATCTATCTTCACCAGGAGAAATAATAGAGGTAAAATTACTGAAGTCACAATGGTATATAGGAGTAGACGGAAGGAAAAGAATATGGCTGAATGGTGTCCTATTGGATGGAATATTAGACACCGTAAATTACAATAAGCGGGGTGGGTTTATTTAAAGTATGTTTTCGGGCGACTCTATTAAACAATTGTATGATCTATATATTCTGAATGAGCTCAATGTTCTAGTCTTTTCCTTAACTGGCTAACTGACAATGAGGAAATGATATTATCTTTACCATCGGCATCAACTGTATTTGAACTGTAGATCTCATTGAGGATGTCTTGTTTCAGAGGTACATACTCACCTTCAAGTTGGTATGCCTCTAGGAAATTTTCAGGGGTGTTTATACTGAAAATAAGCATTGAATTGGAGCTGGCTCCGGAGATGATTTCACCTGTAGTTGGGATAACTTTATCAAAGGAGATCTCTCCAGAAGGGGTCAGGTTTAGGATGAAAAATGCGCTAACCTTGTCGAATAAAACAACAATTTTCTGCGCTTGATCTATAAGAAGAATCTTGGAGACTGTATATTCTTGTAAATCACCGGACTCATTCTGAAATCTTTCAGGAGCACGATGTCTTTCAGTAAGATATGGCTGAATTATATCGTCAAGCAAGAACTTCCTGTGAGGTTTGTCGGAAGACTCTTGCCATCTCCAAGAGAAAATAGATGAATCACCACCTGCACTCAAAAGTATCTTGTTATCACACCAGCTCGGGAGACTCAACGAGGACACAAACTCCTCATGGCCAAACAACCATTTATTAATGACATAACTCTTCGGATAATGACTGATTCTAATATGTTCATCTCTGTCTGCGGTTATCAGATATTCTTTTCCTTGCGAATCTTTGACGTTAAGCAGAGATGTTAACATGGAAACATGACCCAAAATTGGAGCCAGATCTTTCTCCTGCAAAATATTTTTGCTCAGGTCAATTGAGTAGACATCTCCAAATTTATCACCTACAATTATAGCCGAATCGTCGGCTGAGGTAGTGATGGCACAGGGTCTCTTTGGGAACTGCTGACGTTTGACGAAAGATAAAACGTTTTCGTTTTCGTTATTTAACTCAAAAACAACCACGGCCTTGTCACTGTCGGTGATTAGAATCACATATTTCTCGTCTCTACTAAGATGTATGTCTCTGATGTAATTTAGAAGAGGTGGGGCTCCTGGACCAGGTGTTGGGATTTTTGCGATCTTTTTCTCTTCTCCTTTTTGCTGTTTATCGTTCTGAGTTTTGAGCCATATTTCATGTCTTTTTTTCAACGTGTAATCTGCATCAACATTGTCTTTCCAACTTCCGATCAGCTTGCTTGAACCTGAGCTTTGATCTACTGAGAACACGAAGAATTCATTTTTTGACGTTGCAAAAAGCTTTGTTCCTTTTTTGTTCAGAACAGTCTGTTGATATGGATGATTCATCTTGTTTTCTGTTGTGTCTGGATCCATCAAACCTTGATAATGTCTTCTAGAGGTTCTCTTTCTGATGCTTATAACACTTTTCATACTGAAATCTCTAAAATTTTTTTTTCGTCAGATTCGGTGATCCACATCTATTTTGCCTCCCCACGAATATAGACAATATTTGATTTCTCAAGTTTGTTTCCCCCTGTTTTTAAGATGTTTCTCTTGAGTTACGACATCATTCAAGTCCAAAATGTCGTCTATGTCTGCTAAGACAGAAAATGAGGTCAAAAAGTTGTTGCGTATGACCTCGCGTATGTTCTACCCCCATCAATGTGTTCTTATTCTGGATGTCCTTCTTTTCCATTCTGTGGTGTACGAGGAAGATCTCTTGAAGTTGACATGTATGCATAGGAAAGTATTTCGCTCGTTCTGCAACCGTCTTATAGAGGACAGAATGGTCATCGCATATACACAGAAGGAAGAGGTCAATCAGTTCAGATTGATCGCAAAAACGTACTATTATGTCCATTGGATAGAGGCCATCGATTCGATCAAGTGGAAAGTGAGATCGGTCCTCAAATACGTCCAGGACGAGGTCGAACAATTCAATGATCCTCAGGGTTACGTGTGTCCTACCTGTCACACCAAGTACTCGTTGCTGGATGCAGCATCTCTTCTGAGCGACGACAAAATGAGCTTTGAATGTTCTGTTTGTAGCGACAAGCTTGTTGAAGATGATTCAGGGCTGGAGGCGCAAAAAGGACAAGAAAAGCTCGAAAGATTGATGTCGCAGATCGAACCCATCATTGAGTCTCTTAAGAAAATCGACGCAATGAAGATTGAGGACAATAACTTCGAGTCGTCGTTGATTAAATCCATTCCAGCCACCTCCTCCTCTTCTGCTTCTTACACAGTGTCCACCAAAACCTCAAAGAATAGTAGAAACCGTGAAAATAACAACATGTCGCAGTCGTTACAGAACGCCGCTAGGAGATCACAAGCCACTGTCCATGTTTCGATTACTGCAGATGATGAGAATTTGAAACTGGAACGTGAGATGAAAGAACAAAAGAACGAGACTCTGCGCAGAAACGCTTTACCATCCTGGCATGTAGAAAGTACCGTTGGAAAGTCCTCGTTGGGAAGACTTGATGGCGAGTTCGAGGAAGAAGAACAAGACGAGAAGAAAGAAGTCGAAAATGACGACTCCAATATTGTTAAAACAGAAGATATAAAACAAGAGGAAAAAACAAACGGAGACGAGGAAGTTAAATTGAAGAAACAGGATTCTTCTGACGCTTTATCGAAGTCTGCACCAAACTCAATAGACTCTGCCCCATTGGAGTCAAATGCCGCCAATTCTGCCGAGACAGCTGAGGAGCTGGATGCACTTACTGCTTATTATGCTCAATTAAGAGCTCGTCAAGAGAAGGAGGAAGAGGAAGAAGAGCAGGAAGAGGAAGATGAGGTTGACGAGGACAATTTCATGGATGAAGATCTTGATGACGAGGCTTTTGAGGATTTTGAGGATTTTGAGGAAGATGTTCTTAATGACGAAAAGAAAGATGGTCAAGACACACAAAGAGATAGTTCTAGTTCTTCGATTACAGATAAACCTGCCACCTCCACTTCTGGGGATTCTACTCATGGCTCAGTTCAAAAAGTGACCGAAGTCGATGCGGATGATTTTGATGAGGCTGACATCGACGAGGACATGCTTGAAGAGCTTGAGAATATTAGTGATACAGACATTTAATTCGCTTAGACTCAATGTAAATTACAATTGATCTGATGATAGGAGACGGTCATTGTGAGCTCATTACGGTTATTTGGATAGAATAAACTCCTTGAAGTCGACCGAAAACAGCAGCTAGTAACTGAAGATCGAGAAGCGAAATTTTTCGTCAGACAAAAATTTTCAGATTACGAAGAGGTTTGCTTAATTCAAAGCTGATAATAAATGTTCGACTTAACAGCATTGATTCACACGAGATAAGGAACACAGAAAAGACAACAGCAAACAATATGTCGACTAAAAAAGAAGAAATAAAGAAGCCAGATCCTTTCAAATCATTTATTGCCGGAGGGGTAGCTGGAGCCGTGGAAGGTGTAGTGACCTATCCATTTGAGTTTGCAAAGACCAGACTTCAGTTAGTTAATAAATCAGCGAAAATGTCCCGCAACCCACTGGTACTAATATATACTGTCGCAAGAACCCAAGGAATATCTGCTCTTTACGTGGGGTGCCCCGCCTTTGTTGTTGGAAATACTGCTAAAGCTTCAGTTCGTTTCTTGGGATTTGATGCTATCAAAAAGATGTTAGTCGATAAAGAAGGAAAGTTGAGTGGCCCAAGAGGGGTTCTCGCAGGATTAGGAGCTGGTTTATTGGAAAGTGTGGTCGCTGTAACCCCTGCAGAGGCAATTAAAACTGCAATGATCGATGATAAGCAATCTCCTTCTCCAAAGTACGTTAAGCGTTTTGGCACCTTCACTTTGGTTCGCGATCTAGGACTAAGGGGCCTATACGCAGGATTACTTCCAGTTGCATTAAGGCAAGGTGCTAATTCAGCTGTGAGACTAGGATCATACAACTCCATCAAGTCGTTCCTACAACAGGCTAGTGGAACCAGACCAGATGAGCCATTAAGTTCTAAACTAACGTTCATGCTAGGTGCGTTTGCTGGAGTGGTGACCGTTTACACAACCATGCCTATTGATACCGTCAAGACAAGAATGCAAGCTCTGGGAGCCGATAAAGTTTACTCATCAACAATCAACTGTTTTGTAAAGATCTTCAAAGAAGAAGGTTTGATGACATTTTGGAAAGGTGCTACTCCAAGACTTGGACGGTTGATTCTTAGCGGAGGAATTGTCTTCACCATCTACGAGAAAATGCTCATTGTGTTGGCATAACAATCTACAAGATGAAAACATTTTCCATCTATCGATTTGGCATTACATTCATAAATAATTTAGAGGACCTACCATCACCAAAAATGAATAAAATACAACAATATATTAATCTCGTCATTAAAAGAACAACTCCTCGTAATTCCTTATAATTTCACAAATTCGTAGCTTCAACATATTCAAACCTCCTCAACAACTGGTTGGCTAGAGGGAGGATGCAGTATAGCACTTTCCATCTTTCTAGCTTTGACATAATCAACCACGGCTTTAACAATGATGAATACACCCGCAGCGATTAGACAATATGAAAATACGGGCGTCGGAGCAAAATATGAGTCCGAATTATCTCCTGTTTCCATGCCATTAGCATCATTGGTTGAATCTAAAAGAGGTAGCGTCGACGAATATGGATCTATATATCCATCCAAGGTGTTTCCTGAATCTACGTCGATCGTGTTTGGGGAACTCGGCTCAAATTTCTCTTCATTGCTACTCGATATCGAACCATATGAGATAGGGATAGAACTGTAACCGAAACTAATCAAGGTGATACCCAATCCAGCCTGCGAACCATTCTTTGCAGCATGAGAAGTATGCAAAAGGTATGTGATAACAAACCCGACAAATTGGAACGCTATCGACACCATCATATTCCAAATAAAATTGATTAAATTTCCAACAGGGAGACCATCCACAAATATTTCATCTTCATAACCGGCCATAATAGATGCTTCCCAGTAGGGTGGAGTAGGATCCGAAGCAACTTCATCATAGGTCGGTAGATGATTAGCTGTTTCATTATCGTGAGACACCGAAGGTTTAGCAGCAAGATTGCTGAAAACACCATCGTTTCCCCAACCAACTGCCGGTGGATGACCGTTTCTTAAGGAATTGTATCTGTTTGAGTTGTTGAAAAACCTTAAAAGGGGAGCATTCAACAACACATATCTCATAGCGTTAGAACTTCTTTGCCTAAGTCCATCTAACCTGGAAGCGAGCGATCCAGTTGCTTCTGGGGAAGCAGTTGGCGGAAGATTCTGCAGGTTTTGCGAGTTACCTTCGGTACGACTCATGTTATGTTCGATGTTTTCTGTTAAGGTTTGGGTTGGATCGGAGCTAGTCGGCTGATGCAATCTATTATCGATTTCTATGTGCTCCGACTGTTCTTGAATATCTTCGGGCATGTTGGCTCTGCTATTTGTGTTTCCAAATGAATCCAAAAGACTGGACGTTTCTCGCCTACCTGAATGAGAACCGAGCTCCATGTTAGCCAATTCAATATCTTGGTTTCCGGACGGAAGCTGAGAAAACACAACCTCAGTTAGTAAACTTTCACAACCATAATTGACGATCTCCGAACTTCTACTTACCCTCTGATAGGACTCCATCTTATTCTAATATGTGTTTTGTTTGTATCTTCTATTATTTGTGTTTCTTATGGCACGTATTATCCTGTGGCAAACACCTCTTTGTTTTTCTCCTAATTGGATATTATTTTAGAACTACTAATATTGCTCTGAAAACACTATTTCTTGTATGTTTCTGTTCAATCTGTTCACTAGACAAGCTACTCCGCTTTTTCAAAGCAATGTTAAAGTAGTACAATTTGCCATTATTTATGATACTTCATATTCGGGGCTTCATACGACAAATGTCCTCTTTTATTTGCGTCTCCGAGTTTTAGTAATTACACAGCCACATCAAGCCACACCAGCCTATTTACTGCGCCTTATGATAATTACCATATTTGGTTTCCTGCTATCTTCTCATCTTGAAGACGATCAACAAAATAAGGCAATATGAGGCCGGTATATCTTCAACATTAGCATTAAATCTCCATATTTATATAATCACTTAAACTTAATAACATATTATTGTATTTTAACGAACCAAGAAAAATAGTTCAAAATTGGAGACAATTCTGCACAATAGAGAACAACTTTGGTCAACTTGTAGATACCTGGTATAATCGCACAAAGTTACATAAACAAAGGACAGAAATTTGTATAGAATGGTAATTATACAACAAAAGAGTGATGATAAGTAAAGTGGGAAAAGTAAATTGCTCATGGAAACTTACTTCAACTTGATACGAACGATCAAAGACTTTGCATGATCATAATGATAACTAACCCGTTTGAAACCACTTGAACCAAAAGCAGGAGTACCAGAAACTGATCTGGTAGCGTCAGAAATAGCCATCCGTTCCGCCTTCAATTGCTGTTCTTGCTCATGTCTCAATGTATCCAACCGTTCCTCCTCTTTGTGTTTCTCAAGGGCTTTAAGCTGTTTCTTTGGGATCTCAACCTGTAGTGGATAATCGATATATGAATCTACAGGAGGGCCCAGGTTCACACCGCCTGGAAGAACAGAGGATGGTAGGGGAGTTCGGAAAGTTTTTGGTAGATCGTGTAGATCAGGTAACACAATTCCACCTCTTCTACCCACTCTGGTCTGACCCCTTTTCTTTCTTCTTGCTTCTCTTTCTCTCTCCTTCGTGAGACGTTCCACGGTATCAAATGATACCTCCTGCACAGACGGCGTAAACTCTGGAAGCAAATAACGAGGTCTAATAATGCTGTTCGAGTCCAGTCCGGGCCTCAGAAACTCCTTAAGCTCATCACCTGTCACAATGGAGCCATCAAATCTGTAACCAATCAGATAAAGTGATTTGATATATATTTGAGATTGTTCTCTGATAGAATGTGAAATAGCGGTTAAAAATTCACTTGGCAGAGCCATCTCATCGCACAATACCCTAGCAAACTCTTCTGGATCATTTTCCGGATTGGACAAATCCCAATCAAACTTATCAGTCAGTTGATTGTTTCCAATGGTTATATCCAGCGTTATTGGAAATCTCAAGTCTTGGGCTTTGACAGTCTGGCTAGAAAAAACCATTGGATGATAATCATTGATTTGCTCTCTGATGCTGCTCAGAATTTTGTCCATATTCATGCTATGGTTGCTGCCGAACTTGTAATCCTCCATCAGAATCGAAACAAATCTTTCCAAGGAACATGTGGATTCATTCAAATTCCATATGAAAGTATCGTTCAGTTTGAATGAGTCTCTATCAATATCAAATTCAAGCCGAATTGGAACCAGTTCCTCTGGTTTTGTGGATTGTTCCTCATACTGCTCTGAAGATACATAATCATCAGAAATTCTTGAATGTTTCTTTCTATCTTTTGGCAACATTAAGCGTGTCTTACCTGCGGTAAATCCGTTACCATAACCTGCATAACCATCTCCCCATAAGCTTTCTGGTTGCTTGTTGGCTTCCATAAAGCCAATTGCTTTCAGTCTTGAGTCGCGTACCGTCTGATAGTATTTTAAATCTCTGATCATTCTTTCGATGAGACCTGAGTCGAAAGGTTTTCTCATCTCCTGTTGCATTCTTTTATCGAATTCTTGGTCTCTGTCAATCATCTGTTCATAGAGGAGAATAGATGTAGATACATCTTTTCCCTCTTTGCGGAATATTTTTGACCACTTATGAGGGTCACTGAGACGCTCTGGAGGCGGAATGAGTGGAGCTGAGTGTGGTCCTTGAGGCATCTGTGATGGTTGGGGAGGCATCGGAGCATGATTTGGTATTGGGCCAGGTTGTGGGGGAATTCCATGCATATTAGTCATGCCTACAGGATGCATTTGAGGTGGCATCACAGAATTCGGAACCGGCGTGCTTCCTGTGTTGTCCAACGGGTCCCTGGCAGAGCTCCTTTTTCTTACAATTCGCTTGGCTGCTGGAAGTGTAGACATCTTCTTTTGTGGTGGAGGGATTTTCCCAATCATATCATTTGGTATCTGTCCAGGAATTGGTTGTCTAACTTGTGGAGGCTGCTGTGCAACCATTGATGGCTGAGGCTGATGAATCTGACGTTGCTGCTGTTGCCTTATAACCGCAGCCTGGACCTGAGGATTAAGCTGTTGCTGTTGGTTAACGGAAGCCTGAGCTTGTTGTTGAAGATTGGCTTTTCTCTGCTGTTCATACTGCTGCAGAAACAGTTGAAGTTGTGGGTTCTTCATTATTACCGCGTTACGCTGTTGAGGATCCATTCTCATCAAATTCTGGATGATCAGTTGTGGTGTCATCTGCGGGGGCTGGTTTGACCCCGACGATGGTTGACCCTCAAACATGGTTCTTGCAGTTATTTTGTTCTGAAAAAAACGCCAATAAGTCTAATACTCTTCCAAATCAAATTAGTTGTCTGTGACTCTGTGGGGATGCTATCTAAACCCGTACTATGCCTTTTGAGGGAACAAAAGCCTTCTGTATATATATAATATTTACTTATTTTTCGCAGAAGAGCATTTTCTTTAAACTCTATTCCCGCGTCGAAGTTACTTAGAATAACGCCGATCGACGTCTATTTCTTATAACTATTTAGAATACGAAGAGACACAAGCACCTATATGTAGGCCTTTGGAATCAATTAGGATCTGTAATCACCGTTGATTGTGACATAATCATGACTTAGATCACAGGTCCAAAATTCACAACTGTGACCTCCTCCAGTGCCGAGATCAATGAGGATTTCAAGGTCCTCAGCTTCCAAAATTTGAGAAGCTCTTGCCTCGTTTACATTTTCAGGTTCTCCACCAACAAGTAACTTAAGTTCTGGAGATCCATCAGTAGGTATGAAAGAGACATTGGTATTAGATGGCTCGACTTCGACTCCTGCGTACCCGATAGCGCACAGGATTCTACCCCAGTTAGCGTCCTTTCCAAACATGGCTGTCTTGAAAAGAGCAGAGTTGGAAATACTATTAGCTACGATCTTGGCATCCTCGTAGGAAAGAGCATCCTTAACCTTCAGAGTAATGAACTTAGTAGCTCCTTCACCATCTCTGACCACTAATTGTGCAAGTTCTTTGGCAAAAGCGGTGATTTCATCTTGTATAACCGAAAAGTTCTTGTGAGATTCCGTGATTAGTTCACCCCCAGCAGCACCGTTTGCCAAGGCAGCAATTGTGTCGTTGGTCGACATATCTCCGTCCACAGAGATACAGTTGAATGATTTGTCAGTCGCATGCGTGAGGATCTTTTGCAGAGCCTGAGGGTCAACAGGGGCATCTGTGACGAAAAATCCAAGAAGAGTAGCCATATTTGGACAGATCATACCTGCACCCTTAGAGAGACCTGCAAGCGAATATTCGATACCATCCAAGATGAACTTCTTGGAAACAAGCTTTGGAAAGGTGTCTGTGGTCATGATACCCTTAGCACAAGCGAGCCAGTGTTCATGATCAGAGCCCATGCTTGCTTGATAAAGCTTGGAGATTCCGGGAAGTATCTTCTCCATGTTTAATTTTTGACCAATGACTCCTGTTGACATAACCAAAGTGGACGGAGTTTGGGATTTCAACTCAGAATCCACGGCCTTAGTCATTGAATATGCATCTTGTAGTCCTTGTTCTCCTGTGACAGCGTTGGCACACCCACTATTGACGACAACTGCCATGATATCTTTACCCTCTGTCTGAGAGAGAATAGCCTTGGAAGCCAGAACAGGTGCAGCCTTGAACTTATTTGTAGTGAAGACTGCGGCAGCAGAAGCTCCTGTTTCGGAAACCAGCAACGACAGATCTAGATTCCCATTTTTTTTCACACCACTGGCCAATGCTCCCACTTTGTATCCTAGAGGATATGATCCTGATGTTGGGACGAATATTGACTTATCCACTATCTTGACCATTGAAGTGGAAGAAAACATTCTAAATCCTTTCAGCATTTTTGTGTTTCTGCTTTTGTTGAATCGATGAGAGTCACGATGTGCTGATTGCCACGAATCTACTACAATGCTGATATGCTCCACTTTATACTGTTTGTTCCTATTTGTATATGACTGATTCGAAAAATTTTCCATGCTACCGTTGTGTCTCTTGAGCGCGGTTATCAGAAATTACCAGATCTGGAAATCATGATTAGAAATGAGCACTTGACAATCCAGAAAGAAACCTTAATGAAAGTCGTTCATTGTAATTGAGTCATCAGCTTAGATCTTCCGAGATGTGACCGAAATAACGATTGGTTGGGGATGGAATCCAATTATGCATTAGGAATTCTCAGGTCTTAGGCGGTGGCAGAGTGTGTCCGGTGCAGACGGACATCTTCGAGATTTCGAATCAGAAATCTCATATGGCAGGTCAATTTGATCAAGACAGAGTTCTTTGATTTTGAGTAAGACTGTGATATAGGATCTCTCGTATGTCGAAATATCGGATTGGAAGCTCAGAGGATGGTGTGAAAACAGGTGAACACATTTGTTCACACATATTTTCTAGAATAGCATCTTTCAGGAGCCGATATTTAAATTTACCATCATCTTCGAAACTACTATGCATTGAATGGTCTAAAATGGCGATTGGAAAGCGGCCATTGGATGGAAATCGGCCAATTTGGAATCCAAAAGGATCAAGAAGAAGACGATCGACGCGTCGTATATGAAGGCTCTCGACTGAGCTCCTGAGACTTGAAAGAGTTTTGTTTAGTGGATCAATGTTCCTTCTTTCTATATTAAGGCTTTTGACAGACCACAAGGAGCCTATTCAACTATACAAAGGTCCTAGAACGTCACAGAGTCATTTATCATTAAGCAGAATGACAGAAATGAACGGGAACAAGGACGGTGGGGCTCCAAAAAGGAATCTTCGAACCAGGGTTTCTCGTCAATCATCACCAGAACTCGAAGATGGAGACGGTGTATTTGTATCATGCTCTGCACTCAAAAAGGCTAATACCAAGAAGACACTGCAAGATGAGATGAATGGAATAGATGGGGAATTGGAACAAAACGGTGTTAGAATTCCGATATTAAAGTTTGGAGAGTCGAAATCAAGCGTGTTCGAAGAACCACCTACCGCGAGTACGATCGCAATTACTGGACAGCCGTTGGAGGAGGCTCCTTCTATAAAAGCCAAAAAGGAGGCATATAGTGGGCGGAAAAGACGGCATCACTATAAACCAGGGAGAAGAGGCGCTCTTTCTGCCAAAGAATTCGAAGCAGAAGAGGAGGAAGATGCAGCCATTCTTGCAAAAGCGGACCAATATCGGTCAACACTCAATACTAAAAATTCAGAGGTTCTTACACAGGTAAGCACACTCAGAGATGAGACTCATATCAAAATTATCCCTGTACCTAAAAGGAGAGGACGTCCTCCAAAGTCTGCCCTTGCAAAACGACCACCTCCTGTGATAGAGCCTCCTTCAACACCTTCTAAAAGACTTAGAAATTCCAGTAAATCAACGGATCAAACCAAAAGACTGAAACGTGTCAAGCAATCTCCGAAGAAGAAGGTGGCCAATTTCGGTTTCGGGATACCTTCTGGGTCGAAAGACGAAGACATAAAGCAAGAACAACCCGACTCGGAAGAAGACCCAACTGTGCATAACCAAGACTTCTGTTCATCATGTGGGCTGACAGGCTTATTTCTTTGTTGTGAAGGATGCCCGAGATCCTTCCATTTCTATTGCCTAAACCCCCCTGTCAATGAAAACGATCTTCCTGATCAATGGTTTTGTAACGAATGTCTGGCACGTAGAACAGAGACAAAGAAACACCATATTGGAATATTTTCAAAGCTTTTAGATGACTTGCAAGCGAGAAATCCAATCGCTTTTAGGCTTCCTAAGGACATAGTGGAGGCATTTGAGGGGATATCAATGAGCAAAGATGGCGATTTTGAGGATGACTCCATGAAGCCAAATAAAACTTATAAACAGCTGCTTACGGAGTTGGAAGATCCGCTCAACACTATATATAACAAAGAGGGAAATCCTTATTTCTGTTATAAGTGTGAAGAGTCTGGCCTCCATAATCGACAATTAGCGAAATGTGACTATTGTTCTTTATCATGGCACTTGGATTGTTTGGATCCACCTCTCACTTCTGTTAAGATGTTGGGCTCTAAATGGATGTGCCCAAATCATGTGGAGACTGTCATACCACCCAGAAGACGTCAGAGAAACCAACCGCAAGTGGAAGTGGCATTGACTCGTGGATTCAAAGCTTCACCAGATGCCAGCATAGAGATCATTAATACAGATGATGATGACAGTAGCATGAATTCCACAAGATCAAATGGATACATTGTGAATGAGGAGGCGTTAGAAAACAAGCTTGCTCTGGACCCAATATTACAGTATACCAATTCTCCGGATGGTATAGCTTACAAAATGAATACAGATATGACTGCAGTTGTGAAGGCTGAAGAGACCAATGGCGTGACCTATAAAATCAAAGAAGAATCTATTATTCTCGATTTCATAAAGGGAACGAAAATCAAGAGACTCAATGAAGACAAGCACAGAGATTCAGAGAACTTGAAGATTTACCATGATGCTTCTCCGACCCTCAAAGATTATTTGATAGGTTTATCCAAGCTCAGCGAGAGGTCAATTATCAGTAACACACAGAAGAAGCTGAATTTGGATCAGTTATTGAATGCAATTGATGACGAATATAAAATCGAAAATGAACAGCTTTCAAAAGATGAGATGCATGAACTATTGATCGTGAAAAAGCTGATGGATCTTAAAGGGTACGATACTTTATTAAATTTCTTGAGGTCATGAAAGACAACTTTTAGATAACACTAATCCTTTTTTTCATGTATATATGCCTACGTACTTCTACACTGGGCTCCAATTCTATCGTCCGTCGCTATCACTGAGGCTAACATAGAGATCTTGATATTCAAGCATGGCCAGTGGTTTAGAATAAGGACATTGAGGCTCTTGAGCTGATTTGATATAAATAATCAAAACATAGGGCTATTAAACCTATACACAATACAATCAATACGATAATGCAAAATAATTCATCTTAACTCTTCACTTGAAATACTATGGGTATTAGAATGACATATCACCTGAATCTGAGCCATCAATGGGTTCATTTCCTCCACTGTCAGCTTCTTCATTATAATTGACTCTTGTACGTTTTATAGTACTACGTCTAGTTGGTTCCACAACCGTTTTAGGCTTCTTCGGTGTGGAATTAGCAAGAGCCACTGGCTTGCGCAGTCTCTTTTTAGGTGTTGGTTGCATCTTCTCATCCATGAGTACATCCTTATCATTCGCTTTACTTTCAACAAGTCTCTTTTTCTTTGAGGCATTAACCATATTACTAGAGGATCCCAGATGTCGGGTGCTATCCTTAATAAGTTCTGTGAGTCTTTTTGTAACCGACTCCGGAACATAAGATCTGACTGAAATATCATGCAGTTCTGCGGTATTATCAATAGACTCAAATATATCATTTGGAAGAGTCAATTTTCCTGGCCATGTTGCAATATTCCAACCTTTGAATTTGGATAAGATCTTAATGGCAAGTTGTGTAAGATCTGAAATCTGATACAAATTCTTAGAGCCTTCTGGATCTAGTTTATCCTTGTACTGTTTCGTTCTTGCTGATAGATAAAATAGCAAAGACACATTGTCGATGTTTGAAATCAAGTTCAGCGTGAATGTGATGTACGTGAGAGCAAAGTTGAGAACATTAAGAATAGAAGTTGAAGGGGAATCTGTATTATTTGAATCTGTGACTGATTTCATTAACTCCAAGAACTCTTGATGATGTGACAGCATATAAAGCAATCTGACAAATGACTTTTCAAAAAGCAAGTTATTCTTGGTACCAAGACTTAGCTTTCTTTTAAACATAGATCTGATCCAAGTCTCCGTATCCTCCTTTAATGTGTCATTCGGTTCATGAGCAATGAAGAAGACAAGAGGGAAAAATCTCTCTGAAATTTGATTTAATGTTAAACGTTTCTTCAGCTTCGACATAAAACGAGTTCTGACATTTTCATTCTCATCCTGGATCAGAAATATAAGCCTATTGATAGTTTGCTGTTGGAAAACCAAATTATAACTTGGATACTCTGCTAATTTTAATAATTGAAGACCAGCCTCCAATCGTAATCTTGATTGGAATCTTCTAGGGGTAGGATATGTCGCTGACTTTTGAAGGACAATCTCACCGCCATTACCAAGTATAGAGTTTAGTAACTTAAAAACTGGTTCAGCAACCTTGGCGGAATCGTCATTTTTCTCCACTGCTTTTAACCAATTGACGAACACCTTCAGGGCCAGTAGTTTGGATTGACAAGACTTTTCAGTGGTGAGCAAAGAATTATCCTCAATCCACGAAGGCGGGTCCTTTTCTTCACTATCATGACCAATGACCCAGTTCCTGAGCAAAACATTGGAAGCTAAAAAAGAACTTATTTCTTTTGTTTTAGATTCAAGTTGGTTGAAGTCGGTTAAGAACAGTTCTGAAATTGTGGATAAGTGGGTATTGATATGTGGAGACTCTATGTCAAGTGGCCATACCATATCTAGAATTTCAGAGATGACGACATCTCGCAACGCATTTTTTGGAGCTTCTCCCAGAATTCTAATGGCAAATTTAGCTTCTATATCTGTTCCCTCAGTAGCCAGCTTCTTCAGATTTCCATAGTAACGGTCAATATTCTTGTCGTCACTCTTCTCATTTACAATCTCAGGGAACTTCTTGTTAAACTGGTAAATTGCTTTCAAATCCTTAGCAATGTTGACACTTTCCAAGCTATCCAGATCAATAATTGCATCTGCCAAAGTGAAGATGTTCGCTTTCAGGACAGCTGGTACAACATTTGAAATGCTCTCTAAAATCTCCTGTGCGGTACCACTTAAAGGATCACTATCATTTTTGCTCACTCTCAGAATTTCTCCAACATTACTTTGGTTGTACAGTATAACGGAAGACCTATAAACAAGGAGCTTCACGGTGTTCAGCATTTCATAAGGCGTTACACTCGATTCATTTTCGATTTTGATATTTTTTATTTCTTCTAGCTTGGAAAAGAGCTCCTTCATACCACTTACAATGGTACGGTATTCAGAATCGACCCCTATGCAGGAACTAATGAGCTTGAAGAATCTGCGGTTATTCAATTTTACCAATTGTTTCAACGATGATTTGGATTCAAACGATTCAGGAAATCCAGAGGAAAGCCAGCTGACTGTTCTATCAATTTTGCTTGTAATTACTACATCATCAGACCTGTTTTCTGAATTGAGGTCGCCATTATATTGTTGAGAAAAGTTGAGTAACTGAAGAACAACGCTTGACAATTGTTGTTGACGCCTGACAATAGCGTAAAAAGAGTTCCTACTCTTATCGGATAAATATTGAAAAACAGTAAGAATTCTCTTTGTTCTTGATATGTTGTCTGTGTCAAAAGGGAATATTTGCTCGAACAGTGTGATATCAATCTGCGCATTAATTAGGTTATCATTGATATAGACCAATTTTAATATATCATCTGGAATCCAGCCAATCAATCTATCAAGCTCTTCATTATCTTGATATAATTGATCAAACATACAATTGTAAAGATTACCTAGCATTGAAAGACACGAGTTTCTTATCTCTACATGTTTTTCTCTTACCAGTTGACTCAAGGTGTTCATGATGGTCTGGTTTGCAATGTTGGATACAAATAAATCGGCAGGAATGGCAGAGAATTCTCTGACAGTAGTCAAACGGACCCTCTCATCACTGTCGACCAAAGTTTTAATAAGGCCATTTATGAGATCACCTGTAATATCTTGTCTGTTAAGAATAATTCTTGCCGTAGATTTGACCCAGAAACTACGTACAAGTGGAGATCTATCAAGAGGCTTCTTCATCCAATTTCGATAGGTTTCGCTATGAGAATTGACAAAATTAACACGAGAGGGACGGATGGCCAGAATCTTACCGATTGTCTCGGTAGCTGTGATCCTAATCCTTTCGTCGTCTGCATCCAACTCATTATCAATCAATCCCATGGCAGAAGAAAGCATTTCAGGAATATATCTCCACAATTCAATCGAGAGAGTGTGTAGTTTCTTGAGTTTTTCCAAAACTTTAGCCGAATTCTCTTTCGAGTTCTCATCCTCTAGGTCATCAATTTGTCGCTCATTTTCTTTACCTTTTGTGACCTCATAGATGATCTCCGAGAAAAACTGAGTTAGTAGTCTGGACATACGATCAGCATTTGAGTTGCATATTTCTAAGGTAAATTTGAATCCTGGAACCGAAGTCTTGGTATTTTTTAGAACCCTAGTGTTGACTAAGAATTTGTTCAAGATCAGCTTCAGGGTCTTGTGAGGGATGGTAGTGGACTCTGCAATGACTTCACTCAAGACATCACAAATCAACGGCTCGATCTTCTGGGTCAGTTGGTTTGATGATGCTAGGTCATAAAATATGTCGAAGACCGATTCGACTAAGGCATCAGAGTTTGGAAGGTCTGTAATCAACACTATGGAACGGGTTTCAGCCAATCTGGTGAGTATGTAAACCTGTTGATGGTAGTAGGCATTGTCAGGGTTTCCCAATTGCTTGAACTGAGAGTAGAATAGTCTGAATAAATCGTGGAGTTGTGTAGCGTTATAGGGGGCATCTGGAGCATATATCCGCAAAATGTCTACAAGACAACAGGCTGTGAAAGCTTGGATACCACTGTTTGAATGTTTCACCAATTTCTTATTAATAAGTTCATCTTTGATATTATCTAATGAACTTATATCGACCTTGTCTTGGTCTAATGAAGATAGTTCGTTGTTCAGATTCTGCAATCGCAGCAGAAGCTCCTTGGTGGTAATGGGTTTGTCCACAGAAGAGACTATTTTTTGTTTGAATTTCAGCTTCTGGAGCCCTCGTGAGACTGCCATTACTAAGTTTCCGACTTGATCTTCTAATGACTTTATTTTTCGGATGATTTAAGCACCGAAATCTACAGGACATGTATGATAATAAGAAGGGATACTTGTGTCTTAATATGTTACAAACGCGTTATTCTCTAAAGGATTCGAGGGGACGCGAAGATCTCTTGAGTCCGACCCGTCGAACGACCCTATACCACTGGCTACCTGAAGGTGCTATTTTGTAACTGTCTGAGTTTTGCACCACCAGGTGTGAATCAGACCATATTGTTCAACAAATCCCTGATTCTGAGACCTCTAGAACAATACAAAATACTTTTGGGTATCAATTGTGAGCTCAATTACCAATTTAAGTTGGGAAGATAAATGGAATGGTCTGACTAATATTCCAGTCTCTCATCTATATATTGCGACTTTGATGTCGATTTTCAAAATGAGAGGGCATTTACAACAGATGATTGACTTTGAACAGGGATTCAATACTTACAATGAATATTTGGTTTTTGGAAAGATTACTGGAAACAGGATTTGCCGAAGAATTAGAAGTTTGGCAGAGTAAAGAACGACCAGGAGAAATATTTCATTCCATATACAACCAATTCGATTCTGATTCTATCAGAGACCAAGATTAGTTTAGTTTCAAGTCCAGCTCCCAGCTATGAGTGGACTTTGGAATTGTAATCGAAGTTAAAAACCAAGCCATGGAGCTTATTCTAGGGACGAAAGAGAAACATAAATGGCTCATCAGGGAATTCCAATAACCGTTTATTTTGACCAATCGAACAGCAGATGGAAATGCATGAGAATATTTAGAGCGGGGACACAGTATATAAAAGAAAAACGGTATTATACAAACCATTTAAGGAGGGACAAACCCTCCTTTCTCCGATATTCAATGAACACCTGAGCTGATCGACTTGTTACTCCTCTTTGATCGCCAATATTTCCGTTTTAGGAAATAATGCAGGATATGTTGGCCCTGAGAGCCCCACTTGTGGGGAAGTAAATTCTTTTAGACGACACAGTTACAAGATTAGATTAATTAACGACACTATGACATACCCCACGACAAAGAGGAATTGAATCGGAGGAGCCTTGAAAAGACCGGATCGGAATAGTAAAAGCTATGTGATCACCCTTTAAGGTAAATGTTAGCGTAGCATCGTACATATATTTCTCCTCAAATATAAGGCAGACAATCCGAACACTGACTTTACATTTCAGCAATTGGATCTTGGAAAATCCTTTAAAGCTAGCTCCAAAGTATACTTGATATCGCAAATCCTATAGAGATCAAGAAAACATAGAATAGATTATTAAAAAATGATCTATAATCCTGTCGCAACAGTTTCAGACCCTGCTCCATATTCACCAAGCTCTATCAAAGATAGCTTCAATATCAAGGGTAGATCCTACTTTGTCACTGGAGGTGCCAGAGGCCTGGGACTAGCTCTTATTAGTGCTATTGTGGAATCTGGCGGTCATGCAATTGCTCTAGACCTTCTTCCACAGCCAAATACCACAGAATGGAATGAAGCACTGGAGCTCGCTAAAACTAATAATGGATCCCTTGCATACCATAACCTGGATGTTACAGATGAGGCTGCTGTTGAGCTAAAATTACAAGAACTTGCAAGACAAGCAGCCGATGCTGGCCACCCTATTTACGGTCTAGTCAACTGTGCAGGTATTGTACATACTGCCGAAGCTCTTGATTATACGGCAGAAGATTTCAATAAACTAATGAACATAAACACTATCGGCTCCTTTATTATGGCCAAGCACACAGCAACAATTCTGAGGGAACAGAACTGTGCAGGGAGCATTGTAATGATTGCGTCTATGGCAGGCTATATTGCTAATCGTGCTCTAGTGACCGTTTCCTATAACGTCTCTAAAGCTGCAGTTCTTCAGCTCTGCCGTTCCCTATCTCAAGAATGGGGACAATATGGCATCAGAATTAACACTTTATCACCTGGCTATATCAAGACTCCCATGACAGACTCTATTTTAGAGGCTAAGCCGATTATTAGAGAAACTTGGATGCGTGGTGCATTGTTGAATAGACTAGCTAATACTAGTGATTTTAAGTCTGCCATTATCTTTCTACTCGGTGACGGATCTCGTTTCATGACGGGATCTGATCTACGTATTGATGGAGGCCATTGTGCAGCAGCCTAGACAGCTACTATATGTGGCTTTGTTTTCATATTTCTATACCAGGGAGCTATAGAGCCAGCCAATGTACCGCCAACTTCCCTCTATCTTGCAGGATTCGGGGGAGTTGAAAGAGGACAAGTCAGGTTCAAATCTGCACGAATCAGGGAGAGTACAAATATTGAAGAGGTACAGATATATAATATATTTACTATCTTTAACCAAAGACCAGAAAGGAACTGTAAAAATCTATAAAAGCAACTGCCCTATACAAATTAATGAAATCTGACATTTCGAGTTACATATCCGATTTTTGTAATTAAGTCTAGATATTTTCATTATGTAACCAACTAATACTTCAGTGCCATCTACCTGGAGCTAACGATGACTTTCCGTCCCAGCCTTTGAACCTTTGCATATTTGAGCAGAAACTTATCTGTCTTCGTATTTTTGACATTAATTCTTTGAACGAATGGCTCTATATCGGCCAATTCCCATTCTCTTTTCAGCTTAAAAAGCTCTTTGATTCTAATCATTGGATCTGTGCTTAAATCCCCCTCATCAAAGTGTCTAATTCTGTTAGATTCTACAATGTACTTTCCTTTCAGAAACTCTAGTTTAATATCAGGATGGTAATTTATAGGCAGCGATAGTCTCAAATTGATCATGAATTCATCTACTTTATCGCCACTACCACCTTCTTTTAAAAGAAGAGTGCCAAATATTCGAACAATCTCGGCGTGATTTATCGTAATGTTGCCAGTGATTTCATCCGGAATGCTGAAATTGGCTAAAACGGTGTCGACCACAGAGTCTGGGTATTTTTGATCGCTCACATGGTGTTTTTCAACCGTTTTTTCTACCCAGGATTTCTTTAGACTCTTCATTTTGCCTAAAATATCCAATTCGTTTCCCTCTTCTACCAACTCGTTGATGATTGATCTCAAAATCGTGCTGAGACAATCACGAACTAGAGTATCATGCAAGATGTAGCAACGACCGTTTATTTCCACCAATTTCAGACTAGGACACAACCGTTTGAATTCCTCCTCGGAAGAGGCTGAGTTCTTGAGTAATTCAGAAAGAGACTTGCTGCTTTTAATTTTCAGGGTTTCATTCAATTGCTCCAGGTCCTGAAGAACTGGAACCTCTGATAGATTGATGGAGGGAGCGATTGGTGTGAGAACCAATTGACTTTCAAACGTTGAATGACATACTGCCTTTGGATTTTCTAATCTAGTGAATGTATCCAGTAGCATAACACAGTTTGAATGATTCTTCTGTCTGATTTTAAACGTTTTTCTTGATGTCACCAGAACTGGATAATCCGAATCGTGATTGGCTTTGAGTTGTATTTTCTCAGATTTTTTGATTGATTCCAACAGCTCTGGTTCCAGCTCGATCAGCTTCAGCCTACAAGGGCGATTCTGTCGCTCAACAGACCCTATAACTGTGTACAGATCCATGTTTCTGCTGTTGTAAGATGCTCAATATTTATAATCAAGTTTTACTCTCTTGAGACATCCATCGTTTATGTCTTGCATAAAATTAACGCGACTGAAACTTTTCAGCTGGATTAACGCGACTTTGATATTTTACAACTTTAAGCAAGATCTGATTAGTATTGATGGGAGTAATCTAGAATATAAAGAACAAAAAGAGTTTAATGTTATATAAAAAGAAGTAGAATAGGGAATTTGATGTAGAAATTGGAGAATTGGCATGATGTAATGATAATTGATACAGGAAGATTTTTGATAACCATTGAGTCAGAAGGTCAAAGAGTCAGAACGGGACCGATGAATCTAGAATCTAAAAATTAGGTCTTTCTGGTCTTTTGTTTGGAAGACTCAGACTTGTCCTCGACGACAGGCTTCTTGGAAGCCTTGCTGGAACCTTTTCTGTAGACCTGAATGTAGAAACTAATGAAGAGGAACAAGTAGGAGGTCAAGATCAAGTAACCACATGCAGCAGCAGATTGAGTACCATAACAATCACCCATAGATGGGAGGACGCCTTTGAAATAATGGAATGCATAGAATGAATATGTGGCAAAGTAGACAAATACCAGATCAACCAAGAACTGAATAATCTGGAATCTGGTCACCCATTCCTTCCACCAGACTCTAATACCACTTGCAGCCAAGAAGTAGTACCAGTACATGAGGACGTGAACGGCCAAGTTCAAAGAGATTGGGACCCACTCAACAGACGTGTGCCCAACCAACTGGGTGTAGCACAAGAGACCTGTGGCACCGTGGTGATAAGTGTGCAAGAATCTAAGTGGTTTTCTTCTGAGAACCAGAAAGACGGTATCCAAAAGCTCAAGGAACTTTGTCAGATAGTTGAGGTAGTAAAGTGTGACCAGCTTCTTGGTGAATGCTCCCTCATCACAGATGGAGTAGAAGAGGCCGTTGAAGTACATTAGGGGAATAAGTTGCTCGATCATGACGACTAGAAGAATGAACGAGACGGTGGTGAGAAACAAGTTGTGGATTTGGAAGAGGAAGTTCAACTTGATAGGAGAAGCATTAAGTTTCGAGAGAACCGACTGGCCGCCAAATATCACAATATAGTATATGACGATGATGGAGATGGCCTGCTTGGAGTTACCTAGGAAGGTGGTTCCAGGGATGAAGGTGAACTCTTCGGCAGGATAGCCCATGACCAGTTCGAAGAAGTGGCTGAAGATGGGCCACAGATGGACACCAAACGGTCTTGAGATGCTGGGCTCGGCATATTCGATGTATGGAGGTAACGAGAACGGTAGACCTGACATGACGTGAGACCTGCAAATTTCAACTTCGGAACAGATTGATTATTAACCTAGTGATTCGTGTTCTTGTGATGTTTTCCAATCCGAAACAAGACCTGATTATTGTCACACTGACTCAAAGTATGTTAATCCTTGATCCAATATGCTTTTTATCTATATTTGTTTGTTGCTGCTAAATTGGGATATAAGCTAAACCAACAACAAGGGTAATTTCAAGAACAGATCCATCGCTATTTCGTAATTTTCATTTTACGTGAACATCCGAAACGAGCGTTTGAAACTTTTGGGTACCTGGGCGGCCCGGCAAGTTTACTGGGGGATTCGCGGGACCATCGGGCTGGATAGTTTCAACCGGCCGTACCAACAGCCTGCAAGGACCCTGGGAACGCGAAATTCCATGGCACGGCCCAACATTAATTCAGGTCGGAGTCAAAGGACCCTGAACACGGGAACAGGTGGATTTGGATGGTGTACAGGTGTAACTAAAGGAACGGCACGAGATCAAGAGAATATACAAGGCAATTTAAAAGTAGTGAGCTTCACCCAGAAAGAATTGAATATGCACGTGATCAAACACATAATATATATCACGTGCCTGTACAATTCTTTGTGGCGGATACTCATTTCTTGTGATTTTCCCTGTAACAAAAAATATCGTTTCCGGAAATAATTAACCTCGTCGGAATGGTTTGGAACTGTGATCACATGATTTGTGTCGTGGTTGAAAGTTTGCACAACAGGCCAGAAAAATTGGACTTTCATTTTATCGACATCCAGACTCATGAAACTTCATCAACACCAGGACCTGCAAAAGTCTAAGACGAAATATCTATGGCGACATCCTCGTGTCTTGCTTGAACATTTCAAGAGGTTCCAAAAAATGGGGTCTCAGACCGTTGTGGAAATTGGCGCATCTCGGAGAACTTGATCGGAATTGTTTGGTTCCTGATTTTTGGTTTCCTGTTGGCACCAATCTTCAATTCCATATCTTAGATAGTTCCAGGACAACTGTTGCACAGACTACCTTGTGGTTTCACAAACAATATACTCCCACTAGTGGAAGCTGAAAACAATCTCATAGTAACTCGAGTCGATTGTGATTCGACAGATTGTACTGAACGTCTATTCGTACCAAGAATAATTAATTCAGGAACAATAACCAATTATAAGTAACAAGAGCCCAAAAGCTATGCACGCGATTTAAATCACGTGCAGAAGAACAATTACTCTGTCAACCAGACAATTGTTTCCGGTCGATACAAGTGAACTCTATTGTCTGTGATCGATACCCATTTCTTTTAGTTTTAGCTTGCTGGCAACGGCGAAAAAAGTCAGGTGTTGCAGGGTGAAAAAGTCGCGGATCTTGAGGTGGTGGCGGGGCGTGGTGGACAGGCTGGCGGGCTTAGTCCGGGGGAAAAATCTCGGCGGGCTCGGGAAATCTTGTATGCACTGAAAACGATTCTACAATCGTATCCGAGTGATTTTAGAGAGATTTCAAGGAAAGCTGATGAGGTGGTTTTGGAGCCAATCTGGATGAAAAACAGTTCCGAATGCGGACAGAACTTCACAATCGAAGAGCTCAGAATTTTAATTGTCTGTGGTAAATGAAAATTGTGGACCATAGTTGTGTGTTCTGACCACCCTGACAACTCCAACTTTGAGAGAGAGTGTGGTTTTTACAAAACCCTCAAATATCTAACATACCTGCGTCCCTTTATCAATGTACCCGCGAGAGGCTTTTACTCACAGATTTCTTAATAAAACTTGGCGCTCCGGGTCCGGGGCCACCATCGCGCCACTGGGCACACTTGTATCTTCTCACTGTTCGCCTTCTGCCGTCCCACCTATGCCACCGGTGAATCAGATCGCTTCCGAGTTACTTTAAAGCCGTTTTGGTTAGAATATGTCTTCTGGGTTACTTTATGCAGCAGCTGCAGATTTGCTAAAAGTAGTGATTGTATGGTAGCCCAGGATCTAGTTACTGTCAAGCATAGAAAGATTGATATATATATGGAAAGTAGCTGTTTATGGACAAGGCTGCGAGGTGGCCATATCAGCCGTTTGAACTGAAGTGCTCTGTTTCGTGGATCGAACTACAAGGAAAACTAAACAACTAGAAGATTAAGTGCATTTATCCTGCATTTGCTACCACCTGTGAAAAACGATTCTTGGTTTCCGTCAAAATCAGCCCTTCCAGCTTGCCGTGCTAGCTTCACCTGTTCAGAAGCCTACTTCATAGTCTCACCGACATGAATAACCATCAGCTGCCGGTGCTGCCTCCAGCATCGTCGCTGATACTCAGCGAAAATCGGGTCAATCAGACGATGCCAACACCAGGCTCTCAGAACCAAGACGTTCTTTCTCAGCGTTCCGATGGCCTCAGTTCCAAATCCTTGTCAGCAATTTCAAATCATTCCCAGAACAGCATATATCTGCCACCAATCAACAGCACATACCACTACGTACCGTCATCTAACTCTTCTGTCTCAACAGGTGTCGCTTCTGATCACATGGTTCCTCAGACATCCATACCCAATCAGTTCGCCTTGCCTACCCTGAATTCAAACCCAGGAAACCTTCCACCTTTATTTAAGTTGGTTCTGGACTCAACCTTACCGATTACAGGTTATTCTCAGAATGTCGCACCTTCAAATGTAGCTCAGTACACTACATATCCTACCTACAAGACAGCAAGCAATTCGGCCAGCATGCCATCGTATCAGTCAGTCAGATCTGATAGCATGTCTCCTATTTCCAGTCTAAATGGATTCAAGACTGAATATCAGACCCCATTGTCGTCTAGAAACAGCTCTTTTGAACATAAAAGACAGACAAAACGGAGAAGAAACACAGGGTCTCCTGCTGATGGGTCACCTACAGCTGCAGTTCCCCTGCCCCGTAAGAAAAGAGAGTGTCCGATCTGCCACAACTTATTTTCTAATCTGACAACACATCGAACCATCCACAATAAAGACTCCAAACCGTTCACATGTCCAACTTGCTCTCGTTCGTTCAAGAGGCTCAACGACTTGATTAGACATGAGAAATGTCATTTATCCAAATTGGGTGAATGGGAATTCCAGTGTCCTTTCTATAATCCATCTCCACCTGAGAGATCATTACCATCTCCCTCTACTGACAGTAACGATGAAAAGAAGTTTGATAATTGTCATCATACTGGATTTTTCACTCGTTGTGACACATACAAAAATCACTTGAAAGCTATTCATTTCAAATATCCACCAAACACACTGAAGAGTGAGAGATCAAAAGTCAGCGGTAATTGTAAAGAGTGTGGTATGTTCTTCGCAAATGTTCAGGAATGGCTAGTGAATCATGTTGAAAGTGGGGCATGTTCCAAGATCGTCTATATGTTAGGAAATAATGTCTCATATGAAAATGGAGAGCATACAAAGACTCCGTGATTATACTACGACTACGATATTCAAACCTTATGTGCTTTGGTTTTAGTTTAACTAACGACTTTTTATACATTAATAACGGTACATTTTGCGCTTATTTTCAGATAATTCTAGACTGCTAGTTGAGTTTCATTTCTCCTTTGATACTCTGCTTTCAGTCCAAATTATTTGGTTTACACTTTATTAACGACTTTTCATCATGCTATATATTTAGGTTAATTCCTAACCAGTTATACAATTCTATTAGACTAATTATTTAACTTATTCCGGTTTATCATCCTCAAGATAGAGTTATATAGTCCAATAATAGTCTGATTCAGCTCAAACGAGTTGAAAATTAGGAGCGAGATTCTACCATTGAAATAGTCATACACATCATTAGTATTCATATTATTTAATCGTTTTTGATTGTCTGAGTTTCTTCTCTGTCGTCAACAAAATCGCTTGGGTTCAATTCCCTTATGAATTCTGTATAATCAGTAATGTACTCATCATCAAGCTGGGAGGCATCGAGTCCAGAGAGCTCTGGTTCCGACTCGATTCTGAGCTGCAGCTTTGGAATTCTGATCATCACCACAAGAATTATGAAACATACACTAAAAACATAAGCGGCAACAATCAAAGAACTGAGAAACTGATGAAGAAGCTGAATGAAATGTCTGTTCATCCATCCTCCCTTGATCTCTAAGTTCCCGAGATCAGCAACCCTTTTATCGGCAAAAATTCCAAGTAGAAGGTTCCCAAGCAGGCCACCTATGAAATGAATACCGACATCCAACGAATCATCAATCATCAACCTGTATTTCAATCCAGTTCCCAAGTTACAAAGAACACCGCTCAAAAGTCCTACAACAAAACTGGACCAAAAATTCAAATATGCTGTGCTTGGCGTGATCGAAACTAGACCAGAGACGCACCCAGAACAGAATCCAACAATAGAAAAGCGATGGGAAGGACTGTACCAATAATCAAGTGCCATCCAAGAGACCCCTGCTACTCCCATGGCAGTTAGAGTATTGGAGATGATGATACCAGTGAGTAAATTCACGGTGAAAAGTGACCCACAATTGAATCCTATCCATCCTATAGCCATAAATATGGTTCCGATCACAACAAATCCGACATTGCTTGACCTATAATGAACCAAATTGGCTTTATTTCTGTAGCCTAAAAACCACGAGTAAACCATACTAGTTATTCCCGAAACCATATGAACAGCAAAACCTCCTGCAAAATCCAAAACTCCAAATTTCTTATGCATCCATCCATCCGAATTCCAAATCCAATATGCTACTGGACAATATACCAAGAACAGCCAAAATACCAAAAATACCACTGCCGCAAACAATCTGCCCTTCTCGGCCACACATCCCATTGTGATCACCGCCGATGTGGCTGCAAATAGACCATGATATACAGCAAAGATAGTTGCCACAACTGATACATCCCCATCCTTTCCATTCGGGTACAATAAAACATCACTCAGACCCTTGAGTCCGATATGTCTGAAGTTCCCTAGATATCCCGAGCTGCCTGTAGTTGAAAACGTCAAAGAATAGCCAAAACATAACCAGAGAACTAGAATCTCTACCACTACAACCAACGGAAAGCTAAGCTGCTGCAGCGACGATTTCCGTTGTGTCAGCCCTGAATAAAACAACGCTATTCCTAGAATCAGAAACAACATCTGACAGCAATTGACCAGGGTAAACAGCGAGTTTACCACTGTTCTTGTCGAAAGAACTTCTTCAGCAGGTTCCACCACTATCTCCATCATGTCTAAATCCCTAGGTTAGAATGAAACCGTTGTGTGTCCCGCTGTTTTGTCTTTTCACTAGAAACCACCTGCTACCAACTTCTTTTTTGTATGTTACAGATCTGAAAACTTTTCCCCAGATGTGTCAAAAAAAATAAAATATAAAAAAAGGAAATGGTTCCTAGCAGGATCGAACTGCTGATCCCCGCGTTATTAGCACGATGCCTTAACCAACTGGGCCAAGGAACCTTTTTCTTGAGAATTTGTGTAATTATTTTTCCATATTATCATACCTTCCCCTTATCTCGCGTCTTTTCGCATCCCTCGCAATGAAATTCTCCATCTGGAAAAATTACGTCATCATCAATTTTTACGTGCCCCTCTATTTTAACGGAGATGATCATTGTGCGACTGACCATCATGAAACGGGGTTGAGGGTAAGAAGGAAACACGTACTAAAGGATAACAAATTGCCGACAGAACAACGGAAAAGATCTATTGAACGACAAAGGATATAGATATAAAGACCTGACTTTATAGGTTCATTACAAACAACAGAGTCCAAATAGAGGGAAATTTAAGGGCTCATATAAGTAGGGATCTGTCCACAGATTCAGACTTTCTGGTGTCAACTTCTCTCGATCACAAATATGACGGAAGTACTAACCTCACAGTCCCGCCATAATGAGGATGAGCGTCTGAGATCGCTGGATTTGCTGGACTCTTCACCTGACTACAACACTCTGTTCGGAGATGTTGAGCGAAAAGAGGGCGCAAGCACAGACCCTCCTGGTTATTCTCCTTCAATAGAACACCTGTCGTTGAACTATCTACTACATGAAGTTGGAAACTCAAGCGCAGAGACCCAGAAAGGTTTTGAGGCAGTTGTTATGGAAATTAACTCCACGCAGCTCAATATCTATTCTATTAGCTCACGATATACAAAGTTTGCGAACTTCTATTTCAACAAGTTGCTGCCCCAATACATAGACCCACAGCTAAACATCAAATCGTCATCTTCATGGAAATATGTTAACCCAGATAATGTATGCTTTCCCAATCAGCCCCAAACGGTCAAGAAAGACTCCAAACTGGCCAGATTCAAGATTCTTAAGAAAATTTCATCTACTGTCTTGTCTCACAACAACAGAAAACCAGTAGATTCACTTTCACCAGCTGAAGTTCAGTCATCTGAAAATCGTCTAGTTCATGAGGTCCTTGTCTCGAAACCAAATTTGAGCAAATTAACCTCCACAATACAGGAGTCTAGTCCATCGTCATTAAAAATAGAACAGCTTAAGGGTAAACTTATGCACTCGTTTTCTTTGCAAGAGCTTAGAAGGTTCGGAAATGCATCGGACTTTCCATTCAGACCATTCACATTGCGTCTGCTGTTCCCACAGGAACAGTTTCTAGTGACTTGCTATAATTCAGGCCATTTCGTAGAGTTTTATTACAAGCTAAATATCTCGCGTGAATTGTCTCTTGACTTGGAATGGAGGCTGATGGATCCACATGATCACTGCTTTCCCAGAAGAAGAAGAATGAGAAGAAGAATGAATAGAAACATGGATGATCAGGCTATTGATATCCCAATAAGAGAGAGGTCAGGAAGCGTTAATACTGCTGCTTCTGGAAGGAGTTATCAAAGCGCCGTTGATTCAAATAGTTATGGATATGAGCTGGATGACGAAGAAGAGATTGACATTCAATTTGAGCATGAGATGGAGATTACTAGTCTTGATGAAATGACTGATGAGAGAGAGTTACGCGTGGAGAGTTTACAGGAGGAGCATCGTCAAAGAAGGACAGGATCGTTGGCTTCTCTTGCTACTGCACATTCAGTAGTATCAAGCACTTCTTCTGTTTTTTCGGAAATGGTAGTGTTGGATACAAGAGAAACTATGAACACAAACTATAGTTCTAGTCCAAATATTGTAGAGAGCAACTCTAACGAACAAATAGCTTCTTGTTGCATGAAAGAAGTTGTGTTGGTCGATGATTCTAGAACTAAGGTGGACAAATACAAGGAGTTGATTTATATGTTAAGGTGCATGAAAGCATTCAAAAATAAGTGTAGGAATTTATGATACATTGCTTTTGGGATTTATTTCCGTTTGTAATAAAATTATATATGATCTTTATTATACAGATAGGTTTCATAATTGGAGTTAAGACAGTTCAACGTCACCCCATAGCCTAAGTTTTCTAAAAAGTCTTCTGTTTCTTCCAAGAGATTCACATGATCATCTGGCCCTTGAGTGAATAAATGGTCTAATGACAAGTCTGTCTCTAGCATTAGATTTTCCTTGGTTATAATCTTCTTCTGCAATGCATCAGATAAGGTGCTTGAGTATCTGTCTATGTTCAGAACTTTGCTGACACTCAGCTTTAAATTTGGATATTTCTTGATCCAGATTCTTAACTGATCAGTAGAACCAGAATATGAATGCAAGCTTATTTGATTCCCATCTGACTTTTCAAATATAGATTTGACCTTATCGAAGAGCTTCCCATGGCACCCTACACAATGAATACTCACTGGTTTACCGAGATCCTTAGCCAAACGAAGAAACAAGTCAAATATCACAAGCTGATGAGACATATTCACTCTACAGGGGCTGAGTTTCACATCAGAATCGTTTGGGATCGATGATCCAAGGTGTCCATTGGTCGGAACTCTGAATACCTTATCTAGACCAATCTCACCTATTCCACCATGTTGAGAGCTCAAAAAGTGCTTTACTATGTCAATGTGTTCTCCAATATATACAGGCATGGGAAGAGCTTGTAATAGCGCTTCCGAAGGAGCAGGAGTGAGTGATGAATGGTAATGGTTTCGCTTATATTCCTCGGGAGTTTGAGTAGATAGTTTTTCGATAGAGAAGAGATGTGAGAACCACGGATGAACCCCATAGAAAGGAAGAACTTGCGGAAACTTTGATGCCAGCCGGTAAACTAAGGGCAGATCCGTCGAGTTTGTTGCCATAATGCTGAAGATGACTTGCGAGTCCGACGATTCATTATCTAGCTTCTGAGACAGTTCTTCGAATAGTTTATCTACATCTCTTGGTGACACTGTGGTGGACAAGTGACAATGGGAATCGTAAAAATATTCATTTTGTCCACATTTGCTGTATGTTTTCGACATAACCTATCAGATAATGACCGACTGAAGCTGTCATTGATGGGGATTCACCTTTATTAAAGACTTTGACACACCTGATGAAGCGATAAACCATCAGAGATAAATGTCAGTGATTACATAAGCAATATTATTGAGCTTGGATGGTATTGCAAGAGATCTCTTATGTTAGAGATAAGATGAAGAGGAATAATGGAGTTATAAACTGGTTACAAAACAAAAAGACATCATTCTATTGATAGTAGTTATATATATCACAATCATGGTTCATTTTTGTCGTTATAACTGGAGTTAGATAAGAGTGAAATAAGTTAAAGATCTTCTATGAAGAAGTGAAGTTGGTTTCGGCATGAGTAAGATATTCAGCAAATCTCTCAATATACTTCTCAGCTCTTTGTTTTGAGTCGATTAGCTTGTCATTTAAGATTAACTCAAGATCAACTGTGGTCAAAATATCAGGTATTTTCTCTCGATATGGCTCGAAGTCAAATTCGTCAACCTCAGTTTCCGACTTTGTGGAATTTATGGTGGTGGACACTTTAAATCTCTCACTGTTTCTTGGAGGTGCCACTAGTTCCTCAAAGATAGGGTCGATCAAGTCAGAAGACTGATATATTTTGGAGCCATAAGCATATTGTGATGCCTTTTCGGAAGCCTTAGACACCAACTTGGAAAGCACTTCGGATGGAATGCTCTTGGACAGAACAAACTGATGGGTCAGCTTGACTGGCTCCTTCACCTTTGGCTTTTCTGGAGCAGCAGACTTAATTTCTTCGGTAGGCTTTTCTGCAACGGGAGTAGATTCTCTTATCTCTATGTGACTCAAATCTAGTTGCGACTTCGAATCAATGTAAGAAGCGATCTGGGTATTCAACGAGGCATTTAATTCACCCAGATATGCCATCACATCTCCTCTGAGGAGTCTTCCCTTTGGTCCTGTAGCAGGGATCTTTGATATGGCCTCTTCTCTAGAGATACCATTGGACTCCAGAAGTAATTCGACAGATGGGAACAATATCTGACTTGGATCTGCCTTTCCTCCCTCTATGAGTTTCTTTTGAGATGCCGGTTGTGGTACAGGTTCCGACTTCTCTGCAGCTGGAGAAGCGGTTTTAGTCTCTGCTGGAGCCGAGGCTGTCTCCTCCACCACCTCTGGATACTTAAGATCGGCCAGATTATCACCCACTTCAGCCAGAAATGCAATAGGAGATCCGACTTTGATTCCAGTATCTCCGTCATGTTTCAAAATCTTGGCCATGACTCCATCATCTTGTGCTTCAACGTCAATTGTTGCTTTATCCGTCTCCACTTCCAGAAGTAAGTCGCCTGAGGCAAACTGGTCTCCCTCTTTGACCTTCCAGGATACAATTCCTCCCTCATCCATTGTAGGAGACATTGCTGGCATTCCAAAGACAGAAATTTCATTTCTCAGACAACTGGCATGGAATGCTGTATAAATTCAGGTGATGTCAGTATTGATGAGTCCATTTTAAGACATGATTAAACCTCCTGCTTACCTCTTGCCAATCTAAACCCCCTCAAGCTGGGGCCAATTGATCTTCCCAAATTTCTCAGCATTGTTCACTCTGTATGTCTGACTTGCTGAAACTCTATGAAGCTTCCTTAGTATGAGGCCTCTGAGTTAAAGTATATTTGAATGTTCTCCGAACTGTAACCTGATGTTAAACTCTTAATTTCTCCAATACGGGCTGTCGGTACCCGTGTCGACGAACCGTCGACAGTGCCCGTCGACAATTTGCGTCGCTGAGTCGATCTTGAAAATTTTTTTGATCTCTAAGGTAAATAAATAATCTAGATTAGAGATCCTTCTTTACAAAAGTTTCTACTGATGAGCTCTTTTGGTTAAAGTACGAAACTTCCGAGCTCATTTATCCACTCAGCTAGTTGATCAGACATATTTGGGGAAAAATGGGGAGAAAAAGAGTAAACAGGGCGGCAGAGCTGCGGCAAAATAAGAGACGTAAAGAGGAGGATTCTAAATTAGCATCTGGACTTTTCACCAAATACGACAATGAAAGTCAAAATGAGTCCGAGATTGATATCACTGAGATGGAAAATAATCAGGTGAATGCGGAGGGAGAACAAGAATATGAATTGAGACCGAGAAGTTTTAAAAATAATGATACCGAAGTAGTAGAAGGGCTTCCCATAAGGAGCTTAGATGGTAAAATCCAACGAGTGGTCAGAGAAAAGGATCAACCACAAGCTGATGAACTTTCTTCTGAAGATGATGAAAAAGATCAAGAACCAGAAGAGCAGGACCAAGATAGACAAAATGGAGAGGACCAAGATGACGAAGATGACGAAGAGGAAGATGATGGATTAACTGCCGAACAAAAGATAGTCAAGACCAAAGAAGAAATCGCCAACATTGCAGAAAAACTATTAGAAGATCCAGAGACAAATGTTCTGTTACTCTCAAGACTTCGGAGAATGGCAAAATCGAGAAACCCAAATACATCCAAATTGGCATTATTGGCTCTTGTTCCTATATACAAAAGCATAGCTCCATCCTACAGAATCAGAGCTTTGAGTGACGCGGAAAAGAAAGAAAAGGTCTCTAAGGATGTTGCAAAGATGAGGTATTTTGAAGAACATTTGGTATTGGAATACAAACAATATGTTGAATTACTAACTGTGAAATCGAAAGTAGTTACAACTTCTCCGAAAGCAACAGAATTGGATGTTCAGCTTGGTCTTTTAGCAACAAGTGCAGCATGCCAATTAGCTACGGCATTGAGATTTTTCAACTATAGGAAGGAATTATTCAAGATCCTTTCTAGAAGAGTTTTAAGAAAGCCTGCAAATGATGCTGAGTTTGACATCTTCAAAAAATGTATTCAAACACTAGAGGAACTTTTGGAAGCAGATTCAACTCATGGAGATATTTCCTTAGATGTGATGATGCTACTGAACAAGTCCTTAAAAGTGAGAGAATTTAAGGCGGATGAAAGCGTTGTAAACGTTTTTTTATCCTTGTCTCTATTAAACCATTATGACCCTAATGCTATTGCTGAAAAACAAGAGGAGACACAAAAGTTGAGGAAAAAAGATAGAGTTCATTTAAGTAAGAAAGAAAGGAAACAATTAAAAGAAAGAAAAACCATAGAGAAAGAGCTCCGAAATGCAGAACAAGCGGTTTCCGCTGAAGAGAGAGAAAGGAACCAAGCCCAGGTTCTTAAAATTTTAATCACTTTATATCTGGAAATTCTAAGAGCCAGACCTGAACATCTCATGGCGCCTGTATTAGAAGGGCTAGCAAAATTCGGACATCAGGTGAATGTCGATCTCATTGGTGATTTCTTACAAGTTTTAAGAGAAATTTCTGAAGACCTTCTTGCTCAGGTAAAGGATGAAGCCTTACTATCGACCACTCATATCAGACAAATTTTATTGTCCGTTGTGACTTCATTTGCCCTGACTTCTAACTTGCCCACCAAAAAAGTTTCCGTTGATCTAAACAAATTTGTAGATTATCTTTACACTCTGCTGTCTACACTGGGTTTGGATTCTGATATTGAATTCTCCCATAAGAGTCTGAGACTTATGGATCCTCTCTCTAAGGAGAAGATATTTAAGCCTAACGTTAGCATATCCACTAAATCAGAATTGCTTCTCAGATCGATGGATTATATCTTTTTCAATTCGAAGTCAGGATCGAAAAGAAGATCTCAAGCATATACCAAGAGACTCTACTCAGGACTTCTACATGCTCCTGAGAAAACTAGTATTGCGTCATTGAAATTCATCGACAAGTTGATAGGCAGATACGAGGAGGTAAAAGGACTCTATACGACTGAGGATAGAATCCAGAATGGAGCCTATCACTCGGAAGTTGATGATTTAGAACGTTCAAATGCTGATGTTACCGTTTTGTGGGAAAATGTTCTGCTTGAGAAACATTACTGTCCAGCAGTGGCTACGAGTGCAAAAATGTTACTCAAAAAGGTTAAATAAACATGGTAGAGATGTGATTTTCTAACAAGTTTAATGCATGTAAGCTAACAGGTGATGACTATGTGAAATTCCATCATACGCGTAAAGATAATCGAAAATTGAAAGTCTATAATTATGGCATCAGCTAGCATAATCCATTGAGGTGAATTTTGATAAAGTTAACCTTCTCGATAAGATTCGATGTTATCACACTTCGCCATTTTTCTTTCAAGTAGTGTAGGGAGTATCTTCAACATCAATGATCGTTACCGCCCGATTACCTTTCTGGATGTCGTCATCATGTTCATATGGAAGTTTTTTCAAGGAAGATTGGTCTAGATGATAATCAATAAAATCCTTGTTTGAGTTTTGTCCATCGTCATCATCAAAAATGAAGTCGAACTCGTCTTCTTTGTCCAGATCAAACCATTCCTCGTGCTCGTGACTACGGCTATTAGCAAGGATAGTCGCATTATCAGTCTGGTTTCGAGTATGGTTATTGAACCAATTAGTCTTCTTAGTAGGAACAGAAGTAGACATGATAGGTGTCAATATTCTAACCTGCTTGTTACCTGACGAAGCTTGCCCGAGACCTCTGTTTTGAGCTGACGAAGAGACGTTATCATGAGTAAGCACTTTCTTCAAAATTCCAGTTGTCGTAGAAGATCGCATTACCGCAGAATGTGAATTCCTCCGATGATGAGGAGGAACATATTTGTCATAATTTGTGACCGATGTAATGTTCGACCCAAAAGATGAAAGATTATTGGAAAATGTTGTAGTAATAGAAGTATCCCTAGATGCAGAACTATGACTTGCGCCTGCAGTGGAATGGAAGTCGCCTGACGACAAAGAACTATCAGCGAGTTGTTTTGTCAACACACTTAAAGCAGGAACACCAATTAGTGATGGATAAGAGCCATGATCCTCTCTCTTTGCTTCAGGGAACCGCAGTAGGTTTCTAGACTTCTTTGTTTGACATCCCATAGTGGACTCATTTGTACCGTGAACATCCTCAAACAAAAATATATCATCCTCTGCATCATCTCTATGATAATCATCCTCCGACTCGACAGCTATATCATCATGTTCTGTTCGTGGAGATGATCTAAGGTTCGGCGGAATATATTTTCCAGTCGTTCCGATGGAACCCCTGACTTTATGATTGCCTGCAGAGCTAACAGAACCGAAAGACGGTTCATTTAGAATACTGAGAGCTTTCGCTGGCGACTTGCTAAACGAGCTGCTTCCAACCTTACTTTTGCTTTCATGTCGATAGCTGGTGGTGTTGCTTGCTGGAACAACGAATGTCTTTCGAAAGCCACTTTTCGACTTATAATAGTCTTTGGTGTAACCTAGATTATTGCTATTTCTATGTTTTCTCTTTTTCCAAGCACGATTCTTGTGATTAGGATTATAACGGTATGATTTAACATTTTCTGAGGAAAATCCATGTTGCCTATTCTTTTGAGCCTTTTCCAGATAGTGGTTGAAGACAGCTTTCGGGGTGAAAAAGTCAGCTCTCTTGAAGTCGTCGTCTAGATCTGTGTTATTAGAACGTCTACGAACTCTGCCGTTATGAGAACGGTGGTGGGAAATTGGAAGATTTGGAATCTTGAGAGGTCTCCGTTTCTCCAGTCTGTACTTGGCTTTGAATGGTAATCCTACTTTATCAATAACAATTTCAGGAACCTTTTCGTTGTTCTCTTTGTCTGATAATTGATGCCCTTTCTCGCCAACAATCTTCGTATCTTCAGTAGCTTCTTCATATGGCAACTCCTCGATAACCTCTGTCTCATCTTCTTCAAATTCGTAATCCACAGTTAGATGTTGCACCTTTAGCAGCGTCTGTTTCATCAAATCCAAATCTCTGTTGTTGGGATCAATGGTTATACTATGTCTCAACACAGCAAATAGATCGTAGCTCATCGAAGGGAAAATGTCAAATAATACCTCTCTATTTGCTGCAAAATGAAGAAACAAGTTATCCTTGGAGCTTGCAGAATTGAAAGGATTCTTGCCAAATACAATATTTAGCAAACAGATACCCATTGACCAAATATCAACCTTATCAGCGCTATATGTATCAATATCCTTATGGTCCAAGAGTTCGGGCGCCATATAACGTTCACTGCCGACATCAAAGTCGGTACAATACTTCTCATCGGTAGCTAATCCAAAATCTGTCAATTTGATCGACCAATCTTCACAGATTAAAATATTTTCCGGTTTTATATCACGGTGATAAACTCCCATGCTATGACAATATTCAACAGCACTTACTAGTTGCATGAAAACATCCAACACATCTCTGGTTGAAACTGGGGCCACTCCTAACTGAATCGAGTCGTGTAAATCACCCCTTGTAGCATATTCCAACACCAAATAAGTATCAAAACAGTCAAGCAGTTCGGTGATGTTAGGATGATTTGAGACTCTGTTGATCATATTAATCTCTTTCTCTGTCTCTCTCAAAACCACAGATCTGCTCACCTCTTTGTCTCCTTCGGGTTGTTTTCGTCTCGAATCACGACATTGATGTTCACGGTCTGGCTTTTGGGTGCTAATTTCTCGATCTAGATCATCGGCTTTCTCCTGATCACCATAGGAAAAATCACTCAAGGAAGATGAATTATACTTCAACGCCACTAATCTACCATCAACTTTGGTATCCTTAGCTAATGAAACTATACCAAATGATCCCTCGCTTATATCCTTGACCTTCAAATAGCGGTCTTTTAGAAGACCGCCATTGAGATATGATTTGTAATCAAGACTCATTGGTTGAAATTTCTTTGCTCTTCTTATTTGGTTTATTTTGAATACCACAAAGAGATGATAATATAGTAATGTTGTTGTGAATCACGACTTCAAATGTCAAGACAGCGACCAAAGAAAAAGTAGTTCTTCACAGACCAACAGATCAACAAGATACAACTCATTCAAAGCCGAGGAAAAACACGACAGTAAATGAAAAGCTCAGTTTTGAATCAGATCGCCAATAATAATAACCTCTATGACAAGCTCCAAGAATTGCCAATATCTGTATCAGGGGGTACCCAAGAGATTCAAACCCCACTTTTTGCGATTTACCTCCAAGCTCTTGCTTCACTAATAATTCAAAACACTCTCAGAGTGTGGCCTGACTAGATAAACAAACCTCAGCTCGATGTCTTAGGATGTTGATTTTAGGCTCTCTGTTGCCTCCGCTCAACAAGGGCACAGACCGTTTGGCAGCCAACAATCCTATTCTCTTAGCTGCTAACTCACGCAGTCCACTTGGCTTTTCCTAAAAACTCCAACGCTATTTACTCTCGCTTTGTTCTCTTTCCTCGTCCTCTTATGACCTGTATCTCATACCACTCACCTTTTTAAATAATTACAGACCCTCTATCTTGTTCTATGTTATTCCATTTTAATCTTTATTGTCATCTGTTCTGTCAACTCAGCAACAAAACATCTCTACACCTATTTACCCCAAATTGAATTCCTAATTGGGAAACTTATTTTCGATTGAGTTCCATGACCCAATCCTGGGGAATGGAGAGTGACAGAATCTATACAATCAATTCTCGAGGTTGGTAATGAATCAACAGCCAAAGCGAAACATTAAACAAAGACCTGAAGAGCTTACTTTGAAAGATAACCGAGTAAAACATATCAAAACGTATATCCAAATATAACACTGTAAATTGCAGATTAGGTATAGAAAGAAGATAATCGTAAATAAAATACATTATTGTTCATCAATAACGTCCGAAACCTGAACCTTAGCAGACTCAAAGGGTATCGGTCCGACGGTTTCAGGCAAGTTCTTCGAACCAGTCTCAGAACCGGAATTAGGATTTGCAGCTAGAGATTTAGCTGTTGAATTGGGCGAAGATAGTCCAACTTTGCTTTTCCAAACATCCTGAATATCCTTAGCGGACCTAAATACTCCTGTGTCTATAGAACCAAGATCAATCTTTTCTGAATCTTCGCTTGCATCACTATAGGCCTCGCCATTCTCATCATAGAGACTGTCCAAGTCCAAATGTTGTAAAGAAGGATTCATTAATTTCTGTTTTCCTCTCACCTTCACATTCTTAACAATCCGACCTCCATTCACTCCTAAAACTTTATCTCGGACTAATATTCCTTTTGGTGCAGACTTGTGTGCTCTTGCTGTCGAGAACGAGCCATTAGCGGAAGTTGCTGAACGGGTCTTCTCTGTCAAGGTTGTTTGATGATTTGTACCATTGTCAGATTCCAGTGATTGTTGAGGAGGAGGAGCGGCCGCTTCTGGAGGAGGAAATCCTTTTGCAGATCCGCACAATTGATAAACCGGAGATTGATAGAGTGGAGGTTGGTATACAGCTGCAGAAAGTGGTTGAGAATAAGGTATTGATGGGAATTCAGAATAATATGGGGACGGTCCATACAGTCCGTAGGGGTAATGTCCAGTAGAAGGTAATTGTAATGAAGACTGGTGTGTAAATGGATCAAACTCTAATCCATCAATCATTGGAGTGAAAGTAGGGGGATATTGAAATGTGGGATAACTTATAAGTAATTGCGGAGTGTTCTTAGATGTTTGTTCTCCTCTTGATTCTTGGCTGATATTACTGGAACGTGCAGTTTGGGGCCGGCCCTCAGAAGTAAAACCGTTACCATTTGCAAGTGTTGTAGGTGAGGGTACTAATTGCAATGATTGTTGATGAGAAGACAGTACATGGTGATATGCTGCTTGCGCATGCGCAGCAGCCGCATGTACTGCTTGAACATATGTGGAACCACCAGGAGTTGCCGACTTAAGAGAAGATCCATTGGGAGTCCTAGGAGTCATTCTGAGACCAAGAGGTGACGTGGCTGATGGTGGGCCACTAGCCTGTAAGCGAACACCCTGTTGCTGCTGCTGCTGAGGACCAAACATAAACGGCACCACTGGAGTAGCTTGATCCAGTAAATAATCATCCAAGAAATAAGGTCTTCCTGGGGAAGCTGAAAACATCGAAGGTTCCATATAGAGGGATGGATGGTGACCATATGTAATATAATTGTCCGGTACAGTGCCATATTCATAATCACCGAAGCCACCAGTAGCCATTGGACCTTCAACAGGTTGTAGAAAATCAAGCGGAAAGTCATCATCGTCAGTAGCTATACTGCTTCCTTCGTCCTTAACTGTAATGTTTGATTCTTTCATCAATTGCCTATGACTGTTCGTACCATCAGAAGTTCTGATGGGACTCTGGACAACTTGTTCTGTATTGCTATTGTTATCAGCATCGTAGACTTCGCCCATTCTAATCCCCCCATCCTTGTCAAGGTGCCTCATTATTTGATCTGCCAATGGCTGAGAGTGATCGAATTTAATCGACAAGGAAGGTTCATTAAAGGCCTTAGTGGTCGCAACTTGGTTAGAAAACTCTTTCTTTAAATCTCTTTCTAAAGCGTCTGCAAACAACTTATCATGAGGAACACTGAACCAGAAAAATACTTTTTGTTTCTTTTGGGTCCTCAGACACTGATTTTTATGTAAAAACTTCAGGAAAGATGATCTAGGGTTTTCAAGAATTGCATCTGTACCACACTTCAAGGCTCTGAGATCTGAAAATATACCTTCTTCGAACTTCTTTCTATCAATTATGGTTCTCCCAAAATGGTGAATTTTGTAGGCAACACAACGAACTATGTCTGTTCCTGTGATGAAGTAAAGATTGTTCCAATAGACGCAAGAAACAAAACCTTCATCTTTATTGAGAAAATACCGTCTTATGACTTGATTCTCATGCCAATTGACCGGAGCAGTGGCTAGAAAGAACTTGAGATCGTCTATTAGTCGCAATGATTCCTCAACGCTATGGACGGAGCTAGGATCCTTGCTGACGAATGTCTTCCCTGTCAGTTCGCTGATTGCATTCTCGTGTTTCGGGGTCTTGGAGATGGAGTCTGATGACTGTGTTTTCAGAATGGCATTGGGCAGCTCTGTCATGGTGGGGTGGATGGAGTTGAAAATGCAGGTCGGGAGGGCGATTAGTAGACCAAAGGATGAATAGCGGCGAGGGTCTGGGTATCAGATGCGATGATGGTCAATTAGAGCGAAAAGAGAGGGACAAACACAACACGTCAGAACTATCGATGGAGGTATCTTGACGTATCGTGGTGACTTGGTCTCAGATGTCCCTTCTGGAAATGTTACTACGTATTTCTTTGAACCAGCACAATGTAACGGTGTTGTCTGAAACCTCTCGAGAATTGTTCCTAGTGGGAAAAAAAATCAAATCTTCAAACACGATCAAAATCAAAATCGAAATCTGTCTCTAAAATGAGTCTCCACAACTAATCCGACTGTTGCAAGATACTTATACTCTGTTTCAAGTCCAGTCTCAATCAGTCTGTTAGATGTTTTTAATATGCTGCAAGTTATGTAATTTTCATCAAACTACTGCTGCGTGGGCTCTTCTAATGTAAAGTGTGTGTGATAATGCGTAAATTAGTGCATCATAGTTATGGTGTATCATAGTGTGGGGATAGAGGTATTTTCTGTTTTAGGTGGTAGATGCGCGAGAGAGAAAATAGAAGCAAGACAAGGGGTCAAGAGTGGAGAGGAATGAAGCCAGACGATTGGTCCCATGTGGAGAGGGAAATTTATAGTCTTGATGCCCCGAAAAGCCGATGGCTAGACCTGCGTCTGTGATTTCAATTTTGTGTTTTCCTACACATTTGCCACAACACAAACAGGCCTGATTTCCTGAACAGGCGGTTTGGGGCAGGCCCGATTCCTGCGACTGTTTCGAAATTGTCGCAGGTTCTAGAAAGCGGAGTCGCAGCCAATTTGAGACTGTTTTAGGTCTTTACGCGGGAGTACGTATTGTATGGAAGGGGATTTTTGTGAGGCTGATGCGCGTCAGGAACCAGACATGAGCACCAGTTGACAATCCCCTTTTGCCTTCTGACACTCGCGCTTGTCTCACAACCTAGACCCGGATCCTGACATATTGTCTGATCTTTGTGAGATATTGGGTGACCATTGTGTTCTTGGCGACAGTATCCAACACTGGCCTGGTTCCATTGGCTCTGGCGCACCCTATCTTGACCAGAACAATAGTTGTTTTCAATGCCATTCTGGCTATATCAGCGTCTTTGCCCCAGATCAGTGTTCATTTACCATTAAGCATTCCTCGTCTCGTCAAGTGCGACGGCAAATTAATGGAAATCCCGTCTTATCGACCCAGGAACATTTGCAGGCCACCGCAACAGATCATATTGTGTACATTTCGTGCACTTCGACCCACTTTGACATGGATCAGCCGTAGAGTGCCCTAACCAAATAAGCTGCATGCAGTGGCACCCAATGGATCACATCTGTCAAAGTGTGGGATCAGAGAAGAACAAAAGTCTTCTACGAGAGAATATGTCAGTATCATAAGATGACTCGTTGCGAGCGTTTCTTGAAAACAGAGGTTTTTCAGAGAATATATGTGTGGATGTATATGTTGCATTCATTACATACTGCAAAGGTCGGCGTTTCGAAAGAGAAATACAGGGCGATTTAGAAGTAGTGAGCTCCACCCAGAAATAATTGGATATGCACGTGATCAAACACATAATATATATCACGTGACTGGCCGATTATTTCTGAGTGAAGCTACTACTTTTAACTCGCCCTGTATAACCCGACCCTGTGGATCCCTGGTATTTGCAAGCAATCTCTGGGACAAAGAAATCAAATATCGATTACTGGGTAATGGGTCTAGCCTATGTCCTTGCTGACATGTATTAAATCAAAAACAGACGATCCCATCACACATATCCCTGTAATAACCCGTAGCAATATTACCTTAATATTAGCTCCGTATCGCTGAAACAGGAGTTGGTCGGCTACCAATATCGAAATCGTCGGTTCTCACTCTGGATGTTTCTGTCTATGGCTCCGTTTTCGGAAATCACCATCCCTCGCAAAGTTATCTTATCTTGTCGAAACAAGCGTATTATTTACCCACCTGCTGTTTATTACGTGCTGCTCAGTGCTACAGACCCAATCGACCTAAATTTTCGTTCTATGTAGGTAATAATTATTATTGGTGTCGCTTTTTGCGGTGGGGGTGGCTGGTGTCGGTAGACACCCCCAGTTGCCGTTTCCTTGCAGGATCCATTTTGTGGTTGTCAGAAGTGACATCATGCTCTGTTTCTGGCGCATTAGTCAACTCCCTTTCCTGGTCTTTGATCACCTTTTTCCAGTCTCTATATCTACGTACATATAACTCCATATGCCAATTCTTCCAAACCAGTTTACCATACACGCTGTTTTTCAGCTGGTCTCTGTTATCATTCAACAACTTGGCGATCCGATCCTTATAAACATTGAGTTTAAGTGTGAAAACCCACAATTTGTCCACCACATGCGATGCCGTGGAGTTACATGCAAGCTCCACAATATTCTCCATAAGGCAATTCAAGAATTTTTTACGTTCCATTAACTCCAAGCGATCAACATCAAGACAGCTCTCAACAACATGTGAAAAAACACCATGTTTGCACATGGCTACCAACCGTTCTACAGAAGAGTCCAACAGACCTTGGAATGCTGCATCAAGAAAACGTTGATCGTAGGAGATGAGCTTCTCTAAAAATAGAGATCTTCGTCTCTCGTCTGCTGTAGGCCAATCATCTCGGGTGTTTCCCAGAGTCGATGTAGATAATCTCAGTACGTTCTCCAGAATATCAGGGGTGTTCTTCTCCTCGTCATCTGGTCTTCGGTTGAAGAATTCAAATAATTTATCAACAATTTCACTCCTCATGTAGTTTCCTCTCTCGATAGAACAATCGATTATTGAAGATCCGATCTCCAGATTGTTCACTATGATTTCATTCAGCGAAGGAACCAGAATCTGAAGAATTTCCTTCTGGTCGCTTGGTTTCAACTTCTTGAGAAGAATACGAACAACAAATGCACCAGTGGTTTCTCTCTTTGTCAATTTCAAAATTCTATCTTTCATGTACAATTTGTATATTCTCTCAATATTCCGCAGTCTTTGGGATGAGATTGCTGTTTCCAGGAAATGAGATCCAATGGCATCCGACAACAGATATTCAACAAAAGCTTCTTCCTGTGAATTCTTAGGTTGATCGCTCTTGCAAAACGTGAGAGTCCAAAATTTCCTCTCCTTATCGACCAATCCTTCCAGCTGAATTAACAACTGCAACACAGGCGATGCAACATTATTTATGGCCAATTCTCTCAACCCTTTTGTATCCTGGTCTTGCTGAAGAATCCTCAAAACATCTGACAATTCATCCTTGAAATTCGACGGAACAGTATAGGATTTCTCATAGTCCTCATTATCTCGAATATCAATCATCTTTCTGGCAATCTTCGATTTCTTGGATCTTAAAATCGAATTGGACTCTATGGACGAAGGTAATTGTTTTCCTGCCAATATCAGAAGAATCACTCGCAAAACATGGGACCCATATCTATGAACCATCATCTGGCTTATTTTCGGTTTCAATTCGCTTAAGGCAAACAGAAACATGTTCTCCATGGAGCCATATTCTGCCGAATCTTCGTCATCACTTTCTATTTCTTTCTTGTCACCTTGCAAAATTTGTTTCTCTATAAACGAAGCAGATCTGACAAAGTATGTCTCTATTACATGTGACGAGTACTTCTGACTGCACAAAAGAATAAAATGTCCGTTGAATGCATTGAACAGCTGTTTGATCTGTTTTTCTGTGGCTGACAATATAAGACGCTCTACTAGTTTCGAACAGATCTGGTTGGTGACCAACTTCAGCTCCTTACCTCGAGACTCCTCAAAAACACTTTCGATAAACGAACTTCTCTCCTCCGGACTGCTGAAAGCATTCACATTCAACGTCGATTCAGCACTCTTGAAATATTCCAGTTCTGTCGAGTCAATAAGTCCGAAAAATGGTGTTATCTCGTCGCCGTTTCCATTGCCATTGATTCCTGTTTTTTGTGCCCTGAGAACTGGCTCTTCTAATGGAACAAAGTTCTCGTTATTCTCAAGTCTAAATGGTTCATTTTCTTTATTTTTTTTCTCCTTTCCTACTCTTCTTCCTCTCTGTTTCCCCATTTTTCCAAACAGTTCTGACCTTAGTACTTAATACATTGGATTTTCTCTCCTTCTGTCTTCCAAAGCTTTTATCAATGCTATATATTACTGAAAATCTCAAGTGATACAAAAAATTTTATTATGCAGATTCCCAATTGGGACATGTGGATCGACATCCCTACACCATCTCAATGTGATTTCTTTTATATTTCAGAGGGAAATAGAATTGGAGCAAAAGACCACCATTAAGAAGGGTCTAATGGGTTGAAGACAACACACACATAGAAAGACATTCCTGTAAAAGTCTTTTCATTCGAATATGGAGTCAGAAGATGACGAAATTCAGGAAAAGTCAGGAGCATCCCCCAGTCAGAATATAGATTTAAGACGATCAACGGACAAAAATGATAATGAAAATGATAGGCAAGACGCTGGAAAAAGGGCCCCTACCGAGCTGAAAGGAACAAATGGTGGATATTCATGGGAAGACGAATACCGGAGGTCGTGGGATGTGGTTCAGGAGGATGAAAGTGGAAGTATAGAAGCAATAGTTTCTGGATTGGTAGAGTCTCAGAAAAAACGATATCTCAAAAATATCACACCGTTTCAACGAGGTATCATTAGAACGATGGTTTTGGTTCTGGACTTCTCCAATGTTATGAGCGAGAAGGATTTTCGTCCAAACCGGGCTTCGGCCATGATCTCCAATGCTGTGGATTTCGTGAATGAATTCTTTGATCAGAATCCAATTTCACAACTCAGTATCATAGTCATGAGAAATGGACTAGCTCAGCTGGTATCTGAGTTGAGTGGTAATCCACACGACCACATAGAGGCTCTGAAGACTATCAGAAAGCTAGAGCCACAGGGATATCCATCTCTACAAAATGCTCTAGAGATGTCAAGAGGACTTTTGCTACATGTAGCTTCACATTGCACCAGAGAAGTTCTGATTATTTTTGGGGCTTTGTTCACTTCCGATCCAGGAAACATACACAAAACTATACAGGAACTAGTGAAAGAGAAAATTACCGTTCGTGTAATTGGATTGACTGCCCAGGTTGCAATTTGCGAAGAATTGTGTCGTTTAACGAACTTTGGTGATCTCAGAAACTCATATCATGTTGTTCTCTACGAGCAGAATTTTAGAGAACTTTTCATGGATGCTGTGACTCCTTTGGCAGTCACAAAGGTAGAGTCTGAAAAGAGAAATGGATTTACCCTGGTCAAAATGGGGTTTCCATCTAGAATGAGCGATACGCATCCCACGTTTTGTTCCTGCCACTCCAAAATCATATACGGTGGATACATCTGTCCCAATTGCAAGAGCAAAGTCTGTGTTCTTCCTACCGTGTGTCCATGCTGTGACTTAATGTTGATTCTGTCCACGCATCTCGCTAGGTCATACCATCATCTGTTTCCCCTGAGACTGTTCCATGAGGTTCCTGTCAGCGATAAATATCAGTCGACGCACTGCTTTGGATGTCAGGCTGCGTTCCCAAAGGGCGTGAAGCTGAGCGAAAAAACCAGAGCTGAGAACAAGCGGAAAAAGGAGTATCATACTAGCTCCCGTTATAACTGTAGGGAATGTAATCGTGATTTCTGTATTGATTGTGATGTTTTCATACACGAGGTTCTCCAGAATTGCCCAGGGTGCGAAGCCAACAGTAAAAAGAGATGAATTTTATCTGGCTTATACCGCTACATTTTTTATTCAACACATATTATAGAAATCACCGCAGAATCTCGGTTTCTGATAGAATCAACGTTCTTAACTGGTTATTTACTATATAATCAAGCATTAATATAGACGGACAAGAGTCCTAATGGTCTTGTCCTCCTCATTGGACCTCAAATGCTACAGTAGAGTTTGGATGGTTCAGCTATCGAAAGATACCGACAGGGCTTCATAACCCTGGTGAGGTTTCTGCAAAAATAATATATTAAAACAGCAAGCTGTTCTGATACCGTATCGCCCCCTTTGTCTCGAAATAAGCCATTTGAATAAAGAATAGAGCGAATCCGGAGACTAAAGGAGGTCAATATAGAGGTTGTGGATATCATCAAGAGATATTTAGGCTTTTTGGCGTTTTTTTAAGTTGGATAGTTGAAATTCGCATAATTCGGTTAATTGATTGACTGAGAAATTTCCTAATTGAAATTGTATCTCTTGTTTAGCATTTTGTTAGGAATTGTGAGATTTCGGTCTGAGTCTTAGACATAATAATCAAGGTGGATATTAAAATTATATATTTAGTGTCAATAGAACGATCAGAATTGAAGTCACGTCATGTCTGCAACAAAATCGGTTATCAGATCCATAAAGAACGTTGCCAATGGGTACACTAGTGCTCAAATCAAGGTTCGTAATGCCACAAGCAACGATCCAACCGGTCCTACGACTTCGCAGATGGCAGAAATTGCAGACATCACTTACGACAATCAAGAGGTCTGGTCAGTTATACATATGGTTGAAAAAAGACTGAACGACAAGGGTAAAAATTGGAGACATATTGCCAAGGCCTTGACACTCTTGGACTATCTAGTAAGATATGGATCCAATGATATTGCAGTATGGGGACTAGATAACGTGTATATTGTCAAAACTTTGAGAGAGTTTCAGTTCCGTGACATCACAGGAGCAGATCAAGGTGCCATCATCAGAGTCAAGGCCAAAGAATTGACCACTCTCTTGAAAGATGAAGAACGTCTAAGGCAGGAAAGAGAATTGGCTAGCCAGAGACTCAAGGATAGGCGTTCTCGCCCTAGACGCGATGATTCTCCCCCAGATCCTGAAGAATATGATGAAGCGCTCCAGAAAGCATTGGAAGAAAGCAGACTGACTGCGGAAGACGAGGAGAAAAGAAGAAGAAATCAGAGTGATGATAGTTTGGAGAAGGCAATACAATTGAGTTTGGAGGAAGACGAACTTAGAAAGCGTAACAATAATCTCCTTGATCTTGATGATAATGACACTGCTCAGCCTCCACAAGTCTTTGGATACTATCCTCAAGGCCAAAACCAAGGTCAGATCATTGGTTATGACATGTTTGGTAACCCAGTTTATGCCAATCAGGCCATGAATACAGGCTATCTCCAAAATGCTTATCAAGATGCGGCACAGCAGCAGGCCTATCAGCAGCAATTGGCCTTGCAACAACAGCAGCAACAGCAGCAACAACAACAACAACAACAGTTGTACATGCAGCAAATGGCTGCACAGCAACAGGCAGCCTTACAAGAACAGCAGTTGTACCAACAGCAGCTGGCCGCACAACAACAAGCGACCCTATTACAGCAACAGCAACAGCAACAAGCAGCCCTATTACAGCAGCAGGCCGCACAACAACAGCAATTACTTTCTACAAAGACAGGCTCCAACAACCCCTTTGCTTTTGGACAACCTGCCCAGACTGGTCCGAACTCCAATGGTAAACCATCTCTCTCTCAGCAGGCAGAACAAAAGCCATTGACCCAGACGCCAACCGGAATCCAGAAAATGAACGAACAATATTCTCAATTGAATACTTTATTGGCCACTGGCACAGGTATAGACACTTTTGGTAATATCGGAGAGTCTAGAATTCCAGCTCAACACACTAAGACTGGAACATTTGTTAACTCCTACGGTACTGGTTATAAACAAGAAACAGGATCGGCCAACCCATTCTTTGACACTCAGTATACAGGAATCCCATCAACTGCTATTACACCTGCCTACACTGGTTATGGTTTTGGTAATCAACCCCGCAACAACACCCAGAATGGTAATAAGAATTCTCAACAGGGTGCTAGTTTGATAGATCTTTAGAAAGTTAGTTAGGTATTTCCTCAAAGCCAAAACGTTAGTCAACTTCTTAAATTACACGCTTCTTTTCATCTCTTTTAACTTACGTTTTTGAATGCTATTACTCACACCTACTGTAAGCAATTGAATTATTCATTATTCATATGCTCGTCAATTAGGATGCTTTTGTATTATTTAATTTTTTATATGTTTCATTATGTTACACCTCACTTTAAAAGTATGGTATCATTAAATTGACAGCGAAGTTATACCTGTCTGTAAAACCTGATAAAGGACACTACTTAAAAAGAAACCTCCTACAAGATTCCTTTGCGATGAAATTACAAAGAATGATGTACATCCACCTATGATTTCTAACTTTCTAACGTTGTGTCATGAACCGTGGATTGCTGAGCAACGCCTCCTGCTACAGAACCTTGTTCATAAAGCTTCAACAGATCCTTCAGTCTGTTCTTCTCAATTTTTTCGGTTTCCAGTTCTTGTTCAAATCTATCATTTATCTTTCCCACCAGTTTTTTGAACTCCAGTCTTAAAATTGGAGCACTGATGTTATTTCTAGTAGGTGAAGTCATCGATAAACCCGAGTCATTAAATGCAGATGTAGGAGGTGTTGAGGGACTTTGGTTGGATAAATAGCTCACATTTCCTATTGATACCGGACGTTCAAGATCACCAAGATGATCAACCTTCAAGAGGTTGAGCTCTTTTGTTTGTTCTAAACATTCCTTTTGCTTGTTCGATAGCTTTGCCTGCAGTTCGCTAGATTGCATTTCTATTTTTAAAAGTTGTGTGGTCTGCCTCGATAGCTCCTTGTTTGAATTACTCAACAACTCTTGAGATCGACTCAATTTGAGTCTCAGTTGATTCAGAGATTTGTTATATTGGGATCTTTCATCTTCGTATTGTCTCGTGAGGTAGTTGTGTGCAAATTGTAGGTCATTCAATGCAGTCTTGAGCTCGTCGACAGATTTTGTACTTTCTGTGTTGGATTTATTGTCTAGTGAGCGATCTGTGGATTTTTTGGAATTCTCGGAGGCTGGAGATGTTATATTATTGGTCTCAGAAATCGGAGATGGCGATGATGATTTAACTCCTTCCACCAAAGAGCCTATACATTTAGAACACCAATCCACTCTCCCATCAAAAGACTTCATAGCATTTATATCTGGTTTAGGAAGTCCAATATGGTTTTGAATTGAGAGGGACATCACCGTTGAAACTAGATCCTCTAAAGCTCTCTCTATATTGGAAGACAAAGGAACCGAAGGCTTCGTTATGGAAGGCAGATTGTTCTGGAAACTAACAACATCGTTGATATAACCCAGCTGGGAGGATATTATATAATGGTTGTTAAGCCTAGTCTCCAGTTGAGTGATCTTATCATCGGTATCTGCTAGAAGATTAACAAGACGAGCATCCAGTCGTGTCTTCAACTCTTGGAAAATATTATCCTTTTTATCCTTCAACTCATTGATTTGTTCTTTAATTTCGTCAACCTCCAAAGCCACGAGCAACACTTTATCCTCAAGACGTGTACTTGTATGGAAATCCGCTATTGTCTTCTCAATTAGAAGGTTTAAAGTGATCGCGTCCAGATTTTCGAACTTATTACTGAACTGAAACAGTGAATCACCAGACTTGTCAATCAGAACTTTCAGTCTTCTATTCAAAAGCAAAGGCGTAATCTGCCTCATATTGTTTTCTAAATCTCTCTGTTGTGCTCCAACCAAGTTGTTATTGTACTCATCCCGTAATTGCTGAGCGAGGATAGTAGAGTCAGCATAATTGTAATTATCGTCGCGTTGACAGCTCGTGCTAGTCGCTAGCAAGTTGAGAGCTACAGAAGTCATCTCTACAGTTGTTCACACAATATTTCTGAAACAACTGAACCGTCTAAGACTGTATCTCAACCGTTAAAATATACGAAATTACATATTCTTCAAAACAAATACATTTTGATCTGAGGAATAGATCCAAATTCCAAACAATTATGTGGTGTATGGAATTGTATTACGTAATATATGACATAATAAAGACGAAACCGATTTGGTCTCTAGAAAGAAGGAAGAAACATTACTAAATGAGCTCGATCATAACTGTTCCATTCCCGGGAAGTTCCAGGTCTGACAACTTATACAATCACAGGGCTCAGTTCATATTCGTACAAACATTTGACCTTCAATTATCGAAAAAAATAAATACTCCAATGCTGCATAAGTAATGACCAGCTTCAAATAGTGAATTAAGTAACCGCAAATTGACTATGTAGTTTATATATGAGATAATACGGAATCATATCAATCGATCTATTGTAGCAGTTTTTGGTACTTTGTGCATACGGCATCAATTTCTTTTAAAATCTCGTATTTTCTTTCTTCGGTAATCCAGGAACCATTGACACCGTTCTTTGCAATCTTATTCCATGTGTCGATGTCAAGACCAAAGCTAGATTGGACCTGTCTGTAATTCTCGAGAATGTAACCCCCAAAGTATGCTGGATCATCTGAATTGATGGAGAAGGGAACTCCGGCCTCGAGCCACTCTTTAACTGGAAGCTGAGAAACATGTTCTACGACTTGCAACTTCACATTGGACAAAGGACACAAAGAGAGAAGTGTTTGTTGGTCGGCTAGTCTCTTCATAACTAACGGATCTTTGATTGAGTTTACACCATGGTCAATTCTAGTGACCTTGAGTAAATCCAGTGAGTTAGAGATGTATTCTGGGCCTCCCTCTTCACCTGCATGAGCAGTCAATCCAACCTCTGGATGAGCCTTTCTAACTTGAGAATAGCATTCTTCAAACAGTTCTGGAGGGAATGGCTTTTCAGAAGAGTCGAGACCAAGACCATGAATCCATCCCTGCTCGTAGTATGGCTTTGCAGACTCAATTGTTTCAAGACCATTTTCGGAAGGAAGATGTCTTAAAAGGCACATGATCAGTTTGGTGGAGATTCCTAATTCCTGTTCTGCTTTGTCTGCTGCTCTTTTGAGGCCCTTGACCACTACGTCGATTGGTACGCCTCTCTCAACGTGACCCTGTGGATCGAAGAAAGTTTCTGCATGATGTAGGCCGTCGTTTTTGGCCTTAAGGAAATAGGCCCAAGCCAATTCGTAGAAGTCTTGTTCTGAAATGAGCACACTCATACCGATGTAGTAGAACTTAAGGAAATCATCCAAATTAGAAAATGCCTTGTATCTCTGTTCGAGGGCCTCCACAGATTGTGGGAAATCGTCTGGAAGAGTGACTTGGTTTCTCTTTGCTAGAGGAAACAAGAGATCAGGGCCTAAAGTACCTTCCAGATGAACATGGTGCTCACATTTTGGCAGTTCCTTCAAGAAACAATCCATGTGTTGCGAGATTTCGTATTCGATAGTCATTGTTTTGTGAGTTTTGCAATACCTTCTTTCCACTAAGCAGTTGCTTTTGGTACACTTTCAAGTCCATTATATTTGGTCACAACTCCAGATCTAGCCAAGATACGAAAACCGTTTTATAGGACTTTTTTACAGCAAAAAAATATTTTTGAGGATCTTCTTATAACAATAAAATGATAACAAACAACAATAGATTAACAATAGATTATATTTCTTTTTCCAATTTCTTCAGATTCTTAGGTGAACCTATGATGGAATTTTCTTCTTGAAAGTTCATGGCAATACAAGTTCAAGGCGATGGGCTATGAAGAAATCAGGAAACCAAAAGAGATGCCACCCTCAAAAGGTGCAATTGATGATCATCTCATAATAGAAATTGAGTTGCTCCAATTATAAATCAACCATCATCTTAATCTTAATTATCATGATTGGACTAATTGGATCTTGGAACCAATCCATTTGCTTCCGAAGTTCTCGCCACACATCCATATGCCAACTCCAGCATATATTTTGATCCGGACTTGCCAAAATGGGAAATTCAAGATCTTCAAGCCATAAATCGCAAGGGGTGCTATGTACCAAAAAACTTGACACCTTCATATAACCAATAGTTGAATTACCAGACAAAACGAACTTTCAGACCAGAGAAATGTAAACCTTGATACAGTCTTGCTAACCAGTAATTCAAAGTATTTCATTTCTTCTGCAGGAGCTGTGCAAATTAATTCTATGGCTACGCAACCGTCTAAACCCATATTTTATCTATTTTTTAATTTCTCAAGAGCATACCTTAACCTCCCTACCAAAAACCAGAATCTAAATGAAATTCTAGTCTACTCAGAAGGGCCGCTCAATAATCAATAATACCATCATTAGCAAAACACATCCATAGGATATTTGAAATATTTAAAAAAAACCAAAACTTAAAACTGTTGCCTGCCTCTTTTGTAGTACTCAGCAGCCATTAATGCTCCTCCAATTTGATTAGTAAAGTAAAAAAAAGATCCCAACAAAGGAATGCTCTCAAACATGTTAGCAATAACACCAAAAGCAAAATATTCCCCCTCTCTCTCCTTTACCAGATACCGTACCTGTCGTTTCCTCAGCCTGGCGAGCTTATAAAATCGGCTCTCAAATGAGGAACCCTTGGCAACTGCTCCATTGTATCCCAGGGCAATTGGCCCCAGAATGGGGATGAGACTAAGAACAACAGGACGAAGAAAACGATAAGCACTGAAAGGGAGAGTTACAGGAGTCCATAGAAAATTTTCCCATAAGCTATCCCCAAAAGAGGGTCCAACCACTCTTTTCAATCTTCCTGGAATGACAACCCTTTCCAACCCCTCTCGACATAAAACCAAGTCAAAAAGGCCATCCATTGGCTTTGGAATCAGGTAATTATCCAATATGAGGCTGGTAAAGTAATTGGATTCCTGAGCGGTGATACCCCCTCCAACTAGCACTCCCAAAGGCCCCCAGAAACAAACCGCCACTGACACATTAAATGCCAACAGAGTCGAATAGACAGTCAGAAATACAATGATATGAACCACCAAAATGGGAGGAATCAACCGCAAATACAAGGGCCACAAAACTGGATTGTGGAACAAATATCTAATTCCTCTAATAGGATAAAGAAATGGGTCTGATTGAGCTACCCCGTTGACGATCGTGAGAGGTCTGGTTATTTCCTGGACCAGACGACCAATAATGGCTTCTGTTAACTGCGACATAGCTGGTTTGCAATCAATTACAAGGGTTTACAGAAAAATAACAATATGGGATACGGCGGCAGTCTAATATTTGTAGAATTATACAAGGAGAAAACAATTTTATAGAAAACCGCGACAGACTTTTTGTCGCAGCACCTCTGCACAGCAATTTGAATCAGTTGAAATAGATGTGTTATTATAATATTATGTATTAAATCTAGTCAAACAAACCAAAGCCCATGTCATCATCTTCTTCTTCCTCTTCTTCAGCCTCTTCTTCAGCAGCCTCTTCAGCAGCAGCACCAGATGAACCGGAGGCAGCAACACCTGCTGCAGCTGGACCACCAGTTGGGACGTTAGCCAACTTCTCGGTACCCTCAGCAATCAATTCCTCGACGGATTTACCATCCAATTCGGAGATGAGCTTCTCGAGCTTTTCGGATTCAACTTCAACACCGACAGACTCCAACACCTTGGTCACGTCAGCGGCGGAAGGAGAAGCGTTACCAGCTTGAGCAAGTAGTAAGTATGCAGCTAAGTATTTCACTGAGGGATGTTAGTAAAAGATGTATAATTATTTCAGAACAGTGGACTTAAAGATCTGGATTTTGTGCAGAATGTTGCAACATCATGTTGTACGCAACGTTGATGGTATGAGTCTTTTGAGAATTTGCGGTGAAAGAAAACCAAATGACAGTTTTTTTCTCTTGTTTCGTTGGTTTCTGTTGTACTCAGCTCCAATGTATAATGGAACCGACGACTTTCTTGCTGTTTTCCTATTTCATTCTAAACATTCCAGATCTGTTATGGCCCTATTTTTGAGTTTCAACATACTTGTATTCTGCTATTGTTTCTAGTGTTCACACGTTGACTGGTTAACTGACGTCTGATATCCCTATATGTCTTTTATTAATACCCTTTATCCTCTAAAAGTCTCAATTCTCCCCATGCCAATGCCTGACGAGTTTTCCACCACACACCTCGCACTGGCACGAAGGAGCCTGACGATTTCGGAATGGATCCACGACTTGAAAGACAGTCACAGAGGAGAAGAAACTTCCAATTTGAGAAATTATGGTGCGAGGTGGATCTTTGTTCGTCGATTTCTTCCAGGAGAATTTGAAAAGTTGGCACGGACCTCCCGAAGGGCTCAGGGGAGTCGCGAAGGATTTTGGCGGGCAAAACAGAAGTCGACAGACCGTCTATGGAAAAATCGCACGGGAAGATAAAAAATCGCCCGGTAAGTTTCAGCGGGACCAACCGGCCAGCACGAAAATTTTTAGACATCGAAAATTGAAACGTAGTGTGAAAAATAGATGGGAAAATTGAGTTTATTAGAGTTTTCTTACTTATATATATGAATGTACATTTAGAGGTTGAGTTCAGGGAGATTATATAGTATCAACTCTAGAGTATACACAAGATGTCTGAAAGTAAGTGATATATAAGTTGGAAACACGGCACAGAGCAAAAACAGAGGACATCAGGAGTCATATGAAGCACAAATTGCGGACTGAAAAATGTAGCATCCAGCCAGATAGCAATACAGAAAGTGAAATGGATCCTAGAACAGAATGAGCAGAATGAAAGAATAGAAAAAGACAGCAAGAAATGCACAAATCACATTCCACAAATGGAGAATTCAGGAAATATGAAGAACTGATCGATGTCTGGATCTTGCTCTCGTGTCTGGCATGTAGAAACATACACTAACATCCATTACCCTATTATAGCTGAACAAAGGAAGAAGAGAACCTTCAAGACATTCTCCTTCAAGGGTGTCGATCTCGCAGACTTGTTGGAATTGCCAACCGAAGACTTTGCTAAGCTTTGTCATGCCAGAGTCAGAAGAAGATTCTCCAGAGGATTGGGATCCAAGCCAATGGGATTGATCAAGAAACTCAGAGCCGCTAGATTGGCTGCAGGAGAGAATGAAAAGCCAGCTATTGTCAAGACCCATCTCAGAAACATGGTTATCGTTCCAGAAATGATTGGTTCCGTTATTGGTGTCTACAACGGTAAAGTTTTCAACACCACCGAAATAAAGCCAGAGATGGTAGGCCACTACTTGGGTGAGTTCTCCATCACCTACAACCCAGTTCAGCACGGTAAGAGCTCTTCTGGTTCAAAATTGAAGTTGTACTAAGTGTGTTATCTCATCTGCTGTTACTGTTTCTATATAACTCAGTTTAATCATTTGCAGTTTTGGTTATTATTTTGAAGTAAAATCAAATAAATCCGTTTTAATATCAACAAACTCTCTACCTAAATTAGACAAGACAAATAAAGATGTATAGGTCTACTTTAATAGACCTAACTGCCGTAGGTCCTCATTAGTTTCGTCAGAAGTACAACTTTTGAGATCATTCAACGAGCTCGGTATGCTTTCACTGAATCTCTGAATACCTCTAATAGTACTCAACTCCCCGTATAATGCGTTTCTTTTGACAACCAACTGGTTGATCGACTGTTGGGAGTTCACATTCTTAGCAGTAATGCCACTGTTGTACTGATAATAGTCAGGAAGGTTCAACGTCAAATTATCCATGGCTCTGCGTTCTTTGTTTATTTCATACCAATTAGATGTTATGTTCATTATCTCATTGCTCTTAAGATCCTGGCAAACCTTGAGAAACTGTTGGTGAATGGCCGCTCTAGTAGCTCGCGTCTGTATATCCAGACACTTCAGCTTGTACTTCTGCAAGTTTATATATCTTGTAATCTTCGCCTGGAAGTTTTCTTCGATCAAGTTTTGATAATTGATGAAATCAGGGTGTTTGTTGGTGTTGCAGAGTTCTAGCTCAAACAACAATTTGTTCAACTGTGTTTCATAAAGCTTATCTTTAAGAGCGGCAAAATCGACTTCGATCGATTTCAGGTCTTCTAGAGCCTCTACACGCACCTTTTCCTTTGCTTCTTCCAGCTGCTCTTTCTTAATTTCTTCCTCGTCTTTCTGATGTTCTTCTATCTCCTCGTTATCTTCGTTATCCTCTTCCTCCTCGACCTCTTCGTCTGACTCATCTCCAGCCTGGATTGCCTCATCATCGTCGGTTCCTGATTCTTTTTTCAATCGTTTTGCCCCAGATTCTTCCTCTCCTGACTTTGAAAGCTCACCCATTTCCTGACTGTCTCGTTTTCTCTGTTCGGTATCGTCAGCTAGCTTGTGAAGATCGCTTTCCTCCATTCCCTCCATTCTGTCTGTTTCAACTTCCGATGAGTTTATCTCACTCAGTTCACTTGAAGAAAATTTCCTTGTTTTCAACCTCGATGATGAAGACAAACCTACTAAAGACGAATATAATCCTGTAATCTTGTCTGGACCGGTCATTTACTTGTTTCCTGTTGTCTACCTATGTGTTGGTCAGATTCTCTCCACGTCCAAATGACCAAGTTATCAAAGAACCGGGCAGTTTTGATGAACAACTATTTTGTATTTATTAGATTTCTTGAATTGTCTTATTATGGAATTAGACCTCCTGTTAATGGTTTATTGCAACACGAACTCATCTTTATCATATACTATAGATGATAAAATAAAGATTACCGCAATTTTTTAGAAACCGGGAACGGAAATAACGGAAATGAAATTACCGGAAACATGTTGGAAATAATTGAACGAAATACCGGAATCCTTTAATCTTATCGAAATGTTGAGAAACAACACTGTCAATGTCATCAAGTAGTAGAGAGATTAGGACAGAGCCATCGCTGATACTTATGTATCTCACCATAATAAACAAAACCCTAATCTCAAAATCATTTTTTTCTATTCCTCTAAATTCAATACAATTCGTTTAAAGAAAACATTATCTTTTTGGTATTAACAAGATTCCAGAAATATGTTTCTCAGAAATGAACCCCAAAACAATGACATTACTGCTGTTGGATATCAATAACCATTATTTGACCTATGATTTCAATATACATTACTTATCGGTCCAGAAAACGCTTTACTTTCACTAAATCTCCTAATTATATCATATGATCAAACTCACATGATAAAAACTTAAGTAGTGTACCAATCACTAAGTTTTTTATCGCAGCTGAAAATTTTAGGAGAAATCAATAGATTCTATAGATGATGTAGGATAAAGCACCTTTATAGGATGAATTCTTTTTATTGACGACTAAAATACCTGGGAAAATCCACATAAACAGCAAATATTAATAGAATAATCTTAGAGATTTACCAGTGGTTTGAAATAATGTCGAAAAACAAGAAATCAGATAAAAGTTCCAGCGAATCTGGATCCCTATTTGGGCTTAAGAATGGATCTGCAGACACTGTGGGTCTGGGTTCATTGTTTGGCAAACCCAGCAGGATTAATAACCGTGAACTAGTAGAAAAGAAACAGAGAACGGTTTTTGTTATTCCAGAGGGTTCTTCCAGCGATAACAAAGAGAAAGAGGAGGAGGAAGAAGAAGAAGAAGACGAGGAAGAGAGCTCTGATGAAGAGGAACAAGAGGTACAACCTCCAAAGAAGATCAGAAAAATCAGCAAGGATAATCAGGATGAAAACTATGATCTAGAGGCCAGACATATGAATAAATTATTGAAAGAGAGCGAGAAGGAGTCTGATTCGTCTGATTCGTCTGATTCTGAGGATCAGGAGTCAGCTGAGAAAGAACCCTCCGTGAACCAAGCGGCCAAAGTGATTGATCTAAAGGAGAATGAACTCGAAAAGGCAGAGAGAACTATTTTTGTAGGAAATATTCCATCGAGTGTGATATCTTCCAAGAAAAATACTAAAGAGATAAAGAAACTGTTTAAACAGTTTGGTCCATTGGAATCGATCCGGTTCAGATCTTTCACCACAGAGGGAACAACACAGCGTAAAGCGGCATACATTTCAAAGTCCATTAAAGAAGATGACACGACAAACTGTTATATTGTGTTCAAGAATAAGGCAGATTCCTCCAAAGCAGTTTCATTGAACGGTACCACTTTCTTAAATAACCATATTCGAGTGGATCACTTATCACACCCATTGAAACAAGACAACAAATTGTCGGTTTTTATCGGAAATCTTGACTTTGAAGAGAAAGAGGAATCATTGTGGAGATTTTTCAACGAAACTTGTGCTGTGAACAAAGATGATATCAATATTGTCGCAAATGTCAGAATCGTGAGAGATTCGAAGACTAATTTCGGAAAAGGATTCGCCATTGTCCAATTTACAGATGTCAATTTTGTAGAGAAGGCGTTGTTGCAAAACAAGAAGGAGCTCACAACGTCGAAAAAACCAAGACAACTAAGAATTACTAGATGCAAAAACACTGATTTTAAGAACAGAAATTCTCAATCAAGATCTGGAGTGAAATTAACTGATAAGCAAAAGACTATAATTGGAAGAGGAAAGAAGCTTCTGAATAAGAATGACAGAAATAAAATAGGGAAGATTATTCTCGAAGGTGAAAGAGCCAGAAAGGGTGAGCGTGTCAAGGGTATCAAGAATGGTATCGGTGCTCGTGGTAATAGCAAGAAGAAGCCAAGAAACACAGATAGCAGAGCCTACATAAGAAGCCAGGAATTCAAAAGAAAACAGGCCGAAGGAAAATGATAGCATATGTAGAACTTTTTCTCATGAAATGTATTGATATTTGTAATCTATCAACACTGGGTAATTTATACAAGTTTCATTAATAATCGTGATTGTCAGAAAGTTTGTCAGAAAGCTTCCGAGGATGAACAAATATCTTTGCCATCGCCTTATAATCCTGATTGTTGTCATCTAGATTGAGGAGTGGTGCATCATCCCATGATAGTGCCTTAATAGTCCGTTTCGACTGTTCACCGTAATTCTTCTGTAGGTCAATAAAGTTCGTTGACAGTTTATTCTTCTGTAACACTGACTTGATTTTCGATTTGACCGAATCCGATTTAGATGAGTTATAGTACAGGACCTTTACAACATCAGACCATCCCTTTTGATTCTGAATGTCCTCGTTATTGGTTTCTAAAAATGTATTCAGCAATCCGTCATATAGTTGCTGGCGGTATCTTTGGGGAATGTCAACCTTGCGTCTCAGATACTGAAGTATGGATATCGCACAGTATAAATGTCCTTGATTGGAGGCCTCTGTAACTATAGATTTGACATGCCCAACCTTGAGTGCTCTGGTAGCTACCATTCCTTCTGCAATCATTACCATGACATCGAGCTGATGATAAATGGAGTATATCATCAGATAATCTCTCAAAGTTAATTCTTTATCAAATGAATCAGGATGCTTCTGCATCAAGGAAATAGCATCCTCTGAAGTGGGAAGAAACGTAACAGAACGGCTCATGACACTCCATAACGGTCCATTGAGAGGGAGTTTCATCTCAATCATGGAGGTGAAAAAGCTCTTAGTCATGTTTTGTGGGACTATCTTGTATATGAATAGCCAGGTGGCAAGAGTTGGTTCGAGATCAAGTTCAATCAACTTGTCTATGCATCTTTCCAAAAGACGATACTTGAATTTTGATTTGGTAAATCCACAAGAGTTCAACAGGATATTGATACATCTGATATTCGGCTCTACACCTACAGATGGGCCTATTTCAAAGATCAGCCTATCCATTTTGGAAGTTTTGTTATCAATACGATAATATTGAATTATCGATGTCATTGATTCTTGATTGAGATATTTCAGGTTTGTCTGACTCAAAATAACGTTGTTGAGAGCTGCAGCAACAGACGATTTCAGCGGACCTTGTGGATTTTTTGATGTCAATTCCAAAAGATATTTGGTGTATTCTTCCCTGTTTGAAATGGCAGGAGCAGCAACAAACTGCCTCATTGGCTCATTGATCAGAGAACTGTTAGGTCTGGAGAGTCTCTGCAATGACACATCCAGAAAATCACTGTTCTTAAAGTTGCAAAACTGGTTCTTTATCTTCGAATATTCGAGAAATTTATCTATTGACTTCTGAAGTCCCTGTGCCTTATTTATCGGACTGTTGATTGAATTTTTAGCCTGCCACAGCTTATCAAGCACAACATCATCTGTTTTTTGGGTGTAATACCTAAACGAAAAGCCTAGTCTCACCAGACCTCTGATACGGAAAGCTCCACCTATTAGAAGCATTGAAATCCGCTATGAATATGTGTTTGTGAATCCGGTCTAAGTTGTATGCATAAATATCTAAAAGGAAACAACTTTATCTTAAACATCACCTCTATAGCTTGATGTTATAATCTGAAAAACTGACGATCGGAGATCATGTGATATTATTCGCATGATATATTTACCCGACCGCAAAGCGCCACACACCGCCACAGTGGCGCAAAAGATAAATGTGATGTCTTGCGTTCGGGGGTGGGGGGCAAGATAGGGGATTTACTGTAATGGTTATTTGAGAGGACTTAGTTGATATTAAAGCAATTTAAAAGATCAAAAGATCAAAAGACCAGCCAAAGATCAACGACGACTGTCGAAGTTGAAATAGAGACAACAGAAGACGAAAAAATGGGATCAAATTCATCGAAATTGACAGGGGCAGAGCCAAAATTTACGCCTTCAAGAGGCTTTACCGAGGGTAGCTCATCGGCCGATGACGACGAGCTAGTTTTGAAGCTGCAGAATATGCTTGTTGCTAGAAATGAAAATAGCAGAGAAACCAGTGAGACTGATGATGGATCTAATCCTATCAGTGTATCAAACTTGGATAAGTGGCAGAACAGCCTTTTATCAGATCCTAAGAACTTATTAGCTTTGAACTGTTTTACCGGTAATGACATCACCAAGATCATCGCTAACACTTCAAAGATCAACACAAACAATGTGGATCTGTTCAATGTGAATATAAAGTTTGAAGGAGGCCCAATCACCAACCAGAAGTCGTCAGGTAGATGCTGGCTATTTGCCTCTACCAATGTTTTTAAAGAGTTCATCAAATCTAAGTTCCACTTAGAGTCATTTGAATTCTCTCAAAACTATCTTTTCTTCTACGATAAGCTAGAGAAGTGTAACTGGTTTTTGAACAGAATTCTTGACTCATATGATGAGGACATCGATTCTAGACTTGTTCAGTTCTTAATGGGCCTGCCAGAAAACGACGGTGGCCAATGGGATATGGTTGTTAACATTGTTAACACATATGGTTTGGTCCCAAAGACCATTTACCCAGACTCTGCTTCGTCTATTTCTTCATCCAAGTTGAACTATCTTGTTAATGACAAACTCAGAGAGTTTGCTTTAATCTTGAGAAAGCTAAAGGCCGGCGAAAAGACCGCTCAGATCACGGAGGTGAAGGAATCCATGCTTAGGGAGATTTATGACATTCTAGCTCTTACTCTTGGTGTGCCTCCAAAGCCAGATGCCCCAATCACATGGGAATACAAGGACAAGTTTGGAAACTTCCACAGTATCGAGACCTCTCCTCTCGGATTCTATGAGGATCTGTTGGCATTCGATGCCAGCTCATACTTCTCTTTGATCCACGATCCAAGAAACACCGAAGGTCTATACACTGTTGATCAATTGGGTAACATTGAAGGAGGAAAGCCTGTTGAATATGTCAACACATCCATTGACAATCTTAAACAGTCTGCCATTTCGATGTTGAAGGCTAATCACCCTGTTTTCTTTGGATCTGATGTTGGTAAATTCGAGGATACCACTATTGGGTTGTTGGATGTCGAGTCTTGGGATTACAAGCTGGGATTTGGAACTGATATCAACTTGACCAAGAAACAGAGATTATTGACTGGTTCATCTCAGATGACTCATGCGATGGTGTTGACCGGAGTTCACGTCGTTGACGGAAAGCCTCAAAGATGGAAGGTTGAAAACTCTTGGGGTGAATACGGAGACCACAAAGGATATTTTGTCATGAGTGACAAGTGGTTTGATGAGTTTGTTTTACAGGTTGTAACTTCTGAGAAGTATGCACTTCCAAAGCTAACTGAATTATGGAAGAGCAAGGATTACAAGGTCCTTCCATACTACGATCCTATGGGAAGTCTTGCTTAGAGGTAGCCTGCTATTTTTTTCTTCATTAGATATAAATATCGTGTTTTCAGGTTATAGGTACTAAATGTTATTGGTAGTCATATATATTTTTTGGTGTTCACTGACTGATAAGATAAGAATTTCGAGAGATGAAAATATTTTTATAGACATTGGGCTAATATATCATAGATTGAATCTATAAAGACTATTAAGGGTGGTAATTTTCAAAACTAGAGAAGATAGTCGAGAGATAATATGATTCGAAGAGTTCTGAAAAGTTGTTAATCGAAAAAGGCAGAAAAATAAATAGGATACAATAAAAATGTCGATCTTACGACTGTTTGATACCAGTATGAAAAAAGCCTTCCCACTTCAAAGGTTTCCAAAACATATCAGTTTGGCTCTATCAGGAGGAGTGGATTCAATGGTTTTGTTGGATCTGTTAATTAACTGGCGACAGAGAACAAGAATATGTTGCGAAATTCATGCAATCACTGTGGATCATGGGATTCGTCAGGAAAGTTCACAGGAAGCATTTGAAATACATCAATTATTGAAGGAGATGCCGATATTTCATTATATTATTCCAATAAAAGAGAAGATAAGTCGCGAAAAGATGGAAAAGGAGGCAAGATTGTTACGATATAAAGCTCTTTCAGATAAAATGGGCCAGATACCGTCAGAACACCTGTTCGTGGCACATCATCTGGATGACCAAATCGAGACTTTTCTCATGAGGTTACATTCGAACTCGACTCTCTTTGGACTTCGAGGAATGAACAAAGTTTCAAGGTTTCCATTAGAGGAACCTACGGATAAGAGGGTTGTTCGTCCGTTGTTGGAAATCAACAAAAATGAACTCTACTCTTATGCCCTGAAGAGAAACTTAATTTGGTTTGAGGATTACACCAATCTTCAGCCATTCACCATACGAAATGCCTATCGAAAAATGTTGAGGTCACAAGAAGAGCTTCCAGAACTATTACGGAGAGACAAACTACGAGATTCACTAGCTAAACTGGAGTCGTTTAATAAGACCGTGTCTAAGATCACTGAAAAACTCAGAACAAGAATCAAGGTTCGATTCGACCCCCATAGTCTCAAACTCAAGATTTCTTTTGATCACAGTATCTTTGACGATTTCAACTATCTTGTGATCGACCGTCTGCTGTTTATGCTGATTCACCAAGCCTCTCCCATCGACGCTTATCATCATCGATTCTCTGTAATAAACTCTAAGCACTCGCACATAATACAGAAACAGAAACAGAATTCGCTAGCAGAGTCGATTCATAATGGAACTGTTGAATGCAAGTTCACAAAATTGAACTGTCTGTTCTATGTTTCCACTATTCAAAAGTCTACCAGAAAGACTACGCATATTCTCATCACGAGAGCCCGAGATCCCTCTCATGTTAACAAGGACAGATCAATACGATTGAGTACAACAGACCAATGGACTGAGTGGATTCTATTCGACAACCGCATCTATATTCGTTTTCTTGTTAGAGATCAGAAGTATCTGGGAAATTACCGTTTGGTTGTTTATGATAGCTCTTCTAAAATACAGAAAAAAGACTGGTCTGACTGGAAAGATTTCACAAGTTCGCTTGATGGATTGCCTGTGATGCTTAAGAATAACCGGTTCTTCTGTGTTCCTACAATCAATGCATTTAATCCTGAAGAGAGTGTTGATCAGTCTCGATTTTTGGTAGAAACTCGACCAAAAACAGCATTTGAAGTCTGAATTTTCGGAATAACCATTCATTATTGAATAGTTACGTATTTTACTTGCACATTGTGCTACCAGACACTGTTTAATTTATCTTTAATCTATTAATATCTTTTAGACTTCTAGCTACCAAAATCTGCCATTCTCATCGCTATATCTTAAAATTATCCAAATCGCGTATATGGTAATCAGATAAAAGAGAAATCTCAAATTTATCGTCGTATTTATCCTTTAGAAGACCCTACAAGAGCCTTTATTGTGAATACCAGACCAGGAACAACAAACAGTATATCCTGGCGGAAATACGAAAAAACAAACTGCAAAATTGAGTCAGAAATGGCGATTTCTTCTGGATCAACAACTCCTCAAAGTCAATACGAGTTATTGCTTCGACCAAATTCTACTAGATTGGGTACACAGACACTAAGCTACTTAGTGATAGAAGCCAGTGGCTACAATGATAGTGAAAATATACCACCATATGTGTATTGCAAGGAAAAGCAAGCTCTGATCGAGGTTGCTAGATTGTTTTCTGCCGTCCATGGATACAAATTGGTGATAGCCAGAAACGATAGAAAACGATGCATTATGCGCTGTTTCAAGTACGGGAAACGAAAAGAGCCGAGCAAACAACCTAGGAGGCAGAGAAAGAGACACTTATCAGAAACAAGCTGCTCATTCTCGGCAAATGAGTTTCAAAATAAACACAACGATATCGATTGCGATTTCAGAGTCGAAATACAATATAAATTGAAAAAAGGTCTCTGGTTATTGAAACCAACGAGCTTGTCCCATACTCACGATACCAAGATTCCTCTTCCACTATCTCTAGAATACCACGACTTTGCAACACTGATCAAATGTGTAAAAAGTAATAATCCAAACCACTCTGAAGTCACCGAAAAGGCTTTCTCTATAGAAGAGTTCTGTCCTTATGAAAAGCACAACGACTGCTTCTTCAGATACGTGCTGCCCAAATATTTCCAATTAAATCCTCAGAATCTCTACGAGGATCGAATAAGACTGTTAGACGGAACTGATGATCAGTCCCAAGAAAAGACCAACGAAAAGGAGGACATATCCACCGACGCTCTACTTCAGATTGCAGCTTCTACGGTCTCTCCAGTTCCCGATATAGATCAGATAGATATAGCCCCACAGTTGCTAGATCGTACTGCCAAAAGAATCAAATTGTCTTCTGCAGAGAAGATTCCCGTCAGTCTTGAACTGACAACAGCATACACACCGTCTTTTCTAAATAAAATGCATTCGCTATCGAAGACAGTTCTCCAGAGGCTGTCTGAGTCATACCTGTATGAATATATCCATTTTTCTATCGTGGAAAAGTTCCGGAATGACAACAAGGTTATTAACATCAACTTGATCGAAGGTACTGCCGGAGCGTTCCATTTGGAAACCGATTGTACTGATGACGATATCAATTTGGTGAGTTTATCTATTGTAGCTACTGTTGCAAGTATAGTTAAACAGAAATGGGGCTATTTACCTACATAATACTAACCAATAACATTAATTATTCACCATCGCTATTTTCGTAGAAGGAGCCATCATCAAACTCTGAATCAGATCCATCCAATTGGTAGGTCAAGTCTAGATTAAACTTATTATTCAAATATGAAATCAATGAACTGAAAGCGAAGCCAATACCTAAGTCATGGAACGAATCCGCATTTTTCAAGAAGTTCTTTAAACTCTTGACCAAAGGCTGTACCTTAACGAATTCATCCTCATTATCGTGTTGCTCCTGTTGTTTCAATACCTCCAATTGTAAACGAAAAATTCGTAGGAACCTTTTTATAAAGTCGGGTTGTTCATTGATGAGATCTATGGAGTTGAAGATCAAATTAGCCATTGAATACCATTGTTCTAAACAACAATAATTGTTCAGAACGAGAGCCCCCACAAAGCTGAATTCAAACTCACTCAAGTACGATATATCCAACGGATTTCCATATGTATCATTTATGAATTGTGATTTATCACGATAATGTTTAGTGATCTCCTCCAGTGAAGAGCCTGGTCTGAAAGTTCTTTTATCATCGATGATCGTTAATCTGAGTTCTCCTTCATCGTTTTCAAGATCCACAGTCTTAATGAATTCATCAGATACAACGTTTGATTTTCTGAGCTTTGAAGATTCAATCAGAGCATTTCGTAGTTCTTGTACTTCCTTAGTGGACGAATCCGTGGTGGAGATTGGATAGAGTTTTGATTTCATATAATTTTCTGGCCCCTTTTGCTTCAGTTCTGAAGTAATAAACTCCCAATTCGAATTATGTTCCTTAAAATTAGAACAATTCACCATGTAAACATAGCTTTCCCGAAGTCGTTGAGGCAATGTGGGATCTTGTAGAGATCCATGTAAAATCACACCCTGGTGATTTAGAATGGATCTAACAACCATACCTTCTTCGGCATCGAAATCAACAACCAAGACTCCTCCTTCGTTCAGAGTGAAGTATATGCCTGTACGAGTGTTTGATATCAAATTTGTGGCATGAATCAGATGTAATCCAGGTTTCAGAAGCTTGACACCCTTGAAAGTGTTTTCTGAAGAATGATTAAAGAACAAAAAATCCACTCCTAATTGCAAAACTTCTGGGATTTTCCCGAAGAAAAGGACACAGACACTATATGGATCAGTGTTAGACATAAGATCATTGTTTACAGGGACCCAGGCACCGTTAAAGCAATCCAAATATGACTTTTAGGAGAATAAATCATAGAATTCTTATCTACAAATAAATATTTTTCAGTGAGTTTTTCATTTTTCAATATCATGTGAGCTTGTCTATAGATGTTACTCAAATAACCATTTGAATCAAAGTGAAGCCACTCATTTCAGAATGGCAGTAGCACATAAGTTGAAGGTTGGGCTCGAAATCCACACTCAGTTGAAAACAGCTAAAAAACTGTTCTCTTTATCCAATAATAGTACCTCTATTCTAGATGTGAGACCCAACACAAATACTTCGTTTTTCGACTTAAGTCTTCCTGGAACACAACCCAAGTTGAACAAAGAACCATTGTTGTGTGCCCTGAGAACAGCACTGGCTCTGAATTGTGAGATAAATGCGGTTTCTTCGTTCGACAGAAAACACTATTTCTATGGAGATCAACCATTGGGTTACCAAATAACACAACACTACAAGGCCATAGCAAACAATGGATTCGTGAAGTTGTCACCTAGATATGACGATGTCAAATCAGAAAAGATTGTCAGGGTGGAACAAATACAGATCGAACAAGATACAGGTCGATCCCTGTATCGATTGGAAGGACTCTCAAATATAGATTTCAACAGATCTAATATTCCGTTGATCGAGATGGTGACGAAACCAGACTTCGAAACAGTTCAAGAGGTCAGATCGTTCATCAAAAAGTTCCAGCACACAATGATGAATCTGAATGTTTGCACAGGTGAGCTTGAGACAGGTGCTATAAGAGTGGACGTGAATATTTCCGTTGATAATCACAGCAGAATCGAAATCAAAAACCTGCCAACAACTTCAGCAATTGCTTTAGCCATCCGTAATGAGTACCAGAGACAATGTGACATTATAGATGGTGGAGGAACCATTTCCGAGGTTGAAACTCGTGGTTGGAATGGGAAATCCACCTATAAATTAAGATCCAAGGAGAACGCTGTTGATTACCGTTACATGCCAGATTCCGAGCTTCCTTTGATAAAACTCAACTTGAAAGACCTAATACCAAAGCTCAAAGAAACATTACCCCTTACAGTGGACGAGAGTCTGGAATTACTTATATCCAAATACGGGCTCCAGCTCAGAGATGCCAATATTCTACTCTCTAACCCGCAACTATACGATTATTATTCAGCATTACACGAACAAGCACAAAAGAGAGGACTCGGTAACCCCATAAATTGGGTTACACATGAGTTATTGGGATGTCTTTCGAAATCGAATATCATCTTCACAAGAGAGGTTTTACCTGTTCCGAAATTTGTAGAGTTGTTGGAGACCATCGAGAGTGGAAAGCTCACCAAGAGCAACGCTAAGCTTCTTCTGATGCATTTAGTGAACAACAAGGAAGACCAAAAGAAACCTGTGAGTCAGTTGCTGAACGAATTTGATTTGACGGCAGACGAAGTCTCCAACGAAAGTCTGGACTTGTTAGTGGTTCAAGTGATACAAGAAAATGGAAACGTTGTGGACCAAATTGTCAAGAAGAGGAAGATCAAGAAACTTAACTTCCTGATAGGACAATGTATGAGATTGTCAGAAGGAAAGATAGAACCAAAGAAACTAGAGGACAAGCTCAGAGAAAAACTATCGCTTTAAATTCGTGTTGCTGTAGGAAATACCCTGTGAATAAAGAACCATATATACTTCCTGAACAGAATAAGAAACATAGAGTAGAGTAGACTAAACTGACTCAAGAAAAAGAACACAAATAAAAGTATGGAGAATAATCAGTGAAACGACAATAAGCCCAATGAGAAATACACAAAAGAGCAACACAGAATAAATACCCATTGGGACCAGCTACAAAAAACACCACCAATCATCAAATCCCAAATATTGTTGCAGTATAGGAGACCTTTTACAGCTCGTCAACAGCTTCCAATTGTCCAAATGTGTTCTCTCCGCTGTATAGAATGTACAAGAATCCATCTTCATCCTTGTATTGCTCATAAATGGTGCTCATAAGAGACGCTGTAGGTGGCAGTATATCATTCACAAAGATGAAAATAGCTTTTTCCGATGGCAGCATGATCCTCTTTCTGATAACATACACAAACTGACCCACAGTTAAGTCCGAAGGTACCAAATACTTGCGTTTGTCAATCTCCGGAATATCGCTCTCCTCTGCTTTCTCACAGATGACAGGAATTCTGTCCGGGAATTTGCTTCTGATTCTTGAAGCCTCGGCTTGCCTCTTCTCTGTTTTGATTATTTATGTTAGTACTTCCCAATCATACAGCCACAACAAATTCTACTTACCAAATGGATGCTCGTCCTTAAATTGCGATCTCATTTCGGTATATTCTCAATTATGTGAAACAAGCTCTTTTGGACTCTTGTTTCCGCTCTAACTCCTGCTTAATCTGCTCTATCCGTGTGCGCTAGTTAGATACTGTTATCGCTCGCGTCACTTGAATGTCAATTCTCTTGATTTTGCTGCGTTCCGTTTCTTCTAAAACCGATTCCACTGCCTTTATTGCCTTTAAGTTGTATCCTTAAGTTCTTAAACGTTACTTGCTGCTTGTTTTAATCTGCAATATATATATTTCCTTATCGAATCCCACTGTGTACTAATAATCTAAATAAACTTGCCCCAGAGTGATAGGGGCAAATTGACACTTGATAAGGTTGACACATAATTTAAAATGACAGAATTATATTTATGGGTCGAATAGCGTCGATAGTCTTATTATTATACACTGAAGATTTGACATACACTGTTCTCTCTTGATGGATCAGTTAGTCAGAGACCATATAAGAGACAAGAAAAAGAAGAAACATAGTACAAAGTGATAGAAACATCCTGTATCCGGTGGTGCGTCTCTTTTGGGTGGAAATTGGCTCCAAAATGGCGGAATAAAGTTCAGGTGTTGGGGATGGAATTGGAGCTGATTCCAATTCCACTTCGCTTTTAGACCTCGGAACATCTGGCCCGTGGTCACCTAACTTCTCGCTGGGTGAGCTGATATCAGACACTTCTTGAGAGATCTTTGAAATCTCCTGATTTGCCGTATCTCTCATGCTTTCAAGAATCTGTTCCTTAAGACTGTTCAGATGTAGTTTCCGGGTCATTATCCGACCTGAAGATGGGATCGGAGAATGACCGGTAGTCTCCTGTTTCTTAGGAGTGGAAATGGAAGATGATACATTTTCCAAGGGGTCTGGTCGTCGGGAATTCTGGGATTCAGGAAATTTAGGAATTTCCAAGGAGTCAGATTGTTGAGCAATGGCATCTGCTCTAAGCTTCGATAATACCTCATTAAACCTTTCTAAACTACCCAGACGATGTGGTAGTGTTCGTTTTCTGTTGGTTAGAGCAGATTTGTCTTGGTTGTTTCTATCAGATATTCGTGACCTTATTAGTCCCGTATCCCTATGCGTCTTCGAGCCAGAGCTGACAACAGGATATGTCAAAGGTATTGGATCACCTAAATCAATTTTAAGATTTTCTCCACGATCACCAGGCTCTCCAGAAGACGCTAGAGTGGTTGTTTTGGTATTCTCATCTTTAATTTGTCTGAAGGGTCTGAGAAACAACGCCTCGGAAGCGCTATTGTCGTGTCCACCTAGGATAGCTGGTTTATAATGGGGAATTTGTGTCTCAGACGGTATTGTATTGGATGTGATTAATCGGACCGGTTTTCTGGCCCCTCTATTTGCTGAATCTCCCCATGGCTCACGTTTCATTAGTGTAGCGATTAATGTTTGTCAAAGGCTGTTTGCTCGACTTGCTATCATTAGAACCGTGTGTTGAACCAAACTAGTGTCCTATATGGCTGTTTCAGACGTGTAATTGTTGTAATTGTGTTATAATTGGGTCTCTTCATGGACAATTTGACCATCTGCTTTCGTATCGGTCGTTAAATGTCTGGTAATCTTTACATACAAGTCGTGGAAAAATTCATCCTCTTGGAATGTGACTTCAGTCACATGACACGAACAAAATAGAAAAGTAGGCTGAGTGATGATTGAATGACAACAGTTTTAGACCAGCTTTGGTTTGCCATATATGGATCAGAAATGTTTTAACACGGATACCAAATTATCAGAAATGTAGAGAGAGAGACCATTATTACCTCTGTTATTGGTCGAAAATTGGTTTCAAAATAATAAAATTAGGTAGAAATAGAGTGGACATGGTATCGATTGAAATGTATACGTATATTACATAGTCTTATTTTTGTGAGTAGTATCTGAGACGTCATCATTATTGAGCAGCGAATTCACACTCATAGCATTTGACTTTCTGGCTGCTTCTGGGCGCTGTAATGTCGTTTTCAGACTGAATGACTCCTCTTTAACCGGAATTGCTTCAGGACGGGGAGTAGAATACATAGCAGTGAAATCTATAGCAACAGGACTGAAAGAAGCAGCCTTAGAGACTTCTGACTGATCTAACAGTGGTAAATTTGGTAATGGATATCTTGTAGAATATGAACCGGTAGGCGAAAATTTCAGAGGAGGTAGCATTGCCGAGAGAGGACGATTAAGATGCTGTATGGAAGGAAGCGACGCAGGTGACTGCTGGAATGCTGTATTTGGAGGAGAGAGAATAACCGGAGGAGATAGTGAGCCGGTGGAATTTGCAACTCCGGAAGTTTGGTGTCTCTTTCTTCTCTGTATAGTGGCTCTTTTCATTTTATTTGGTCTGTGAACGCCATGCAGACGGTAGTAAAGACCACAGGCATTGCATATGGTGTTTCCAGACTCATTACGTCTCCAGAGAGGAGTCACTGTTGTACCACAGTTAGAACAAGCCACTGCTAACGGTTCTGAGAGTTCTGGACTGGACCGATCAACGGCCAGAGCACTTGCCGAAGGATCGTCATTATCATGGGCCGTTCCCTCTCTATTATTAAGAAGGACTCTGTTATTGTAGGAGGGACATCCATTACAGGAGAGCGAGCCACCTGTACCGTTGCATCGACCGTCACCTTTGCAGGTGCCCAGTTCTAAGTGATCCTTTGGAAGAGATACCAGATTTGGTGGTTTCTTGAGGTTGATTGGTCTGTGTGTGTTGTTAGCCTTGAAATACAGGCCACAAGCATTGCAGGTGAGAGATCCGTCTGGAAGTCTTCTCCACAAGGGAGTCTTGGTAGCTCCACAGTTTGCGCAGACATTGGATCTGGCTGGCGCCGACGGTTTGGACTTAGTTGGGTTTGTTTCTGGGGTTGACGGGGCTGGGGCTGGGGCTGAAGACAAGTCTTTCCAGGACGCTGGATCTGGCGAATGTTTTCGTTTGTGCTCAGATTTTGTGGGCATCTGTGGTTGCGACGAGTCTGCCATCGTATTCAACATAGTAGCACTATAGGAGACGGCCAGAATGGACATATTATGTAGCCCAGAGCGTATCTGAGAAACTGTCAAAAAGAGCAGACACTATCTGAGACGATCTCCAGCTATCACACAATGTGTCCTCGTTAAAAGACAGACTTTTCTCCACTTGATATATCGACCTCTCACATTCTGCTACCAAATAAAACATTATATGGCCTACAAATTTATTCCCCGTACAACCACTTCTGCCCGTTAAGTTACCAGGGAATCGCATGGCGTGTCCTGGCAACCATAACCCTCCATGTACAGAAGAAGTTTGTCCTGCGAAATCCGGGCATGTCTTCCATTTTGGTCCGAATATGCATAAATGACTCGCGATTAACCATGCCAGATCTACAGCCAATCACAGAATACGAATTTATAAGCGGTTCGCAAGACTGGGATTACTAAGACAACGATGAAACGTGACAAAAGGCTGTGAAAACCGAAACGGAACACAGACACATCCAGTCAGATCTAGCTGCGCACCAGGTTTAGTTGCACACCAGGTAGATATACAGACGTCGACAGGGAAACAGGTTGAAATCGTGTTTTCCGAAGTCCGAAAGAAATTCTTTTTGGCAATTTGCTATTTCTGGTATCTCCGAGAAATCCAGATTTATTGGCGAATTATCTGATTCATCGTAGGCAAATTATTCGTTTGGAGTCTCGGAGCTTCTTCCAAAGCAGCGCAGAAGCAGAATTACAGCCCCAGAGACGTCCGCGACTCAACCAATTGTCCAGCCGAACAAGCTGTCCGAGAAGCCACCGGCCCACATCTAATCTCCCAGAGATCATTGGTTTAGCCGCACCCTTACATGCATATCATCTCCAGCTGGCTCTGCCAGACGTTTCTGTTCGACCGGAGCGATAAGATCGCCCCACATACAGTCTGTACAAATGAAGACAGAATACAGAAACGGGGCATACTATTACATCTATCAGATGAACCCATTATAATTATCTATGATTATACATAAAAAATATGTAGACACACTACTGCTGTTGATCCTTAAGAGATGATCGACCAGCCTTGAGTAGTTCATCGCACAGAAGAAGATTGGAAGCAATACCTGTGGCAGAAGAAAGAGCATTACGAATCACCCTGAACGAGTCCCAGATACCATCGATCGTGGGGTCCACAGGTTCTCCAGAGTTAAGGTCAATTCCCACGGTCTGGCCATCATCAATTTCATCTTGGCAGGCCGATATTGCCTCTAAGGAATCCAGACCAGAGTTTTTTGCTAGTGTCTTTGGAATCACCAACAATGCATCCGAAAACGCCTTGACACCCGGCTTATTTTTACCTTTGTTAATTCCTGCATCGAGAAGATGTTTGGAAGCAGACAGATAGAATGCACCTGCTCCAGGAACAAGAGATTTGTCCTTTATCACGTTAGCAACGGCCCGTAATCCATCCCTGACAGCATCCTTGGTCTGTTGAACAATATGGTTATGTGCACCCTTGATTAAAATGGTGCAGGACTTTGGCTCTTTGTTTTCGGTCACAAAGGTAAACTTCTCTTCCCCAATGGTTTGCTCATAGACCAAACCAGAGAACCCAAGCACAGAGGCAGATAGATCATCGACAGAATTCTGTGCCTCACCTCCACAGACCAATTGCAGTCTCTCCATGTTTCTTCTTTTTGCTCTTCTCAAAGCCAGAATTCCGTTTTTAGCAAGAATGTCCAGAGACATTGGATCGATACCTTTCTGATTTATTATGACGAAACCCTTGTTTGAGTCGTTTCCACAAACCTCGTTTTTGAGATCCACGATCTTTTTGAGTTTATCATCCACAAACTTACGTTCGCTGGCTACCAATTTCTCTCTCTGCTCGGCTGAGGAGTAGAAGAAACTGGAGTTCACCTCAGTCTTTTCATACTCTAACGACACATTGAGGATCAAGATGTAGGCGTTCTTAACTTTCTTTGGCATATCTGGATGTCTGGCTCCATGATCAAGAACCAAACCTTTGATAAACTTGGTATCCTTAGATGTCTCATTCATCATTGACATGATCTCAATCATGTGGAGATCCAGAGACTCGTTATCCTTGACGCTTAAAACGGCATCCGTGACTATGGGAGTGAGAACTTCGCTCAATTCCTGGCTTACCTTGGTAGCTAGAGACGATCTGGCGACTTGCAAAAGTAACTCTCTGTTGATCTCGTCTGGTTTCGTGACAAATTCATTAAGATACTTAAGGGTTTCTTCTCTGGAAGCATCAAATCCGTCTGTGATAACACGTGGATGTATTCCTTCGGCCAAAAATCTCTCAGCTTGTCTCAGAAGCTCTCCAACAAGAAGAACCACAGTGGTGGTTCCATCTCCAGTGATCTCATCCTGGGCGGACGCTGCTCTGGCGATCATCACTGCGGTGGGCGATTGAATTTGCATCTCATTTAGTAGAACCTTTCCATCCTTTGTAATCTTGATGCTGCCAGCACCGTCCACAAGCATTTTCAGTGTGCCTTTTGGTCCCAGATTCGTGCTCAACACGTCCTGAAGACCTTGAGCTGCGCTGATGTTTACTTGTAATGCCTGTTGTCTACGAATCGACTCCGCTTTTGGATTTAAAAGTTGTATAGCTCCAGACATTCTGTTTCTTATTCTATCTCTTGTTATAACTGCCTCACTGCGCCCTTTATATGTCCTGTTTACGCCTTCTTCCTTGCCATCTGGCCTTATAATCCCCCTCAGCTTGACGTTTCGTGTACAAATTTTGCGTTCCTCGACATTAGTGACACATGAAACAAAAATGACAGACGAGGGTAATTTTCTGATAAGACAAGAAGGTTGTCTAGCCTTTGTATGAGAATAATGTTAACACAGGCAGAATTAGGCAGGCAATTGACGTTTGGAGAGGGCCAGCCCACTTCAGAAACAGCTACTGTGCACAAAGAATCAGATTCAGCAAAAAAGCGGGATCAAAATGAGCAAAAATGAGAAGTATTTGTCAATCAAGAGAATAGCGATAACAAACAAGTCAAACACGGGATACATAGCTCGTAATTCGAACCTTCTATGGACGAAGATGCGAAGTCGATCGAATGGAAAAGCAGAATCAATGGCTGAAAATGGACTCAGTGCAGACCCGGCCAGGAGAGAAGGAACAAAAGAGCTATTGAAGGTGTTTGGAACATCAGGAGAGCTAATTTTGGGGTACCAGAACACAATCGAAATATGGGATTGGGGTTTGCGGAACCATCCAAAGAAGGACACCAAGGACGGATCGTTGTATCTTTTGCATCAAATGATATCCGTCATTACAGGAGGAAAAATCTTGAAATTATATTGTTTGGACAGCGATCGTGAAGCGGACCGATATGTGGTTCTTATTGTGGCCCAGAACATCTATAAGGAAGTTTGCACAAAGATTGTGAACATTTCTGAAGCCAAGATAGACAATCTTGACTTACAGATTTCGTTAACGAATATAAACATCACTGTTAGTGCAAGTCAGTCTAAAGACTACTTCGTAATTGCAGACAACATCTCAGGAAACCTGAGTGTTTTCAGTAAGAAAGATTACAAAAAACTCGACCTTTCTTTCAGACCAAAGCTTCTTAATAACAAAGTAGTTATGGATTTGAAAGGGAATTGGCTGATATACAATGCCTCATCTAAAGATCCCAATTTATCGTCATATCTCATTGAGAATTCGGTGACGCCTTTACGACTTTCCAAGCAGGTATCTCTATTCAACAAGATTTGGAAGAATCTTTCTTCCACGGCTCTTGACTCTCTCTTAATGTTTTCAGAAATTTCTCATTCTAGACTCAAAAAGATCTTCTCAAAGGAATCTCAAGGGATAGGCGAGAAACGATCAGAACTCGCTCTCAACTCTCTCCAAACAACCGACGAAGAGGAACTACTTCAGAATCAAAACTTCAGAGAAATCCTTGTTAAGTTGCTCAACACCTTAAGCATAAATTCGAATTACATGTTGTTGATTGACCTATCAACAGGGAAAGTGATGTTTTGTTTCTCTCCTCCAGACGGCTGTTCTGCAGTAGAAATGTCACCCTACGACCTGATGCTTTCGACGGTTACGAATAGAGGCGATGACATCTACATTTGGGACTTCTCAAGATTCAATCAAGAACTCACATTGAGGGATAAGTTCAAAAGAGGGAAGACACCTTCAATAGTCAATGATTTAATATGGTCAAAAAACAACAGTTCCCTTCTTTTGTTGAGTAAATTGAACGGCTCCATTCATTCATTTGGCAATGAGTCATTGTTGGATAGCATTCCAGACTTCAATAATAGGGCACAAAACAACAATAACAACACTTCTGTTACTTGTGGTGACTACAATTGGTGCATCTCTAACTTTGGTTTCAGACGAATACATCTTGCTTACACACTGGCACCGGGCGATCAAGTTAATGAGGAACTAATCGGGATAGATCACAAAGGAAATATGTTTATCATTGACGTCCTCAGTGGTAGCATCTGCTGGAAAGTAGTCCTTCCGACGGAACCTGTGAAAGAGCTCCCCGACTACTTCAAACAGGCAAAAGACATTAAGGTTGCAAAGAGTAAAGTAACTTTAGAACAAGCCATAAAGTCATCAACTGGAAATATCAATAATTCCAAAACAACTGATGCAATAATGTCCCTTGCTAACCTTCTGAAAGATGTTGGCACTCTTTCGGGGGTAAAACAGGAAGATCCACTTTCACAAATGGAAGTTGAAACTTGCAAGCCTTTTGCATCTCTATGCAACAACAGACATGTGCAGTTTTCAAAGTTTGTCCATAATGAGGATCAGGATCCTGATTGGATAGGTATTAATCTGAATACGTTTGGATCAGGGCTAGATTATATTGATTTGAATTTTGGCCGATTTAACGGCGATGTGAAGTTCAATTCGTCCAGTGAAGAGGTTGGGGAAGGTAAACAAGTGGAGAATACTGAAGTAGGTATTGAAGTTGAGAATGGAATTCAAGACCTCAGAAAGGCTTTGGAGACCGAATTATCCACAAGCTGATCGATGATTGTTGTGTTTTCAATATGGGTTATTAATCATGGTGTAGTATATTTAATTGACGTTACGGGTATATGTATGTTTCAATTCAAAGGGTCAACGAGATATTGTAAATCGATTCTTATAAGCTTAAAATTATAAATTATATATAACAAGCATAGAACTAAATATGTCTTCTTAAAACCAGATAGAAGAGTGAACAGATTCTCAGAATAAATAGGACCCGAAAATCAACCATTGTTAGTGAACGCACAGTGATCGAAGTTCTCATCAATACCAGTTGCTCCATTCAGGTTACCCCACCATCTTGGGAAACTGTTATTAGTGCTTGCTCCACCAGCACCACCAATAGTGAAAGATAAAACAAACACAGCAACCTGGGCACCTCCAATCAGGGCAGCAGCAACAACATAGTTGTACTTCTTGAAGATAGCTGGCTTGTACTTTCTAATATAGAATTGAGAAATGAAGGCAGCAATGAAGTAAGTTGTAATAGAGGAATTAACACCCACACATAACCAACCAAGGTACCAAACAAGAATAGGAACGTTGATCTTGTTAAATCCCCAGGTTGGTCTCAAACGGTGAGCAAGGTAGAATGGTAATGGTAATCCAGTACCAATAACCAAACCCAAAGGCACTATGTAGTAGGTCTTGCCAATTGTAAACATCTCCTTTGCTAGAGCACCCCAAGCTATACCTTGAGTGTTATATTGTTGGACATTTTGTCCAGACCAAATAGCAGACGTGGATTGAATATCTTTCAGCAAATCGAATTGCTGGTCAACAATCTGGTTCATAATGATGTAGTTGAAGATAGCACCAACCATAGTACCAACAATCTGCGCAATGAAGGTAGACTTTGGTGGAAGCTTGATATACTGTCCTTGTTTCAAATCAGCAAGTAAATTAAATCCCTGACCGACAGAGTTGTAACCATATAGGGTAAAATACATATTGGCCAACGGACTGGCTTTTGGCATAGTGAAACCACCGATCATCTGAACAACAGTTTGCATTTGAGTACCACCAAATCCGAAAATAGCAACCAATCCACCTAGAACAAGAATTAATGGGAAGGCCAAAGCCAAAGCGAAAATCAACATGTACCAAGGAAGACCAGAGTTAGCCTCGTAGCAACAAATTAAGGCGACCATTAGCGAGAGGACAAATGTGATCATATACCAGTAGGTTGGAACTTCTTTGTATCTCAACATGGCTCTCATATGAGAATCATTGTAGATCTCTGGTAAGGTACCATCTTCGTTAAGTCTTGGATCCTTAGCTAAAGTTTTCCAGAACTTGAGAGTCTCAAGAGTGAAGATTTGTCTGATGTTTAGGATATAAGACTTGAGTCTTCCAACCCAAGCAAAAGCGGGTGTCAATTCCTTCTTGTTGAACAAGTACATGTGAGTGAAGGTAGCACCAACGGACAAGTTAGTAGCCAATAGATAAACAGTATAGGTACCTGTCATGTATGGAACTCCTTGCTCCTTTAGTTTTTCTTCGTCCAGAACATTGTCTGTTAGAATTAATGACTGGTTGTAGACATGGTAGTCACCTGGAGCCGAGTCCACATAGAAAAGGGATTGAGACATGAATGGGAAGCTTTTGGACTTCCATACATTACCCCAATAGACACCACAAAAAACAGCAATACACAAGAAGTAACCAATGACATTATTGCAAGTAGCACCTAGAGGAGTGGTCAGAGGATTAGCAGTGGAAGCAACATAGTTCCAATCGAAGCAGAAAGAAAAGAGTCCCAACCCTTCGTTACCGTTAGTTCCACCAAAAATCCTCGAAACAGTAGGAGAGTGAGGAGCTGCAAGACATGGAATGGAGAAACCAATAAGCCATGGGAAAATCCATTCTGGAATAATCTCATAGAAGAACATAATCAAGAAGAAGATGTAGAACCATTTTAGTTGTTTCTTGGTTTTCTCTTTATTGTTGTGTAATGTATGGATAGTGGCAACCTGTGGAATAATGTTTGGGTAAAACATATCTGATGGGTACAGTAAAGCCTTTTTAAGACCTAGACCAACTAGAGAATAACCAATCAATTGAGATGAGAACGTCAAAAAGATACCGATACCTGCGTTCAAGGTAGTATTGTACCATAATCTTTGAACAGCCAAGACTTCGACAGCCAAAGAGCATGCTGAAGCACTGGTAGCAGTAATAGAAATAATCGTGAGTTCCTTTTTGTTGAAAGGACCTGGGTTCAAGTATCTGAACCAGCCCTTGGTTGGAATAACATGAGCCATGAATTCACCAAGAACATGGGCAATCAACATCAAGAAAACACCATTCACAACAATAGTTTGTGGCTTGAAGTAGAACATACATTGCAAAACACCACCAAATGTAGCTAGACCAACACCTAAGAATATCGACCTGAAGGTCCAGACATACATAGTTGGATCATCAGAAGAGTCGATAATCTTCTCGACAATGTCTTTATTAGTCTTGAACTCCAAAGGGTTGAAATCTAATTCACCGAATTCGACCTCAACTTCTTGAAGCTCTTTTTCTGTCTCGTCATAGACAAAGACACCATCATCCTTACCGGATGCAGTTTTTTCGTTGATCGCATTGCTTGGAGAAGATCTTAGAGACCTGATTTCACCTTCATACGAGAAGTTGGCAGCTGCCTGTGACTGATGTGGCATAGCGGGCTTTTGGAAGCTAGACTAGCAAACCACTTTGTAATTAGAATTCTTGGCGAAGAAAAGGTAAGCTGAAATTACTAAACTTTGGACTTTAATTGTCTTGCTACCAGAAGACAGGATTTTTTTCCAGTTTTATATCGTGCTCCTAAATTCCTTATCCACACTTTTTTGCGCAATATTTTCATCAACTCTTATCTTTTCTGTCGTTCATGCTAATCATAATTGACAGACGTAGCCACCTCTTGCGGGCTGGGCTACTGCTGTTTCATTTCCAGCTTCAACAAGTTCACGGCTACTTTGCGATAACAACATACGGCAAGCATTTACGAAAAAAGCAAAGGTTTATCCTTATGCATAAAGAGAATCTTTATGCATGAAAACCTTATTATTGCTATTGTTGTAGTAAAATTCAGCGGTTGAGGAAAATCGTCTGTGCATTGATCGATAGGCATTCCTGAGGAATACCAAGATGTTTCACTAGATGTCGACAATATGGAGTTAGACAGTTTGTTGTAGAATCGAACTATATTATGCTGGAACAACTCTGTTTCTAAGAAATAGGAGTAGATAAAAAAAAACTAAGACAATAGAGAAACTGCGTGAGGATCTACATATCCGGTTGCTCTCTATCAATAGTTTGTGCCGTAGACAATACAATGAACTTTTTGAGAAAATAGCCATGCGGATCCGCAAGATTCATACTGCTTGCTCCAAAAACCTAATCGAGTTTAGACACAGGGCGGAAAATTTTAGTGCTAATATAGGTTCCATATACACCAGAATTCAAGGGGCAACAAAGATAAACACTTGGCCAAATCCATGCAAATGACAGGAATAATCAAAGATATGTAGGGCAATGATTTGCCGCAAATGCAGAAAATAGCCAATAGGTCGGATGCTTATTTTGTTACGTTTGAGAACCAGAAGATTTCATTGTCTGGCACTATAACCTGCCCCATCTTAAGAACCTTATAATAATCCGCATCAGCGGAGCGGCCCCATTATGCAAACAATCCACTACATCTATCATTATAATACTATATTGTTCATTACAAGAACATAAGAACAGGGTGAAAGTCCCTTAGGAATTCCCAATAAGTATGTGGTCACACGGTGGTGCTACCAGCTCATGATGGGATTGAAGATGGATAGACAAGACAATGTGTCACGATAATGCTAATACAAATATCCCATTCTGGATGCTGAATTCTGTTGACATTTGATCCATAAAAGTTTTCTTTCAAATGGTAGCTTTAACTCTATTTTTTCTCACCTAAACATGATTTAATTTTTGAGTTGAATGTGAAGATTGCTTCTGCTTTCCTTGACCAAGTAAGATAATCGAAACTCGAGTACTTCCAGGCATAAGTCCTAATATTGAACCACTCTCTGGATATAATTTGTGCGAAATCCTGTATTGTCGAAGATTCCGTGTGAGGTTCTGCCGCCCCGAAGCCGTGGTAACGCATCATTTACGCAGGTCTCTCGGAGTCATGCAGCTTGGTGGCCGTGTAATCACGCGGATCATGAAGTAACCATAAGCTGTAAAATCATGAGATTCAAGGACAAGGACAGCCCACTATAAAGAACAAATACGGACAGATAAGTCTATAGGGTTAGAACTGTCAATGAGTGTGGAGTGGAGAATATTCTAGTTACCGAATTTGGAATATGGAGTTCAGGATACGGCTGCCACGCCTATCAACCATAGCAGATAGACATAGTATATTGTAGCCACTGTATCCAGTGGCTCTATTGGAGGCTCCACTGGAGCATGTGAACATTTTCCAAACTCAGTTGTGATTATCAATCAATGTCAGCCCATTTCAGCAAATATGGGAGCTACATTGCGATTAGTTATTTTTTGTACTAGAGCTCCAGAAAGCGAAAATAGCAAAATTCGGTTCAAGGCATCTAGCACCTGTTTACAACAAAACAGATATAATATTTTGAATGGAATAAAAATAATAACCAGTAACAATTCTAAATATCACACAGAACTAAAAGAAAAGCCCACTACCCAATAAATAGTAAAAACAAACAGAATGAGATCAATAAACGATTAACCAGGGGCATTAACCACAGTTCTAAATCACTAGTGTGAATACAAAACAAACCTAAACCTTCCAACTAAAATCAACAATAAGTGGATGTCCTAAAATCAAACTAACGTTCATCATATAACTATCCCCAAACGGACATGTCATTTCCCCAGATAGTTTTATTGAAGCCAAAGGTGACATTAGAGTCCGTATTTGTCCAAGTGGAGTTTGAACTTGGAGTAACTGGGGTCTTAGCTTCCAGGGACATTCCAAAAGCCTGCTGTGGAGAGGACAGACGTTTCTGATCCAAATTCAAGTAATCCAATGAAGGTGAGTTGGATCTGAACACATTACTTCCCAGAGTGCTGCTGTTGAGACCAATATTCGAGGAGAAAATTGATGTCGTGGATGAAGCTGAAGAAACAGAACCAATACTTCCGCCTGGAGGGGTAGACATTAGACCGATGGCTCCCAGGGAAGAAATAGGACTTGATGCATCGATGCTGGTATTGTTCAATTGAGGCTGCTGGGGATAAAAGTATGCTTGAGGACCCAAGACTCTCTGAGGAGACACATTAGATCCCTGTGAAGAGTGATGCTGTTGACGGAAGTTCTGGACCCCTTGTCTAGGGGGCCTTAACCAACGATTTGAACGGCTTTTAACAGCAGACATGGCAGATGAATGGTGAGTTTCTGCCGAATGAGAACGACAACGCCGTATGACTGACTCAATCTCGTCCAGTTGACAACTGAAGGCGACACTTTCACTTTCGGTAGAGGATGACATAATTTGGCTGACTTTTCAATTTGTACAAATGATAAAAACACTCCTGATAATACACTCCAACTATTTTACTTCCTGATATAACACGTATGCCAATGCTTTAGCTCCCTTTTAGTAAAAACACTCTGTTTAACACGATGACAGAACCACAAACATAAACTCTTTATCGACAGTCGATATACATGCAGATATAATATGATGCTTGATGCTTAATGCTCGATGCTTGATGCTTTGCTTGCTATGTTGGTAATCCAACTTTGAAGAAAAAACAAACTTTTATACCCTGTTTTCGGACCCTATAGTACAGAACTACAACTGTTCTGTTACTGTGACCTTTTAACCCAGATTTACCTTGTTTATGTGAACAATAATGACCTTAAACTTGGAGTTCTTCTACGATTTGAGCTTGACATAACAAACATGATTTTCTCATAACTGAAAAAAAATTACCGACCAAACAGATCTGACTTTTTCGAGAAAAGGAACAGAAATTTTTGAAGCTCATCCATTTTGGGAAACAGCCTGCGAAAAGAGTAAAAAGGATTGATATGGTTGGTGGGGGGACTTTCGAAGGTGTAGAGTGCTGAAGTGTCGACTTGCGTCGACAAAAGGTTCTAAATTATGCTATTATATATCATATAGGTTGTGCTTTGGTGTTGATAAGAGCAATCAAATCTTGTCGGTTGATGACCCCTTGGAAACGATAGCCTGGACTGTGGTAACAAACAAATAAGTTAGCAAGTTTTAACTTGTCGATCAGCTGATAGGCAGTTAAAAGCGAGGTCCGACAGTTGGTGATATGTAGACTTCCGATCGTAGTCATAAGATGCTGCACAGAGTGGAAACCGGGTTCTTCATTTGAAAATTGAACCACCGTACTCAATGAAACGACATTCAATGTCTTGATTCGCTGCAGCTCCTGGCGAAGTTCGAAGTCGCTTATATGGCCGATCAGATTTGGTTCCTCAACAGACTTTAAAACAGGATAGCCGTACTTGGACGGCGAAAGTCTATCCATATCAGCTAGAGTCATTGTTCCATCGTCGTACATTACTTGTAGATCTTCAAGTGGTGACATGAGTGTATTACAATCAACCATCGCAAGTTCAGGATTCACCAAACGATCCTCTACATTTGGAACCAAATATGGCTGTTTAGTAATTACCAGCCACATCTCATAGATTGACTGATCCAGAATTATATCATTCACAAACCTGGCAAAAAATACACCAAGCATGATCGGGATCATATAAGTGATGGCTCCAGTAAGTTCAAATAATAGAGCAACCACTGTAACATTCATCTTTGTCACGGCCGCTAAAAATGATCCCGCACCAACAACTGCATATGATGCTACAGAAATACATTGTTTGCTCTCATTGTAACACTGTAGGAAGAGAGACGAATCAGGATTCCGTATTTCGAGCATCTGTAGCATTGTACCCATAACTCTCCCTATTAGTCCTCCAATCACTAGGGAGGGCATAAGAAGACCTCCTGGGACGGAGCATCCAAATGTATAGGCAGTTAGAACAAAACTTTTGGCAACAAGCACCAATAATGTTAAAACTGTTTTTGCAGAAGGTTGATTGTCAAAGCAAAATGGATTGGCTCCATCACCAGTACAATCCGAAAACAAATTATCTAGAGTTTCAGGAAGGCTTAGATAACTTCCTTTGGATGGGTATGACATGAGGTTTGTGACCAGAACTATCAATATGATTTCGATTATCCTCAACTTATTATTGTCCTTTATATTTTTATTTCTAAGAATTGCAAACTTAATGTTCAGTTTGGAGAAGAGGACACCCATCGATCCACACAGGAGACCCAAAAACATATAAGGAATTGTCTCCAGCGATAACCAGTTATTGTTTATGTTAACTTCAAATGATTCGTTAATCTCAGTCTTGATTAAAGGATTGAGTTTCTGGAGAAAAGTAACACTAATAGTAGAACAAATAAATGCATTCCACATCAGTTTATTGATAGGGAAAAATGATTGGATTTGTTCAAGACCAAACAAAACACCACCAATTGGTGCATTAAATGCAAGACCGATACCAATAGCAACAGCAGAGGATAATAACTCTATCTTGATGGCCTCATTAGAACCGATTAAGAACCAAAACTTCTCCACAATATAGTTTAATACACCACAGGAGATATGAACTAGAGGGCCTTCAATTCCAAGATGCAGACCACTGGCTATCACCAGTATCAAACTGGCTACCTTCTTAATTATCAGATGCACATCCAGGAAATTACTGATGTTCAAACCAGTCAGAATCAGCTTAGTTTCCGAAATTCCACTTCTTGAAATGTTGTCATCTTTGAGAGATATCAATGTCCCTATCAAACCAAATAAAAGACTTAGGGTAATGAAAACAGTGAAATTATTCAGTTTTTTAAGGAATTCATTCTTGATGAAAGATAACGTACTGGACGACCAATCTGCCCTTTTGTCACATTGATTGCCTGGCAAGAGCATATTCGATTTGCAGACACCATACCGAAGGTCATAGAACAGACTTGTGAAATATTCTATGAAAATTGTGAGAATACTCATTGCAATCGACGCAGAGATAAGAATGAACCATCTCAAGTTGGTGTACATGAATCTTTGCATTTTTGTGCTATTAGAGATCCTTTCTTTGTTGAATACAGCAAAAGTAGAATATTCCCATTCCCAATCTATCATATCACCATCACCATAGTGTTTAGTATGCTCCCATTCTGAATTGTTGCCTGTAATAGTTCCACTGTAAATCAAAGGGAAGCGAGATCTATTTCGATGATAATTTATAATTGGTATATTCTTAAACTTGGGGTCTTCTTTCAAATGCTCTACACCATTTCTCGAGCCCGATCTGACATTCATAACGATTGACTGATCAGCTTGTTTCCATTCCAATCTGTAATACCTCCAGTGAAAAGTCGTTTCTATCTTTTTTGATGCCATCACTGTTATCTCTTTTTGCCTATCCGTTCTCCAGAGAATGGAAGTCACGTGCATGAACAGGGTAACATTATGCGTCGATAGACCTTTTATCTTCCATCCGATTCGTCTATGATAACATAAGCAAAGCACGGTTTTCCAATTTGGCAGATGATGTCAACGCGTCGAAACGGTCTATCGACCGATCCAATAAATTTCCTATCTTGGCAAAAGATAAACATCAAATTTCATTTGCTGCTTTTCAGCCATCTCGGTAGAACGATGATAGCAGCTGGGTCGCTCATTTGTTAAGAAGAGAGCTATTTGGATGGATGATTTATATATTCCACTGAGTTACAGCTGGTCTGGCGCACAGAAACATACTTTGCTATTAAGAAGTGAACAAGGAAATTGAGAATGCTGAGATCTGCAAAATCACTACCAGCATTAGGTGCTGTATACAGACAGTCGCTCAAAAATGAAATTAGATCAGGAACATTGAAAGCAGGATTTACTTCAGCTGCACATACTCACGCTGTGAGAGATGATTGCGCTTTATACAGCGGGTTGAACGAGAACGTTAGACCGTTCGGTCAGATGTTCACCAGAAACGTTCATCACACAACCAAGAAAGAGACGGTTTTGCTGGATTTCCAATCAGGAAACAGATATGCCTCGATGAACTTGCAAGGGCTGAAGATGGAATGCAGGAAAAAAGGTCTCAAGATCTCAGGTAGGAAGATTGATCTAGTACAGAGATTGGCGGAAAATGAGGCCGGTACTTTGACTGTAAAAAAATCCTCAAGATCCATGTCTACGACTAGAAAGACAGAGGCATCAAAGACCAGGACCGCCAAAACAGGTCAGAAGACGGCAAAAAAGGTTGTCAAAGAAAAAGCTTCTAGCGTCCAAGAAAGACAACTCAGTTCTACATCAGTCGCTCCAGCTAAAGGAGATAACTCGACCATCGACTTCTACAAGTTTCCTCAAGGCGAATATCCGGTTCCGGACGGAAGAGCTCCACTTAAAATCCCATCATTATCTACGAAAGCATCTATGAAGGAAGATAAGCCTCCAGCGGTTGTTTCCAAGCCAGTTGTGGAGGCAGAAGGGAACCCTTCTGCCGTCAGCCATGGAGGAGAAGTCGTTAGCACTTCCACAGTTACGAAGATAGAGGCTCAAGAGGAAATCAAGAACGCATTCAATGATTCCCTTTTCTTCGCAATATTTGCATTTTTGACTCTTGGATGGTGGTCATCGAAGAACAAGGATGGCAGAAATTGAACGTTTGCAAGAAAAGAGGTTAAATGTTTATGTCATGGTTAGTTGTTTCACGGTTGCTTGTTTTTTAGGTCCTGGTTAGCCTTCAGGGGCACATATATGAAGGAAAATAGTTGGTTTTTATTATGTTTAATACTTTTTATTAATAATAGCTTTATTTCAGAGTGGCTCCATTCATTAACAATAGTATATATGGCCTTCAGAACAAATATAGGCTATCAACACATCCAAAGCCGGCAGCGACACCTCCTTCGTTGCTGGAGCTTGTCTTGGATCTCAAAAGATATCCGGCATATTTGTTATCAAAGACTTCACCGATCTCTTCGTTGTACAAGACAGAGCCAAATATTCCTAATTCTGAAACAATACCTTCTGTAAGAATTGTTCCATTTCTAAGTATTTTATTTTCACTGATAGGTGGATGAATTAACTCCATTAAAATGTATCCACCCCATTCTTGCTCAGGCAAAGATTTCAAGAATGATGGAATATCTTCTTTGTAGATGTTGTTACCACCACCTTCTCTCTGTGGCTTTAGAACAAATTTCTCGGGGGATTCAAAAGCCAACTTTTTAGCAACTTGGCCCTCTGTTGAACTATCCAATGGATATATTTTGACAAATGTCGATAGCAAATCTTGTCTTAATTGTTTATCCACAATGTCTGAGGTAGACGGGTAAAATTTCTCCACTACTTGCTCATTCGTTAGTAATTGTTGAACTTTTTTAGCTCCTGATAATTGAACCAATAAAGATGGACATTTAATAGCCAAAGTAGATTCCAGAACCAACCTACAATCCCAGGTCTCAGGAATGGTGTATTCTTCAGGACCATATCCACACCTATAATAGACGACAGATACTTCATCTCCTTTGTAATAGAGCTTCTTATTATCAATGGTTATTACCGAAGTGACTTCAGGAAACTCAACTCTCTTTGATCTTATGCTGTACTTTTCGAAAAGATCGTATTCAATCGCCCTCTGGTCAAAGGCATTTCTCTCTGCAGGCTGAACAATAAATAGCACAATGGTGTCTTTGGCTTTCTGTTGGGATTGATAACAGTTCACGGCATCATTGAGACCAGCAGCTAGACCAGAACTTGACGAACTCACAGGTAATTCTTCATCCTTGTAATACTGGGCACCAGTTCCTGTATACAAGCCTTCATCATTCAGAAACTTGTGCAGCTTACCGACTTTTGTTGAGAGTCCTGCAAACGATACACTGACAGTGTTGAACTCTACCTGCTTGATTGATCCAGTTACCGTATCGAACATGTAATCAGATCTGAACAGACCCAGGGAAACCGGCTGAACAATTCCATTCTCTAGAGCTTTAATATATGTCTCGTACAATTTTCCAGTGAAATCCTTGTCGAAGTGGGAGAGCTCTTTGGTGACTGATAGTAGCCATTTCTTCTCAGAAACAATCCTTCCGTACAAATTATTGTATTTTTGGGCAATGGAGACAGACTTTTCAAACTGTGATTTTGGAAATGGAGTAGGATAGAGTGTAACTGGGGCCACATTTGCCTGATATGTGTGAAAATTTGGGGGATAGATGACCAAACCGGTTGAGAATGAATAATGGATCAATTCTTCCACAAGTAAATTTGTCTCTTCTGAATTCAATTTTGGGAACTCCTTCAACGTCATTTTGGCTTCTATCAGTTTCTCTAGAGAAACAATTGCGATAAGACGATCTACCTTGCCTGTTCAATTCCTGTTTCTGTATAATCATCCGAGATTCTCATAATTACTAATACAGATCCCCTATCTCAAGCATTTGAACCCCATGCGAGGGAAAACTACTTAGCCTCTCGAGCCACAGTGTAATGGCGGTACATGTGGCTGATGAGAAATTCAAGTTACCCGGCTAACTCGAATTTTTCGAATCTAAACAAAGAGCATTGAAGACTAAACAAGACAAGGAATAGATGTAAACTGGGTGGACTTTGGTTTATTCTTAAGTTAGAACCTGATTGAAGCTGCTAGGAAGCAAGGTCGCAAGATGTCAGTGCACTTTGGTCAGGTATTAGGCCTTGAGGGTAGCGCAGTTGACAAATCAGAGACAAAAATTGAAGCCACAGACCTACAAAAACGTAGAGCCTTGAAGAGAACTAGACCTGCTGGAACAGCAAATGTTGCTACCTCGGGATCTTCTGGGTTAGGATCTCTATTTTCTTCAAGTATTTTGGGATCAACAATCTCTTCGGGAATTACATCTTCCCAATTGATGAAAGATCAACCTCTGGATATCAAATATATGCCTCCATTGTCCACAACACCACCTTTGAGTCTGGTTAGTCAGAGTATTTACTCATCCATTGAGAAAGACAACAACACACCACCTCTTAACGAAGCTCTTGCGAAGTATGTGATTGACAATTACAATTACAAAGGAGGAGAAATGTCAGGTCCTTTTGCCAGATTCGAAAAGTCGACCATCTACAGTATTCCTGATCGTATATTCCAAGACTATAATGGTGTCGACTGTATTACAAATATGGGAATATTCACTGAATTCCAGAAAGCTTGGCTTACAATCGATAATAAACTGATAATCTGGAATTACAGAGGCTCTGTTCATGATCACGAATACTTTACTATAGATGACTTCAAACACACTATTTTGGCAGTCAAGCTGGTCAAGCCTAAGCCCAAGGTATTTGTCGACAGTGTGAACTATTTGTTAATCGTTTCCACATCCATGCACATCCATATATTGGCAGTGGAGTACTCTTCAACAAAGTTCGAAATCTCAGACACAAAGCTTATGGTCCCTACTCAGGGTCTTATTGTTAACAGAATAGTGACATTTTACCAAACCAATGATATATTTTTCACAGGAATTGGTGATGGAGAAAACATTTGGAGACTTTCTTATTCAAATTCCGATGAATGGTTCCAAAGAAGCTGTTACAAGGAATGTCTCACCAAGTCTGGATTATCGTCCGTTGTTCCGACTTACAATGTGCTGCAAAAGATTCCTGGACTCAATATGTTGTCTCAAGATCATTCTGGAAATTCTAAAGCGGAGGTCATAATCCAACTTGAAATAGATCAAAGTCGAAGAATACTCTATACATTGTCTTCTAAATCCACAATAAGAGCATATAGACTCAGGATTTCAGATGGTCAAGTGGAATTGGGTATAAATGTAGTCAGAAGGCCTTACAATCTGCTGAAAGACCTAGCAACAACTACTTTTAATATTCAATCCCCACTGTTGAAAAGGGATAGTTTCAAGATCGTGAACATTTTTCCAATATCTAAAAATGAAAGCGATAATTTATTTTTGGTTGCTGTCACAAATACAGGATGCCGTTTTTACATTAATGGTAGCACTTTATATGAGAGACTCGCTTTCACAACTAGTCATGTGAAGTTCCCGCCGCCTGATTCTAAGTTTTATGAAAAAATGGACACATTAAGAAAGCAAAAGTTGCAACAGGAACAACAATTTATGAGCAGTGGCAGCTTGTTTCCGGCCAGCGGAGCCACAGCAGTAACCAGCAATCCACCTAGCGTGTCAACTACAAAGTCCATTACTAAGAATCCGATTCCAGAGGGTATTACTGCCCATGACTTGAAGCAAGCACAAGAAAATTCTACTCTTTTGAAAGACATCAAGGAGTCTTTGATAATTTCTCCCGGCATTTTTATTTCATTTAATGATTCTAAAGTTTACACATCGGTTCCAGACTACGGTATCTTGAAAAATTCTTTGCAATACATTGAGGATTTTGAATTACTTGATAAGTTCAAGACCATTCATTCGATTGTTCAATTGACTTCTTCATTTAGTGCTACAAATAAACCTAAGGGATATTGGAATGAATTTGCTTGTCAATATTTGAGTGCTCCATTGGAATTTGCCATCATGACTAGTACAGGAATCCACGTTTATAGATATAGAACACCGGACTTGATACTTGAAGACTCATTGGATGATAAGACTTTCACAGAGTTCTCGAACAAATACAGTTCCAAAGAAGCATGTTCTACTGCTCTATATTTGGCATGCAAATATGGGCAAACAGATAGCTTCAAAAATACTGCTGCTAAATTCTTTATCTCAGGAGGGAATAACTCGAAGCTTAACAAAAATCTTCCACCAAATATCGATAATGTGGAGTTGAGCGACAGGTTTTATGCCGTCATAATTTTACTTTCCAGATTGGTTCGGAATTACTGGGACAAGGAGATTTTCAATCTTAATCCTGCCATAAAGTTTACCAAGTCGGGATACATTGCCATTGACACAGTGAACAAACTTAATGATAAGAAAATGATCTTGTCTGGATTAAACATTACAAAGCAAGAGCTCGAATACTTACTTTGTTCTCTGCTAATCATTATCAACTTCTTAGAGGAAAACAAGAAGCTGATTCCTGGAATATTAGGGCCAAATTACCAATATGATACAAATTCAAAGAGCAAAGAATCGGAAATATGCTTCCAAGCGGAGCACATTGGCTTTAATGCTATCCTAAAGTTCCTGAAAAGTGTTAAAGAGGGACTATCGTTCTTGGCAATTCTTTTCGATGATGACGGTACTAATAAAACTTTTACGGACGTTATTGGATACCTTTCATTGCAAAGTCAAGCTGATTTGAGTTGTCTTACTTACAGTGAATTTTTCACTTCGAATGACCCTATTACTTCCAGATTAACCAAAGAGATACTATCTTCTATAATAAATAAAAGTATAGCATCCGGAAATTCTGTTGAATTAGTTGCTAACACATTGCAAGAGAAGTGTGGCTCTTTTTGCTCTACTGGTGATGTTCTTATTTTCAAAGCTGTTGAAAGTATAAAGAAGGCTAAAGATTTTGCAAACAACAATGACAATGAAAACAAGTTGAAGTACCTGAAAGCAGCAACACAACTGTTGGAGAAGACAAGCGACTCACTAAACTTTGAGACAATAAAAGAATCTATTAGTGTGATGCTTCAACTGGATTATTACACAGGCGCAATTGAATTTTTGTTGAATGTTGCGAAAGCTGTTGATCAGTCCAAGTTGAAATCACAGTACGATAACCAGGCCTTGATGCTCATAGATGATCCAAAAAAAGAATCATACGAGAGACGGATTAATCTTTATCAAGTTGTTTTTCAAATTCTCGTTGATATCGATGAGAAAGCAATCATTAGTTTAGAGCAAGCAGCCAATAACACTAATATTCCAATGTCTAGTAATTCAATTAAAGATAACTGGACTAATGTATCTGATGCAGTATTGGGTTCCAATGGACAGTTCATTACTCATTATTCCCAACTGAGAGACAAAAGTTATGAGTTGTGCTTGAATTATCAGGACAAGCTCTTCCATTATGAATTTTATAAGTGGTTTATCAGTAATGGTGTTGGAGAGAAACTTCTAGATCTTGACACAACATATGTGTTAGATTTTCTCACTGATTACTCCTCAAAAGATCTAGAATTGGCCAAGCTCTTGTGGATATATTACTCCAGGAGAGAGAAATATTTTGCTGCAGCAAATGTGTTATATGATTTATCAATTTCTACATTTAACATAGATTTGGCGAATAGAATCCAATTTCTATCGAGAGCAAATGGATTTTGCAACTGTGTTTGCCCTCCTAATCTAAGACAGGAGATGAATCAGTTATCTTCAAAAATCAATGATTTGATGGCAGTGGCAAACCTCCAAGATGAGTTACTATTAACTATAATGGATGATACTAGAATCAGCGATTTTGCAAAGCAGAAGGCTGCTGAGGATCTCAATGGTTTGATATTGACAATTAGCGATCTTTTCAATGACTATGTTGATCCGCTTGGTTATTATGAGCTTGCCCTTCTTGTTTTCAAGATTTCTGATCACAGGAACTCTGAGGATATTTTGTCCGAATGGGAATGCCTATTGAATAAATGGTATCAACAATATCTCAAGAATAGGGAGAAATCGAACGAGCCATTTTACTCATACGTGACGAACAAATTTATCGCTATTGCATCACGATTAAGTGATACGGAGGTAATGTTCCCGATCATTGAGCTTTTTCAACTATTATCTAAATATCTTTACTCGGATGAGTTTTGTGATGATCAAGCCAAGAAACCGTCTACTGGACTCATTGTAGACTCTTTCGTCAAATCGGGAGTATCATATGGAAAGCTTTATTACAGTCTCAAGGAACTCATTGAGGCTGCTACATATGAATCATTCGTAGGTTACACCAAACTTTTGAATGATGAGATATGTTATTTGATCAAAGATTGGTTCAAAAACGATAAGAGGTTGAGAGATGTGATTCCCAATGATCTAGTCAAGAGTTTATCAACGTACTCGAGTGATAACGATCCGATCTACAACTATATTAAATCTACTGGAAATCCTCTCTGAATGCTATATAGGTGAATATATGTTATTTTACGTTCAATATGTAATTTTAAATGTTTCATTATTATCAAATGTCTATTATCTCATTAGTTAATGCTCTATCTATCCTAATCATCGGAATCAGAAAGAAGACTGATTATATCTGCGTTAGATTTCTCAATCTCTGTTGGTGTCGCCTGTTCTCTTTTACCGTCAGTTAGCTCAATGATTTCAAGTTCATTGTCATCAGGAACACATTCGGTCTGATGAACATCTTCATCAATGCAAGATTTGCTATCCTTTGCTCTTCTTTCAGCTGCCTCTAAAATCAACTGCCTCATAGACTTATTCTTATCTGGACCTGAACTCCGATTAGAGCCTAATTTGGCTACTTTTGAAATATATTTGATCTCACCGAGCTTCTTGACTCTCATATCACGAATATTGAGACTGTTTCCATAAGAAGATGTCCCTAAAGTCCTGCTTTCTGCTAAAAAGCCTGTGGAACTAAGCGACCCATTTAGTTTGATATCATCGTATTTCTGATTGAGCTCGTCCAGGAGCCTGTAAAATTTAGCATCATGCCTACCGTGTTTATTATGCGTTAATTCGTGTAACATAGTCCCCAAAAGTTCATTCATTGGTAAAAACATGCCTGAATTTCCTGGATATCTGAGCCGAATGCAAATTTTGGCCCCGTGATTCACATTTAGTCCCAACAACTGAGGATTTTTAGGATAAAACTCACAAAGAATGCCAACTTTGAACCCATAACTTCTCATTACCGGTGCAACTTCAATAGCCATTTCATGTAGAATATCTAGGGCTTTATCTCTGTCTCCCATTTTGCTGAGAGAAGCTATGTTTCCTATCATATTGGTCGGTGATTTCTTATTAGGCATCTTTTTGGCTGGAGCCTTTGATGAGAACCGTCCTTTCACCACCATTTTGAACGGTTCCGATTTCGTATGAACAAACGAATCTTTCCAATACTATGACAGTCCTATTGTTGGGTGACCACTAATACCAACATACTTTGCTCTTTCTAGGACAGATAGACAACTCCATGTTTGATCTAAAATACCACTTCCATACCAGAACCCCGGACAGTATTATTATCAGACTATAAAGTGTGGTGTAAGGATTTTACCAACCAATAAAATCACGTGTCCCGTATCACGCGTGTAAATGTTATGTTCTTCTGAGTCAACCCCGTGTATTAAACA